>VZRS01014627.1:70645-230453 GCA_013398055.1 Ifrita kowaldi | reverse complement strand
CTGCATATGAATGTCCTTTTACGTATTGCAGACCTCGTAGCTGATGGGGTGGAAGCCAGGATATTTAAGAAATAGAAAGCTACGGGATCTTTGAAGTCTTGAAGAGTTCTACATGTAAATACATAGGTCAGATACCTAAAAGTCTGTTGCAGTTCTCAAAAATACTGTCTTTGATTACACGGTGGAAGTGTGTCTGTAGGATTTACGTGGCATAATTTAATAGTGTTCCTGGAGACAAAGGAGCCCTGCTGCCTCTAGATGATTCTTCTCTGTGATATGAGACCACAGGCAAGAAGCTGCTGGTGCCTCTTGACATCACGGTGTGAAAGCAGGAGTAGACTCTGCCTCAGAGCAGATACTTGATAAAGCAAGGAAGAGTTTTCGATTCCCTTAGAGCTTCTTTCAAGGAAAAGTCATAAGGAAAAAATAGCAAAAGCTTTATGAAAAGAGACCTGGTGAAAAGGAAAAAAAAAAAGGTGAGATAATGGAAACACCCCCTGGCACGTGTTCGTGAGAACCTGGAGGGAAAATTCCCTTTCCCAGCCTTGTATTTTGGAATGCGTGCCATCTCCGACTTTGGATCTTTGCAAATGGAATAACAAATCAGTGGTGCATAAGTGTGTACCTTACAAGCACGGTCCTGTTGCCGAGAAGAGAATCTGCTTTGTGTTGTACAGCACTATGGGAATGTTGTGGGGAATACTGTACTGCTGTCCCGTTGGAGGTGTGTGGTGCAGGCTCTGAAATGTAGGTATGTTGTGACAAAATAAGTTACAGAAAAATGTCTTGTTAGGAGCTTCCTTCTTCTGGAGAGCTTGTTTGTGGGTATGGTTCTTGAGCAACATAAACTGCTCTTTAAAACTTTTTGTTCCAGGAATTCATTTTTATTCTATATAGTAATTAAATGTAACAAAATTGCGATTCAAGGTATTGCTGATAACTGCAGTTCATAAAGAGCTCTCTGTTAACCTGCTTTGACACTTATCATGTTGTTATCTACGTTTTGCACCTCATCTTCTCTAGATTACGCTTGAACACAGGGTTATCTTTGTGTGATGTTGCCCAGCAGTAACACACTGCACATTTAAATGTAATTCTGTGGGTTCCCTGCCTCTTGCCTGGGCGATTTTGTAGACTTGCTGCTGCATAAGCCATTGTATGAATTGATATAAACTATTGCAATTGTTTTTTCTCTCTCTGCAGGAGGTCACAGCCAGTAGCCGCCACTATGTCGATAGATTGTTTGACCTCGATCCCCAAAAAGTCCTGCAAGGTGTCATGTAAGTCATTGAAACACTCTTGGGCTCTTGCTTGTGCATAGGCCAGGTGTACTTGCTCTTACTAGAGTGATAGGTCAAGGGCAAGAAGCTCTTCCTATGGTTTTTTTGAGAAATGGAGTTGGCAAATCTTAATACAAATATGTCAGTATTGATATAGAGATAGTATTGATATAGACTCTCACTCTGTAGTGCATATGGTTCATAACACAGCCTCCCAGTTGCCAGAAATGAGGTTAAACATTCTGTGAGCACTGAAAATTTTTTCAGATATATTTCTGCCTTTTGGCCGCATTTTGCTTCTCTTCCAGGTCTGTTGAGACTCTTTTCTCTTACTGCACTGCCAAGTCAGTGTACCTGCCTCTTACTCCTTCCCCTGCTGCCATGCCTGCGTGTTGGCTTTGACTTTTAATGCTTGGCTTCTGTCTCCCCGTGGGAACTGCAAGCTGCAAGAGAATGCTTCCACAGAACTGAATTTGGATGCAAGTTATATTTCAGTACTTCTGTTTCGTGCCAGCGGTCAGGGTAGTGGCTGAGAGAGTGAGTCAAGAGCAGGAGTGAAACTGCTGCAAAGCTCTGGTTGTTCCCTTGCTGTCCTTGGGCCATGAGCTTTCCATTAGAATCGCTTTTCCAGCAAAGTGGGAAGCAAGACCTTGCCCAGGACTGACTTTGGTGGTGAAACCAGACCAGACCTTTTTGGGCTTACCAGTAGCTTGCTGTCTGTGGCTGTCTACTAAAACACCAGGAGAAGTCAGAGGAACAAGTGGATCAAAAGCCAAGAATGTTGGTTGTGTTGCTTAGCATGACCTGAGGTGTTTCCCAGTAGCAGATGAACAGTTATTCCGGGTGTCCAGGGGCAACATGTCAGTGTCCTTGTAAAATACATGAAGAACCCAAAACTGTCCTGGGAGCTTTCTTGGTTGGAATACCCCCTTAACTGGATAAGAACTTCTGATACCCCGCTGTAATTAAGTCTGCTCTAGGGGAGTCTGGTTTGGCTTCCACCCCTTGGCCTTTGTAGTCCCCTCCCCATAAGGCTGGTGGGGTGGTCCTGGGGAAGGACATGTCTCATCCAGTGTCCCAGTGGGGTGACTGAGCCCCTCTTTTCTCCCTGGCAGATGCTCTGAGCCATGGCTGGCGCTCCATCCCTGCTCTCCTTCCTTTTCAAAGGACTGGAGCCCACAACCCTTGGTAATCCCTTCCCTATCTTTTCACGTTACTCATCTTTTGAAGCATAACTGGTCTCCCAGAAACAGGAGTTTTAGGCAGCATCTTTGTCTCGGATAACATCTGAAATTCTTCATCTTGTCCGTGGGTGTCAGTGGATTCTATGCTGAGATCCTTTTCTTGTATTTAAACACAAGAAAATACCAATTTATTTCACAATATCTCTCACAGGGCCGATTTGGATGGTAAAACTGTATTTGTGATGCTCTGTCTGAAATCTTAATTGTGAGAGTATCTTTACTGAGTTTGAGCCAGTCCTATGTGGCAGATGTGTTGTTTTTGAAATATTGGTGGGTGGCTGTGTGACAGTCCAATTTAGAAAAATTGATATAAAAGAATAAGAACATAAAAATGTATATAAAAGACGGAGTTTGGAGTAGTGTATATACGAAAAATTTCTGTCAGTCCAGGATTCCTTTTGGGTAGAAAAATACTGCTTTGTCCTTCTTTCTTTGATTTCAGGGTGTATGCAGAGGTGCTGAAGTTGGAATGAACTGGTATTTGGGATGGACTAGGAAAGGATTAGAGTTTTTCCAGAAGTGCCTGTCAGAAGCTTTACCAGATATGCTGCATCCTTTGCAGAAAATCTTTGTTTCCTAAGATGTGCTGTTTTTTCCCTGCATCCTGGCTGGAAATACTGATGACCTAGATTTTTATTTTGATTGATGGAACGGTATGAATATCAAGAATCAGAAAATGGGCTGTTGTAAGAGGCTTTGTTTCTGCAGATTGTCTTCAGTTACAATAGTCCTGTTTTTTCTATGCTTGAATGAATAACTTGGGCTTGGGGCTTTTTTTCATTGCGTCCTTGTAATTTTAATGAAACCCAACTTCTGAATGAGCTTTGATAAAGGTAAAATGTACCTAAATGCTTCTTGAACTTGAAAATCATGCCAGTCCAGTTTTCATCTTGTAACTTGAGAAAGCTTTAATTGCATATTCTGAAAGCATTTAAATGATTAAAATCTCTTTTTTTTTCCTTTCTTTCCCATGAATTTTCAGAGAGGTGGTGTTTAGAGCTTTCCATGTCCAGACAATAAAGCTTTACCTGGTTAGGAGCTTTTTTATTTTCCTTCTACTGGGAAAACAGAACCATTTCCTTGTTGTCCAGTACTGCTGCATGTGGGTCTATTGGTCTTACTTCAAAATGCCAGGTTTCCTGCAGAACTTCTGTTCACATCATTTCTGTCCTGCACATCTGGGTATTGATAGTGGGTAGGAAGGGGAGAATTGTGAGTACCTGTCACTAAATCCTGAATTTTGGATTTGAAAAGTTGAGATGACTACTGCCTTTTTTACTGTACCTGCTAGTGAACTAAAGTGTTCAAAGCCCATCTCCATACCCACATCTGTGTGGCAGTGTGTGTTTTTACCTTCTACTTACTGTCTTTGTAGATGAGCAAGGTTAATATAGTAGTTCCCTTCTGTAAATGTGAACTCTACATTGTGGCCATGCATATGCTTGAGAGGTCTCTACAGGTTTGCTTTGTGTCTCCTTAGGTGCTCCTGTGACCCTTTCCTCTTGCTGTTGTAGAGCTCAGGTTTTCTCCAGTGTGCTGAGTGCATTCTGCAAGGTCAGCACTGATGTCAGGTGTGCAGCTCTCGAGTGCAGCTCATGTTGGCAGAGCTTGCACTGCCTCACACAGATACTGCAGGGCATTAAATGCTGTGGTCTCTCAGAGGTTCTCTTCAACGTGTTGCTGTTACTGGCAGAGGAGCAGAACAGAAGTGGCTCTGTAAATTTCTGTGTTTTTATGAGAGCTTCATTTGTCCCAAGGTGGTTGCTGCAACATAATCTTGTGCTTTGCAGTATTTATTTTTTTTTAAAGCATTTCTGTGTTGTGATCCTTAGACTGTCATTTGCTTTTCACCTGCTGTTGAGCTCAGGACCACATTGTTCGGATGCAAGACTGATACCTGTTTTTATCCTCTAATTTATTTGCTGGTCGGGGGCTTCTTTGAGAGACATTTTGTCATGCTTACATTTAGCCTGGTGCCTTCCAAGTGGCAATCTATCATTTTACGGAGAGCTGTGTAATCCCACCTCAAGGCTGGGTTTGAAAGGAGCATCCTTTCTTACAAGCTTGGCTTACTCAAGGTCCCAACTGTTTCTCATTAGACTGTTCCTCAGCAGTCAGAGGGTGTCATCCTTTAAGACTTGTAAATTACCATCTTTGTAGTGTGCTGAGAATTCCTGTGCTACTGCTGTTCCTGTCCTTTATGGCCAACAGGAGTTAGTAGACAAGCATTTTCCAACCTCCTGTGAGCGTTTTATTTCTCAGCACAATGAAAGAAACATCCTATAGAAATGGCACGTGGCCCTCACACTGTGTGTGTTTTGCATCCAGCGTTTTTTATTTTTCTAGTTTGGGTCTGTAATAAGGGTTCCAGGCACACGTTTAGGTGGCTGTGTAATAGTGTGCTGTGTTCTCAGCTATGGCTGTCGGAGGGATCATCAGTGCAGTGTTCACACATGCCCACTGCAAAAACTCTGTGAAATATGAGAGGCAACTTCATGAAGTGGGAAGAGAGGAAATTCCCATCTCAGTTCTAATGGAGCAACAGGTGCCCCCCTTCAGACAGTTGTGAAGAGGCTACTTCTGCTTCTTGTTCTTGTCTGTTAAACAAACCTTCTGTGACACTTAAGTGATGAACAGCACTTGTTTCCACATTTTGCATCCTAAACAGCTGCATTACGTTTTCAGTCTTAGTGGACACTTCTGAACCTCAGTTTTCTGCAGGAGCTGTTTTGGTTTTGTGCATATTCCCTTGGACCTGTGGGAACAGAGCAGTCCTTAGAGGGTTGTTCCTGTCATAGTTTGCCCCTGTACATTTTTGGTCAATTCTGTTGTCTCCTAGACAGTACACTGTAGTAAATGCATATCCTACATGAAACTTGGAGGTGTTATTGGCTAACAACAAGGGATGTCATTTTCTGAAGCATTGTTTTTGTGCAGAGTCATTCATGTGTTGAGGGAAGAGGCTCCTCAGTCCCTCGTTGGTGCTTTGTGAACTGCGGGATGGGCTCTTTGTGGCTTGGAGCTGGGAAGCTGCAGGATCTGACAGAAATTGGAGCGGGTTTAGGTGGTGCTGGGAGCACTGCTCCATTTGTTGGTTTTTCCCTTTCAAGAGGTGAGCTGTGAAGGAAGGCTTTTCAGAAGGAGAGAAGGAACTTAAAGGCTGAGAGTAGGCCTCTTAATCTGAGAATTAAGTAGTGCTCTGTGAAGCGGGGCTTTCAGTGCAGTGGTTTTTCTAGTCAGGTGGAAGGATGGTGTAGACAGAGGGCAGAGAGGGAGATGCACTTCAATGCAAGTGTGTTCCTCTCACAGGGAAAAGGTACTCACACTTCTGTGCTTTTTTTATAATGCAGCAAAAGGTGCATATGCAGAATAGCTTTTTTTGGCAATAAGTTGTTACGTGTTGTAACTCCTGGTCTAATATTTAGAGATGGGCTAAACTTCAGGTGTACCTATGACATTTGGCCAGCAATTTCAGCCTTACAGGGATGTTTAATATTTCAAGCTTTGCAGTTACTACTCTGAACCCGTGAGAGACTGATGGTTATTGACTCTGTTTCACTGCTGCCTTTGAGATGGCTGTGAAGCCACTTTTCTCCAAAACCCCTCTGTTGATACCACCCTCAGCATGGTGATATTGTTGCTGTGATGGCTTCAGGCTCGGAGTCAGATGAGGGAGGAGGAGCAGACTGGCTGATGGAGCTGGAGAGAATGGGGCAAGCATTGGTCACAGGAGTCCTGAGGTGGGACTCGGTAACAGGCCTCAAGCTGAGTGCAGCTGAGCACTACGTGGCCATTCAGAGTTTACCTTGCCCTTATTAATCTGTTACGCAAAGGCACTGGCTGCCTGCAGGGGAGGGCACGTGCAGCAGGCAGCTGAGGGAGAAATAGTTCTGCCCTTTGGGGGTGTGGGGGGTGTTGTCAAGACTGAACTCAGAGGCTGGGCCTGAGGCATGTGTGCCACAGAGCCAGCAAGGCTGCTGAGTTTGTGATTCTTCGTGTTTGGCATTGGAGTTTCTGGTTCCAAGCTGCCAGTTTGCAATGATTGGAATCAGTATTAAAATAAGTTGAATTTTGTGGCTTTCCAAAAGAAGCTCATTTTCCATCTGCGAAATGGAACATTGATGCTAATGCCCTGTAAAGGGTTGGCATTTCTAGTGACATGCAAGGGACAGAACTCTGTTTACCAATTAATTTGTGTACCAGATGATTGAGCTGACTTTAGTATGTATGCTGTGGCGCTGGTGCTGAACTGATAATGTCAATTGTTGAGATGCTTTTCTCTGGGGATTGTAGCAGGAAGGCTAGCTCGTAGAATTACTTACTAAAATATACTTCAAACAGGCATTATCTGAAATGTCCAGAAACTCCAAAATGAGAGAGTTTATGGGCCTATAGATATTAGGGGATTCCCGTTCTAATGAGAACTTAGTAACGCTCATTTGAAAAAGGGAATTTAGACATGACTAGGCTGGTACATCATCTTAGCTCTGATAGCTATTTGGAGATAAAAATCAGAGGTTTTGCTTTGTGTCAGAAGGACTTTAGATTATTATAATCTAATGGGTAGTAGCTATGTTAAATTAATAGGGTTTGGTGATCCTTTGGTGGTTGCTGGCCTAAGGTGTAGTGGACAGTGTCAAACAATATTCCCAGCTCACATCTAGAACAGCCAAGCGCATGCTGCAAGGCTGTTTTAAGGTATTTTCCTGTCCTGAATGAAGCTTAAAACTTCTTCGTGTGGATCACTTGTGGTGGATGACATTGTGTAGATAAAGAATGGTGGGCTTAAAATGGGACAATGGACAAAAGTAACATTAAATAAAGGGACAGCAAATGAAGAATAGTGCAGTAGAAATGTGATGTTACAGATACCTCTTGGTTGAATGAAATTTCGTTTAATTTTTGCTTAAACTGTGGGATGCAGTGCTAAATGCTGAAGGCAGTCCTTCATGCTGGGAAGTGAAATATCCTTGAGGGGAGATAGAGACATTAAAAAACAAGGTACCACAGTTACTTGTATTTGATATTTTGGGTCATTCATGTGAAGCAGCAGTGGTGGAGCTGCTCTTCTCATGTGGTTTGGCTGTTTCGGAACAGTTGTGAAAGGAGTGTTTTGCTGATCTGGCGTCACAGAGCAGGGATTTTCTGAGTGAGGATTTGTGAGAGTTCTGCTGAACTGCACCTGTTTTGCCCACACCTCTTTTGGGTTAATTCTTTACTGTTAGGACCTAGTGTGGTTAAATAGCAGAGATTGATGCTGAAATTGAAATGCTGGTAGTACGGAGCTCTCTCTAGCTATGGTTCCTGTGGTTTTGTTGGTTTTGTTTTTTTAGTTTATAAAGGTTACATAAGAAAAGTTCGCTGAACTCCCATCCTCCACTAATTTTAAGCACTTCAAATTTGGGTTACATTGTTTTTAAGGCTGAGTGAGGCAAATTGTCTCTCCGTTACTGATCTTCTGCAACTTGTAGCACAATATCCAATCTTAGTACAAAGGACGAGGCAATAAAACACCTCTCCTCTGCTTGGGAGAGGTGGGAAAAGCAGCAGCTCCCTTTGGTCAGTCCAGGTAGAGACTGCAAAGGAACTTGAGTTGAAACTGCAGCCAAGGACATGGAGAGCTGACGTTGTTAAGCTTGATCAGAAGGGCAGCATGTAAATTGACTGATGTAAACTCTGATGTGGAAGTGAAGGTTTGGTATGAGAGGTTTCTGCAGTCTGTCACACACAGCGACAGGAGCACTGGAAAACAGGATAAATTCAGGCTAGGGGTAAGCTATCAATATCTCTAACTACAGGTATGGGTCACTGAAACACTTCCCTTTCTGTTTGATAGACTTTCTTTGGCACGAAAACTTACGACACAGTAAGTTGCCTCTCCAGAGAGGATACTTGAGATAGGAGTTCAAGCATTCTCAGTGGCATTGTGATATGGAGGAGTTGGGTTAAACGATCACGTTTAGCATTATGTGTGTTAAATTCTCCTGTTCTGCCATGCTGTAATTATAGCCAAGTGCTGTTTTTCTACAGCCCTTTGATTTCATGCACTGAGACTACAGAATTAAGATGGAGAACAACCATGGATTGAGGGGCATTTGTTTAAATGTTGTTTGTTTAGTTTGCACGGTGTGTTGATTGTGTCACAGTTTCCAAGTGTTAAAATTCAAAGGAGTCGAGTAATGCTGTCTCGATGTGCTGCTTTGTTCTTTCCTGTAAAATCATCTTTTTCTTTGCACCAACTGATATTTTTGAATGGGATTAGAAATCTTGAAACTTTGCTTCCCAACTTGATGATTAACCTTAAAAATAAGCTGATGTAGGACTTCTGTGGTTTGCTTGAGTTGGCAGGAGTTTGTAACATTTTATTCACTTGATTGGACCAGGAATCATGTTAGTACAAACACTCTACTTACTAAAGGAGTAGAAAACAGTTTCAAGCCATAGTAGTGTCCATCTTAGAAATTGATTCTGTGACAATACTGATGGACATATTTTAACATGCAAAACTGGTCATTAATTCCTGATGTTGTTTTGCATCTGTCTACAAAAATGGGAGAGCAGAGGAAAGGGAGCAGGAGGAGGAGACAAAAGCTGTAGGAAGCATAATTGTCCAAACTTAGCTCTTCCACAGTGAGCTTCTGGCTGTAGTCCAGCCAGTGCAGGTGCCATTTGCTTCCATGATCCTGAAACTTAGAAACTCTCCTGGAGGTGAGGCAGCTGGTTTTTGTCTGAGCTGTGTCCCTGTATCAGCTGCCAGTACCTCAGCTTTTTAGAAAGTTGCATTTTCAGTTTTTGAAACCTTTGAGAATGCTGCCTTGCATCGCTCCATTGTTGGTGACTTTGGGCAGCCCTGGTAGATAAATCTGCAGCCCTGACAGCGCTTTGTGTTGGGAGCTTCGTCTGGCTGCGTAACTGGCTCGGAATCTCTTGGAACTATTTCATACTAAAAGTGAAAGCGTTGGCTGCGGGTGCCCAGGGCTACTTTTCCTTCTGTGATTGTTCAGCTCATGTTTGATCCCCTTCTCTGTCTAGGAACCCCTGAGATATGGCTCGTTGCTGTTTTCAAAAGCCATAAGATGAGGAAATGTCATGCAGGCTGTTTATTTCCTCTTCTTCTGTAGAGTTCCTGTGGCTGCTTCCTCAAGTCACTCTGGTTTGTTTCAAGATCTTTTGTATTGCTTTGGTGGAAGGTGACGTAGGAAAGCTCCTGGGCTTCCTAACAGAATTCTGTAATTTGTTCTGTTTTTGCTTGATTTACTGTATTTAAAAATGGAGGTAGAACCAAACTGTCCCATGGGTGTCCTTGTATCCATGCTGCTTTCTCAGGATTTCTTTTGCAGCAGAGATGCAGGTATGGGGGCTCTCTGGGGATGCTGTGAATGTCGCTTCTTTCTCAGCTGGGACCTGAGCTCACTCTTCTGTTGCATTGGGGTTTTATTCTGTAGAAGGAGTCCAAAACTTAGAACTGACCTCATGAAGATGTTGAACTTCAATAACTTCTGCATAGGATGAAGGTCAGCACCTCAGCTTCCTTCTGCAGTAGTAATTTTCATTGACTACTAATTTTCTCAGGGTGTAGACATTTAATAATATTTTTTTTATTGGTTAAGAACCATTGAAACTGAAAGACCACATTTTACCCACAAACTGTTATATTTACTATTGCTTCTTGCTTATCTGAAGTGGCTATATCTGGTGCCTTTAAATAATTATGCATTAAACATCAGAATAAAACCAGAACTTCATACACAGATGGTAGATTAGTTCTTCTTGTAACTCTTGTCAAGCTGTATTTAGATGGAAATTGGATTTTTCTTTAGTTTAATGTACTCCTAAAATATTTTAACACTCATACTGTGTTCATATACTAGCATGCATTTCACTTTATTTATAGCTAATTGATTGAACTGATTGCTTTTGGGTTGCAATGTTCCAAAACATTGCTAGAGCTGATAAACATCACCTGATAATTCTTTTCTGCTTTTCTCAAGTTCGTAGGAAGAAAATCAGTCTTGCTGCTTTTCTAGTCTCTAGGTTGTTTCATAACTTAAAGCTGAGTGGTCACAGGGTTGAACTGATAAAACAATATTTTTATGTCTTTAAGAAGCAATAAGAAATTGAAAAAGCTGTTTTAGCACTTCAGGAAGCAATATTCCCAAGCACTTAGCTAGGATCTCGGCAGTATTTTATTGTTGGCAGCCTGTGTTATTCCTGCTTGCAGGTTTTTTTAATGCAAATTACTTAATTGCGCTATAGTAAATGTCAGCATAAATATCAGATTTTAAATCTATACATTAAATTGATTGCAATTCGGGTTATTTTGTTAAATGATTCGGAATTTAGTCTGAATCTAAACTATAAGATTTAATATTCAGGATATTAAAACAACTCAAACCAAGAACCCAGCCAACCTCAAATGCATCTTAAGGGCTCTGTTTTATGGAGCTTCAGGTTTGTCTTTTGGCTCTCCACAGAGTTGCTGTTCTGAGCTGAGAAACTCAGTAGTGCTGAGGTGTTCTGGCTGCAGGTGCCAGGTCTGAGTTTCTCTTGGGAGGGTGCTCTGGCTGTGCTGGTCCCTGGCAGCAGGCTCATAACCTGCTGCAGAGCTTGGAGCTGGGAATTGGAAAGGCTGGATCTCCCTCTGGATCGTGGTCCTGTAACAGGTTAGGCCTGGAGTCACCACAGATGAGTTGTTCTTCTGAAGTTCTCATCTCCCTGTAACTGCCTTGTTACTGCTGTTCCCTGCTTCCTTGTGCCAAGGACTCCTTTGCACAGAGGAAATGGGAGCAGGGTGCCTGACATTTGGAAATAAAGTGGGTGTTAGTTTTGGACTCAGTTTCTGAGGTTTCTTTGTTACCTCTTGTACAAGATAGTGATCTTTGCTGCTTTTTTTCCTTGGATGAATCTCATGATGTCTTGGATCTGAAATCAGTCAAGCTTGAACTCGTTGGAGGTGATGTTCTCAAATAAGGGAGTCGCCCTCAGTTTTTCCAAGGTTTATGATTCACCAAGGACCTGGTAGTCTAGAACAGCGTATGCTAGTTCCTTACTTCTTAGGGAATTAGCTCCCTTATCAGGAAAATCTGTATAAAATATCATATGGAATTACATGATTATTTTTTCATAGTACACAAAAAGTCTACTACTATTCAGCGTTGAAATATGGCGTTTGAAGGGTGTTCTTGCTTTCCATATCCACAGCTTCCTGTGTATTGAATAGGGTCACTTCTGTAGGTGGCAGCTTGGAAGAGAGAAGCGTGGCAGGGAACTTGGGAGTGCCAAAATGCACGCAGACATGGGGACCTTGGAGTCCTGTCTCTGACAGGCTTTGGTCGCCTTACCAATCTGAAGATGTTTGACTTGCCTGCAAGTTGAAGTTGGTCAAATGTACATGTGTTGGACTTGTCAGAAATCTCAAGCTTGTGCTATTTCTTACCTGTCTGACATAACTTTTCTGAGGAACTTTATGAATGTGGGATGGAGAAGTTCATCTGAATCATTTACGGATCAGGACTGTGCCCTCACTAACCTTCTCCATTTGAGTGTTATGGAACTTGGCCATACTCCTGTCACTTGTGAAAGGGTCTCTGAATCAAATTCTAATAGGCAGTACTTATTAAATGGTTATAAGATTAACAAACCATTCTGTTATGGGATTGGGGCAGGAGTCACAAAAGTTGGGTACTGTTGTTTTTGGTTTTGTTTGGGATTTTTTTAACACAAAATACGGTGTAAAATCACCTGAGCAGAGCATGAAAACGTCACCAAAATCTGTTTGTTAATTTACCGAGTGCTTGGTTAGTGCCTCGTCTTTAGCTCCCTGAGATGCCACTGCAGGTTGCGGATATGGTGCGGCTTTTCCCATGGCTCTGGTGCCTCAGGGTAGCAGGGAGAGGCAGCCTCTTCAGAAGTCCTGGAGTGGCCTGAGCACTTTAGTACCTGAACTTAACACATCTGTTGGTGCAGTTTTCATTGTTGGCTCTGAAACATCTGACCGTTGCTTCTGCCACTGTTTTGGACTGACTCTTGTATTTCACAAACTTTTAAAAATGACCTTTCATGTGAAGGGTTCAGCATAGAAACCACTGAAGTACTGTTTCTGATTTTAGTGACATCTTCAACTCCATTTGTGGAATTTTCAGGGGCTTCCAGCTTAGCCTGTCTCCTGACCTTGCTCTTTCTCCTCTACCTCCTGCCTTGTGGTGTGAAGTTACCCAGCTCAGGGAGACACAATGGGAAGGTGCAGCATTTCCTGCTGATGCTGAGCTGCCTGGAGCTGTGCTGGGCTGGCAGTTGCTGTTCAGTGATGGCTTCTTGGAGGGGGGTTCCTGACTCTGCTGGATTCAGGTGTGCACAGAACTGCAGCTGAGCTGCTTTTAGTGCTGCTCCCGTGCCGGAGCTCCGAGATCACAGCCAGACTTGGAGCTAGCTTGGAATTCCTTGAGCACTGTTGTGTATGCAAGGGAGAGCATGTGGAGAAATTCAGGGAGAACAGGCAATTAGCTTTTGCTAATTGAGCTTTATGAAGGTCCTGTTTGTGCCAGTAAGGTGTTGCCCGCCTTGACTAAGAAGTTTTTTACAACTCTAGTGGAGGGAGTTGTTAAACTTGGGGCACTCTGGACAGCTGCTTGGTGCAGTGAAATCTGCTTTTTCAGTGGGCAGCAAAGGACTGTGTAGTGTTCCTGCTAGCCAGGGCAGATCTTACAGGAAAGGGCTGCTCTATGTTTCTTAAAAATTGCAGATAGCAGCTGGGAGAGATAGAGAGGCAAGAAAATGTGCTCACTTAAAGCAACCACTGAGGCTCCCAAATTATTTGAGTGAAGTATATGCATAGTGATTACTTATCAGCTTTGCTGCTAACACTATAATCAATCTAGTTTTGCTTTTTTGTTGAAAAAGAATTACCTGAAGTTGATCTCTCTTAATTCTCTGCTCTTAAAGGCCCCAACAACTGGAAAGCTTCCTAGAAATTAATCATCTTGATTTTCTGAAGTTCTAAGTTGCAAGCTTGCTTTCAGATTTTCTGGATGTTCATGTATGCTCAGTGTGTTCATACAAGGAGAAAAAATGAGCAGGTGGTGATAGTTTTTAGGATGCAGTAGCAATTTTCTGAACAAGGATGCAAACCGCAGGTTTTCATAGGAATTCTTAGTGTGCACGGCCAGTGTCCACTTTCCAAAGTGCTTCCCATGTTCTGGTGCTGCAGTATGAATGCCTGTATGTGCCATGTACAATATGAATGCCTGTGTGTAACCTTGCAGTGACTCTCAGGCAGGAAAATGCTCTGGTTTCCACTTTATTCCTGAGATTTTGGTGTACAGATGTTTAGGTGTCCTGCTGAAATACATGAAAGGGAGCCTGGGGTGAAGAGGAGAGTGAAAGCCTGGTCTCTGGAGACTGGTGATAGTTCCTTGTTCCTTTTTCTTAGCTTGCCTTTTCCTGCACCCAGTAGAATATTCAGTTAATACTTTACCAATATTTGACTTCCCAACCAATAGTGGGGGTTTTAAATTGTTTTAGAAGTCTAGTGACTAAATGGTCACAAAGAATCAGTATGTCTAGCTTTTCTCAGTAATAAGACTTCTTGGTGTCTGGTGTGCATGTGAGATAGTTTGGGTTTTTGCTTACTTGCAGGAGCTGGGATGTAGTGGAATCCCAGAGCTCTGGGGTATTTTCCTGTGGGCTGAGGAAACTGTGCCCTGAAGCACTGCCCAGTCCGTAGCTTCAGCATGGACATGTGGAAAACTGCTTGATAAGCCTCATGGAAATAGTAAATTCTATAGATAAGCCCTCAGTACCTCAGCATAATTTACCAGGGTTTGTTTTTCTTTCTGGATTTACAGAGATATGAAAAATGCTGTAATTGGAAACAACAAACAAAAAGCCAACTTGATTGTTTTGGGAGCAGTTCCAAGGTATGTCCTTTGCTACTCTCCTTTTCACTGATTCACAACAGGTCTGGAATAATGATCCTTGGATCACAGGCACTTCTTTGTTTTAACTTTGATTGTAGTTGACTGAATACTTTCTTTAATGTAACCGAGAGAGATTTGAAATATCTGTTAAACTCATGTATTACAGAACAGGCTGTTGAGTAATGCTTTTCATTTAGAATTTCATAGAATTCTCTGAAGTAGTCTTGGTGTTTTTATTGAACTTTATCATCTCAGGGATAAAATCTATTTTTTTGACATTGATATTAATGATGGATGAAAGTGGTTGTATCTTAATCCTGTTCTTCAGCCAATTGCCTGGTGAGTTCATAACTGAAAATGTGTAAGGTTATGTTAAAGATTTAATTTAAATTATTGAAAAACATCTGAGATAATTTGCTTGTCTGGTCCACTTCCTTCAGAGGATTAAAAACCATTGATCATACTTTATTGTGCCTTGCTGCTTCTGCTGATGTTAACATTTTCTGGACCCTGATTCCACTAGTACAAATTAAACAGGTACCTTTAGCTCCTAGACTGCTCACTCCAGCTTTCATTTCACCCCTCTTCTCCTCCAGCTTTCTTTCAGCCTCACTTTGCAGCAATGGAGAAGGAAAACCTCGAGCACTGCAGTCCTTGTGCTGGCAGTGTGGCACCCACCTGTATCTTTTTGCTTAAATGGCAACCAGGTCCCAAACTATCCTGCTTCAGAACTGCTGCTGCCTTGTCAAAAATGCTTTTTATTTGCAGAGAGTATCTTCTCACTGGCAGACTGAGTTTGTGCCAAGGCCAGCCCTTGAAATTCTCTAGGGATTAGCAGTGGGACCACCCCCTGTCCAAAACCTGCTGGATTATCTTCCTTTTGACCAGATACAAAGAGGTGAAGAGAAGACTTCACAGGAGATGAAAAGATGAAAGTGGGTGTTTGTTGGAGATGATGTGAAATTTATGGAATTTCTATCAGCAACAGGCCTTAAGGGGTTTTTGCAAATCCTGCTGGTTCTTGTGGTTCCCATTTTAAAAGCTACAGAAGATCTTCACCATCCAAATCTAGAATCTGCCTGTTCTTGCGTTTTGTAGGGCTTCTGTTCCCTCAGTTATTCTGCTTTCTGCTGCTGCTTGTTCTGTGTCCAGTAATGAAAATTCAGAAGTGCTTTTTCTTCATTATTGTTAATGCCTTCTGGCTGCCCAGGTAAATTATACAGTTATTCTACAACTGCAGATAAGTGACTGGGAAATGTTAAAAGGTGATCTATCACACTTGTCCTCACTTCAGGACAAGTTACTCACAAATGACAGGAAATCTCTTCAGAGATCTTCAGAAAAGGCTCTTCAAATACATGGGGTTATTGTGACCAAAGATGATTCTCTGTGGCTATAAGCTGACATCCTCTACCCCCATGTGCCTTTCTGAAGGCTGTACAACTTCCTCAAGGTGTTGCAGACAGACTTGACTAGATTATTGACTGTTTGGATTAGAGAACTCCTTTGGTTGCTCTCTGTCAAGGGGGTGGGAATCCATTGGCTCTTTTGATGTGCCTTCTAATCGATGAAGCTGCTGGAGTACAGGGACCTGTGGAATTCCAATCTGCTAAGCCAAGCCTCTCCCTCAGTGAGGAGAGGAATAACCAACCTGGCATTCTTTGGCTTAAATCTTCAAGAACAGTTTTCTTTTCACAGAGTTCAGTTACAGCCTCCCACGGAAAGTTGATTCTCTTCTCTAATGGGAATTGTTGGAATTCTGCTGCTGCTTCGTCCTGTGGTTCGGCTTGTTTGCTCATTTCTTGCTTCTCTCCTCTTCCCCAAGTATTCCTCCATCAGGCTTTCAGAAAATACTCTTTAGACCCAAGGAACCCCTTCAGACCTGTCACTTAGTGGAAAAGAAAACAGTATGTTCACATATTAGAACAGACTCATACGGGGTTTGGAAAAAAGTCTAGGAAGTATCTTTTGTTTGAAATGGGGCCAAATACTACTGGAATGTATGCAAAAGCCCTATTATTTTAAAATATTGCAAAGAAATGTGGAGTCCTTTGAAGATCTCCCTACAAAGGAAGCAGTTGCTGTGGAAGAATGGTGGATCCCTGTCGCTTCTGGGCCAGTGGCCTCCTGAGTCTGTGAGCTGGCTGTTCAGTGGGGTCATCTTTGGAAAGGGACATGTATCAATACCTTAATTGAATGGTTTTGGGGCCCTTTAATATTCAGTCTGACCCGTGGTCACCTCTGGACTGCTTGTTCTGAAGAGGGTGCTATCAAAAACAAAGTTGATTGAAGAAAGCTTGCAGAATTGCCATGTCTGGAATTTAAAACTAGGAGGTGTTAAAACTGTATGAATGTGTGCACAGACTTGGCCTTGGATGTTCAGAATGGAAATAGCCAACTTGTGTGTGGATTTTGTTTCCTAAGAAGTGATTTTCTATATCTCTTCCTAGAATCATAAAATTTCCATTCTTGTGGAATGCTGGCCTTGGGCCCCTGTCAGGACTGCAGAAATGTTACTTTTTGAAATTCTTGCTTTTTAGTAGCAGTCCCAGAAAATAGAATTTTTAAAGTTTAGAGGGGAAAAGTTATTTTAAGGCCAAGTTCTTTCAGTGGCAGACCAACTTAAAGCTGAGACACCATTGCCAAAAATAGTTTCCTGCTTGTGCTGTCCTTCAGGTTTTTTTTTTCCTTCTACCCCACATTAGTGCTAGCAGAGACCGAGAAGTCCCCGGTAATTGTTGGTGTGCCCCTTTACTCAGCAGTTTTATATGAGCAAATACTGTAGCTTTTGTGTCTATCACCATGTCAGACACCTCTTCAGAGTCCAAGTTCAATATTTAATGCCTTCTGTCAGTTCCTCTTACAGCCTAAATCTCAGGGAAATGATTGAATCATCAGTTCAAATGTAAATTGTTCTTTTCTAAGTCATCTTGACAGAGCTTCTGAACTAAGTGCTGTTCATCTAGTTGCAGTTAGTCTGTAGTGCTGCTGGCTCCCAATCCTCTGAACTGTAAATGGCTCACAGAGGTGGAATTGGAAAAGAAAACGCTTCAGTGAAAGGAGCATGAGGAAGTTCCTGCAAGTCTGTGGAGCAGCTTTTGGTACCCAGAGAGATGCAGCATTGCTGATTTGCCATCCAGGCACCAACGGGGCCTTTCAATCCTGGGACAGTTTCCTTCCTTCTTTCACGTGGGGATGGCAGAGCATGGGCAAGGCAATGTTAAATTCCAGTGAGCAGAGCTCTGTCTTCCTGCTTGTTGTAGTTACCTGTTGAAGCTCCGATCTGTGCGATTTTGACAAAAACCTTACCTGAATTAAGTTATTGCTGATCTAATTATTGCTGAGAGTTCAATATTTAAAGTCTAATCCACTTCATTAAGAGCTTCAGTTATTCCTTTGCTCCAAAATTAATACAGTTTTTAAATCAAATCCTAATCCCAACCACCCAGGGCCTTTAACAAAGCCACTAAATCATTCTTGTCACTTACTGAAAATGATTTTCTAACTTCCAGCTGATTGTTCCCTCGTCACATAAAGTCAATTATTTGGAGTGGTGAGGTGGTAGCGTACTTCCCAAAGCTTTCTGTAGGTAGGTGCACCTCAAAGAATTTTATATAGTTAATTTTAACCTTTCCCTGTCATTTATTAGTGATTCTGTTTAACTGTTGGGGTTTTTAATGTTTTAAGTTTCTTTGGAGCACATTTTAAAGGCCATGTAGAACAGCTGCAGGACTTTTCCATTCCATCATTTGAATTTTGAGTTCTGCACAGCAGACTGTTAGGTTGCCTATGGAAGTGAAAACTAGTAAGAATTTATTGGGGTTTTGAATTGTTTCTAGGGCTGTGAACACACCAACATGAAATTTTATATTTTGATTTATTGTTAAACATAGTCAAATTCCTTCAGGTAGTGTTCTTTTAGAGTTTGCCGAAAGAATGAAAGATTGCTGCTTTGATAGCTGTGTAAAAAAGATGAGAATGAAAATGCTTTTAGTGGCTCTGCCCCTGGCAGTGCTGGTAAAGGTGCAGGTGAAAAGCCAAGCTGGTGTAACAGAGCTCTTCTCACAGAACCACCCTCTGTGCTTCTGACCACGTCCTACCTCCACTTGGTGTATTGTGTTAGACTGCACAGAGACCTGCCTCAGCTCAATAATCACACCAAACTAGCTCTCACAAAAAGCAGGTCTTGTTCTGTGGCGTTAAAAACTAGACAGATGAGCAGAGCATGGGGAGAGCAGGACTTGCCCTACAGCAGTGGAGAAATGTGCCTTGAAGTACTGAGGGGCTGCTGGGGTGACAGTGCCGTGGATCTCCACCAATGGGAGCTGGAAAGGCAGCCAGGACAGTCACTTCGAGTGGTTCAGTGTTTGATCCTGCCTCGGAGCAAGGCCAGTGACCTGAGCATCTGTCAGAACTCCTCATGGCTCCAGCGCTCCTCTGTGCCCACCTGGCTGCCCTGGTGCCTGCAGGAGCTGAGGCCTGGCCTCTGCTGGGGGTGTTAATAAATGTGCTGTTATTAGCTCTGCACATCTTCTGGGACCTTCATCATCCCTGGCACGTTCCCAGCTTGCTTCCAGGAACTCCATGCACTTGGACACAATATTGTGAGGTCTGTCATGCACATTAGAGAGTGTTTAGTCCAAACTTCTTGGATGTCCTTACGAGGCCAGGACGCAGTTGTTTCCCGATGCCTTGTTCTGTTCTTTGTGCAGTTTGCATTGGGATTTTCTGTCATGCTCTCCACAGGGCAGGGATCTGTGCCCAGGTGCTGTGGTTTGCTGTCTTGGCGGAAGGAGCTTCACCTGCCCTGCTGGTGTTTTCCAAGGCTTGCTTTGCTCTAGGGTGGTGAAAGAGGTGGGGAGCAGAGGCTCTCACAGGCCTCCTGTGGTTGTCCTTTGCTTTTCTTTAAATCAAGTCAGGAGTCAGGACCTGATTGCATAATTAGACATCTCTTAATGAGGAATAACCCTCTCCACAAGGATGATGTGTATAACTGGAACAAGGTATTCTTCTAAGCCAGCTGCGGAGTACAGGTGAGTGAAGGCAAACATTTGCAGTCAGCAGAACTGTATGAGAGCTGTTGTTTAAAAGCTGTACAACCCCATATCTCTGAAGTGCCTGTTCTGATGGCAAAGAGAAAGTTGTTAATACGAGATGTACTTCTAATGCCACCTTTTCTGTTGTGTATTTTTATTAGAATTTTAAGTTTCAAGTTGAAAAACCTCATGTAGAAGGTAGCTTTATGATACCTGGTGTTACTTTTACTTAAGGAGCTGGAAGCATCAAATCTGTACAAAATTACTCAAAATTGTATTCTTGATGTCCTCTTTCATGTGCAGATGCTGGATATTGGCTGGTGATCTCAAACTCGGTGAGACTGTAGTGTAATATTTTTGTATACAATGGAGAATTTCAAGCTGCAGGCGAATGGGAAGTAGAAACAGCTTGATTTTTGGTGTAAGGTCACTTGGTATCCTCAGACAAAAACCTTTCAGAATTGGTTTGTCTAAATGAGCAGTAGTTTTCAGATGGCAGTCGTAGGCTGGCTGATGTTCTAATTCAGGCAGGAATTTCTGCAAGACTTAGAATAAAGTTTGAATGTGTTTTATCAAAGTAAATGGAATGAACAGTCCAGTGGTGAACTTAGGAATAAGACATCAGTCTTGAGCAAAGTGATAAGATGGTTGAAGCAAGACTTGGTGAAGATGTTGCTTTATGTAATGCCTATTAACCATACTTTTTGTGAAAGCAAAAGGCTTTTATAATCTCAAAAATAGTCTTAAACTGAACTAGTGTAATTCACTGTGTAAGTTAAAAAGCTCTGAGTATTGTTTGTGTAAATTTATCTCTGTTTGGTTTCAGGGGCTGTATGTTGATCCCACATATTCTGGTATAAATGGCTGCAAAGAAAGGCTGTATTTATGTTTTGCTGAGTGGGTCATGGAACGGTTTTAGGGGGAAACATTGGAATAAATTCAGCTCAGACTGGAGCTCTGACAGTGCTGATGCACTGGGAGGGAGGGTTTGATCTGGTAACCAAGAGGAGAGGCCGTGCTGCAGCCACCTCAGTAGCCTTCAAGTCACTCTAGAAGGGGGTGTGTGAACACCTCAGGGGAGCTGGGAGCACCAGGGTAGGAACCAAGACAGGAATCCGTGCAGTGCTGGGGGAAGTATTCCTGCTGTGAACTGGGCTGTTTTCAAATGAAACATTGAAGAGGAAGGTGAGGCAAAACTTGATTGTAGTCATGAAAAATGTGGAGTTTCAAATCCAGACCTCTTGCAGCTCGGTAGATATTGAAACTCTCCAAAGGTGGATTTAGTTACGTGAGCAGGAATCAGACTGGATGCAGGTTATGTGGTGTATATAGAACAGCTCATGGAATATTAATGTCAGTGAGGATGTCTAAGCATTAGGATAAATTACTAGAACTGTAAGCTGAGACTCCTTGTTTTATTCCTAAGGGAAAATCTTTCTGTGCAGCCAGCTTCCCTACTTACACACGGCATACTGCTCAACTTGGCTCTTCTAAAAAACTGTTTGCACCATGTGAAATATTTCAGAAGCACTTATCTTTGCTGTGTAGGGCTTATTAGGGTGTAGAGTTAGCCCAGGTCCCTTGGGTCCAGCCTCTGGAGATCTGGAATTACCATTGCTTCCAGAAGGGAAACTGGCATCTCACTTCAGGATAAATTTCTGTGGCTGACAGTCATAAAAATCACTCATTTTTGAATCTTCCTGTGTAGGAATCTATAGCTATTTAATTTGTCACTTCAGGTATTATTGTACAGAAATTATTCTGAATGCTTCTAAAATTATACTTAGTTCTGTCTTTGGGAAGTTCTGTGGAAAGTGATTGCTTTCTGTTATGTCTGAAAAGTAGTGCTTTTTAGCACTGAAAAGAACAGATTGAAAAAAACCCAAAGTTTGTTGTCCTGCCTTGTTTAAGATATTCTCAATACGTTAATTCCATTCACAGTTTGGGGTTGGCTCTCACTGGGACTTGCAGCGCGTTCAGAGGTGCCCTCTGTGCATGCAGTGACTTTTTATTGCATATTCTGTCAGCCAGCGGGGGTAACTCGCCTCAGCAGTGCCTTCATCTGTAGGTTCATCACGGGGCTTTCCAGGGCAGAGCTTTTGGGCCTTCTTGCAGTGGACTGCAATGCAATACAAGCATCTTCCAAGGTAGAGTAAGATCTATGAGAGTTGTGATAATTCCACAAATGGCGTATTCATCCCCTTTGCAAG
The DNA here is from genome assembly GCA_013398055.1 of Ifrita kowaldi. Taxonomy (NCBI): domain Eukaryota; kingdom Metazoa; phylum Chordata; class Aves; order Passeriformes; family Cinclosomatidae; genus Ifrita; species Ifrita kowaldi. Next base: position 208,768 of record VZRS01014627.1, on the reverse strand, counting down.
GGAACTGGTAATAAATGTTCAGATAATCATGGCTCAATTAAAGCTCTTACTCATTAACATATATCAGTGAAAGATGTCTTAGGCTTCACAGCACTCAAACTGTTACCCTGGGCTCCTTTTCCACGTGCCTGCTTATGGGCCTTGAGGAAGTGCTGAGTTTCATCTCCTCACCAGGTGTTTCAGGAACCTGAGAGGTTCTTGTGACAACTTGTAAATGAGATGGAGTGTGAAAGAGGGAATTCCTTTTCTTTTTAGCTGTGAGGTTGGTGCTCAGACTGGATTGGGGAGGTCTAAATCATACACATCTGTGTTACGATGTGGAACTCTGCTGCATCACACCCATCTCAGCTGTCGTCAAAGGAAAGGGAAATCTGAGCTGTGTCTCTTCCTTGCTAAACTGCTGTAGTTTCCTTTTGTTCAGCAGCTGCTTCTCTTGGAAGTTTTCCACTTTAAAATAATCCATGGTTTTCCCAGGTGTACATCATGCCTCCAGCTGACCTTATTTCTGTTTCTTCTTGGAGTCCATTGAAGTGTCTCTCTGGATGGAGTTGCTGTCTTTCCTCATTTGGATATGATTTCCTGGATATCGTTCCTGACATCTGAGAAAAAGGCCTTAATCACTTAATTGCCCTTAGAAGGGCAAGGACAGATGGCGGAAGTTGTATTTTCTATAAACATAAGAGGAAAATACCTGAAGAAGCCTTATAGAAGCTTGAAAAGAGTCCAAATACTGTATTTTAAAACCTTGGAAAATGCTGGTGAAGATGTTGTGAGATCTTTCCATCAGCTTTATTTCATTTCCTGTTTGTTGTAATGAGCTTTACTGCAGGACCAGAGGCTGAAGAGTGCCAGCAAGAGCATTAGCACCCTTTTGCTGTTTTAGAAGTCTTTTCTGTGTATCTGTGCTTTAGTTTTACCCTGAAGCACACAAAAGTGTGTTGTGGTGGTTCTAGCAGAGCCTTGTTCCAGTATTTCTGCTGGTTTGGAAGCCAAAGGCTGGCTGCTGAGGGATAGGGCTGGAGATCAGGGATCCAGGTTATGCAGGGACTCTGTTCTTAGAACATGTGGACTATGAACAGGTACCTTAATCATATTTTTAAGTTTCCAAAATCCAAATTGTAATCTTCCCTTCTGTCCCCTGCATATAGATGCCATTTTTCTACCTTTTTATCCTGATGGTATTAATGTAAGGGAGGAATGCATTACATCTTTGCTGAATTTGTCTAGTCTAGAGCCTGGGAACAACAGAGCAGTCCAGGATGTTCCCATGGACAATAGAAGGATGTGTATCTTTGTCTTTAATGTTTGACAGTACTTTATTAATTAACAGTTTTCTCTTTAGTGACTATATGGATTCTCCTCACTCGAAACTTTTTGTAATGTTATAGTTTCTCATGGAACTACTTAATTTTCAATGTCACTTGGTGTCAGTTCTGTCTTTTAAGGACAGAAATAGAAAATATTACAATATGCATGTCTAGCTCTGTGGAACACCTGATCTGAACCTCAGACTTATTTTAAAGATGTAGAAAAGGATATTATTGGTATCTCAGAACCTTATTGTATGTAAAGTGGGAACTTAAATTTTGATCTTCACTAATTATAAAGTTTAGGTAAGGCTTTCTATTTTAAGCATGTTAGACTTTGGATTGTCGTCGGCGTGCTTCATTTTTGCTCTTTAACAGAAGCATTTGTTCCACGTGTTAATGGGAAAGAAAATAGCAATTACTTGCCTTGAAAGAGAACAGCCTTCAGAATTTTGTGTGCTTTTGAATTTTTGAAAAATCCTTTTGGGGAAAAAAGTCTTTTTAGGACATGATGTTGAGGGGCTGGAGAATGTCCAGGGAAGGGAACGGAGCTGGGAAGGGGCTGGAGCCCCAGGAGCAGCTGAGGGAGCTGGGAAAGGGGCTCAGCCTGGAGCAAAGGAGGCTCAGGGGGGACCTTGTGGCTCTGCACAACTCCCTGACAGGAGGGGGCAGCCGGGGAGGGTCGGGCTCTGCTCCCAGGGAACAGGGACAGGAGAGGGAACGGCCTCAGGCTGGGCCAGGAAGGTTCAGGTTGGATACTGGGAAAATTCCTCCTGGAAAGGCTTGTCCAGCTCTGTCACAGCTGCCCGGGGCCCTGGTGGAGCCCCCATCCCTGCAGGGATTTAAAAGCCGTGTGGATGTGGCACTTGGGGACAGGGGTCAGTGGTGGCCTTGGCAGTGCTGGGTTAATGGTTGGACTTGATGATCTGAGAGGACTTTTCCAACTTTAATGATTCTGTGACTGAACATTTCTGCATACAAGGAGCAGGTTATTTGTTGAAGGCCGTGATAATCAGAGGAGGCCATTGGTGTGGTCTGTACAGGGAAGACACAGAGCAGGTCTTCAGGACTTTCTAGTGAAAGCAGAAGGAAATATTTTTGCATTTCTGAATTTCTAAATTGACCTCTAGGTTATTGAAAGCTATTTTAAAAAAGGTTATTGCTACTGACATTTTTTAATTAGTAATTAGATCAATATTTACCAACACAACCAGCAGAGGAATCAACCAGAGTTAGAACAGCAGATGAGATTGTGCTTTCCACATAGGAGCTCAATATCCTCTTCTTTTCCAGGATGAATTTTAGCCAGGATCTCTCAGTTCATTTGTACATTACCTCAGAGGCTTTTGTTTCCTGTCCTTACCTGATCTAGAGGGCAGAGAAAAAAATCATCTGTCTGTAAAGAAGTAATAGTAGTGCAAAGTTATCTGATTCCACAAGATTGTGGAAGTGCTATTTTTCCTTAGTGATGATTTTGCATACCATTGATTATGTATTTTGCTTCTTGATACTGTAGAAAGAATTCAAATTGATTGGGACCCAAACTACACAGTTGGCAAGATGTGCTTTAGGCTTGAAGTGATCCTGTTTTGCCCCAATTCAGCTGCCTTTCTGCACATAAAACTTTCCTGGGCTTTCTTTGTGTATGCGATCATTTCTCTGTGTTCAAAACTCAGATTACTCTCAGCCCTCCCCATGCTTATGCTTGGTGATGGAGTTATTTTGCAGTTGTGACCCAGAAGAAATCACTGCCGAGGATAAGCATCCCCACAGTGGTGATCAGGTGTTAGGGTTCCCTTTCCCATCAGCCTCAAACTGCAGACTCATTTCCTTTAACTGAAATTCGGGGTCTCCCTGTTACCCTGAAAGCCCCATCCTGGACATCAGTACTGTGACAGTACCTATTAAAGAAAAAGCAGTGGGGCATTTTTCTACACCAAGTAACAGTTGTGTAGGAACACAGAGTGTGGAAAGATTGTGAATGAAGTGTTCCTCTACTCTTTTGCTCAGTCTTAATATTTCTATAAAGGATTTCATCCTTTTCACATAGCAGGATTCAGATTATTTTCTTTCAGACTTAAATTTTCTCTTCCATCTGAATTTTCCCCTAAAAATACTTGTGTTTGCAGGTTGCTGTATTTACTCCAGCAAGAGACCTCGAGCACGGAGCTGAGAACGGAATGTGCAGTGGTCCTGGGCAGCCTTGCCATGGGGACAGAGAACAATGTCAAATCCCTCCTAGACTGCCATATTATCCCAGCCTTATTGCAAGGTACTCCTCCCTTAATGGATCTATGTTAGTACATGTTCCTAAAGTGCTGAAATAAACAAGCATCATGAGACTGAATGGTTGGTTCGCCCATATTTATAGGATTGCTGTCACCAGATTTGAAATTTATTGAAGCTTGCCTGCGATGTCTCCGTACCATTTTCATCAGCCCTGTAACTCCGGAGGATCTGCTGTACACAGTAAGTTGTAAGCAGATTATTATGTCTTTTTAAAGGCTATAGAGAGGGTGGGAGTGAAAAATCTTGTTGTCTGGAGTAGTAACAAGGCCTTGTTTGAGCAACAGCATTAGCACTTCTCACCTACCTTTAAAGTATCTGGCACCCCTGACATTTATGGCTTGTTTGATATGGGCTGGTCACCAAGGTAGCCCACTGATAAAGAAAATACCTACATGTTCAGACTTGTGGAGGAATCTTAAGGAGGAAAAACTGTCTCTGAATGGTATTTAGAGGTACTATTACCAGAGCTATACTGGCAACAGTTACTTGCATCCAACGCTGTCCTCCCTCTCCAGATGGGAGAGGGCTTGCTCAGTGTTTGTACTTCCAGTGGAAGAGCTTCACCTCTAAAATGCCTCTGCTCTTAGTTAGTATATGTGTGATTTGCATTTAAGTTACAGGAGGATAGAAATGTGCCTCTCCTGTTGCTGTAATCCTGAGTTCATCCTGGAGCACATGCCAGCAGGGCTGCTGGTGCTGACCCTCGTTAGGTGACTGGGCAGAGCCCTCTCTGAAGGTACTGCTGCCCCAGGGCTTGCCCAAATGCAGGCACTGCCTCTTACTGGGAAGGAGGGACAAGGAGGGTTTGCTGCTTCCTTTGTCCCGGTGTGAGGAATAAGGTGAGCCATGGAATGAAAGCTGTAGTGGACCAGCAATCTCTTCCTCTTCGGAAAAGGGGAGCGTTGCCCCAGTCTGGGGGAGGTCACAGAGCAGTTGCAGCTTCTGAGGGTAGCTGGTAGCCCACAGTGAGAACCACCCCGGTGCCACTCACAGGGAGCTGCCGCTTGCTGAGGAAGTCTTGGTGCTTACAGAGAAGGGCACAGCTGGCCTCTCATGTCATACTTTCTATACGGTTTGGCTCTTAATAGTCAACAGATTTTCCTCATGATTTTTTTTGTCTAGTTGTTATGCAGTGCTGCAATGTCTGTTGTGTTCTCTATTCCTTTTCCAGTGACTTTTTACATTTTCATTTCAGACACAGGTATGCAAACTTGTTTTCTATGGACTCAATCTTACCATACACCTACTCTGGATTTCACCTGTCAGTTAGTCCATCTCAGAAAGTCAGCTTGCATTTAGTGTGTGCAGATAATCAGCCAGCTTTGTCCTCCACTGTTCACTGACTTTTTTCCAGGTGTTTCGTGATTGTTCAGCAAGGAAAACCTCAATGCATATTGCATGTGTGAACACCGGAGGCACCTCTCCAGAGTGATCAAAGGGCTTCCTCTTTGTGTCTCTGCTCCTTTCTTTGGCTTCACTCCATGCTCCCAGATTCCCCCAAGTCAGCCTCTAAGAGTTGATAATTGCAGAGGCATCTGCTTCCTGCTCCCAGCATCCAGAGCCAGGGTTTAAGACAACTGTCTCCATTAACTATCCATATCTCTTCCTGGGGATCAGTGCTCAATAGGGACTTTTAATTGCTCCCTATTTGGAGGAGAGATTTGATGTCTTGAAGGGAGAGGAAGGGGTAGAGTACAGACAGAAATGGGAAAGAGCCACAGTTAGCATAGAAATAACCACTAACATGGGAACAATATGCCCAAGAGACGGGATTTGGTGTTTCATGCTTTGCTTTCTTTGCTGCACAGCAGTGACATCAACTGCTCCCCCAGTCCTTCTTCAGGCAAATGGGATGTCCTGGAATTAACCATAACTACAGGAAGTGATCATCTGGTGGGGAGTCCTTGCTCCTTAGTTCGCCTGCAAAACCCATTTTCTCATTTCCCATTCCAGTTAGATACCTCAAAGTTAAGTATTTTATGATTGTGCTTAAGGTCCTATTTCTGCAAATCCTTTTTTTCCCTTCTCTTGTGGGAATACCCAAAGCTGTGCTTTGAAAAGTACTGAATACAGATCCTTTGAAAAGATGTTTTTCTTATCTCTTGGAAGGTACAGCCCCAGCCCACACCGCTGCAAGCTGTTTCACAAGGCAGCAGTTGAGACATTGGCTTTGCAATTAAAGAAGTAATTACGGGCCTAATGAACACTTCATGGTAGACATTCCAACACTGAGAACAGCAGGAAGAATTCAAAGTTCCCGTTTAGCCACCCTGCTCCCTCTTTGTTTCTGGTCCCAGCAGCTCCAGGGAGACTGTCACCGTCTCCATGCAGCTGCAGCACTTGAAGGTCTCTCAAGTTCTGCCTTTTTCAGGTCCTATTTTGAAAGGTAGGAGACCAAGTTTGTCAGTGGCTTTTCATTCCTGCCCAGCAGTTCTGGAGAAAACTTCTGAAAAGTTGGGTCTTGAGTCGTGTCTAACATGGAAACTTTCCCAGAATTTTTTTTGTGGTTTGACTGCAGAGTGAGGATGCTCTCTCAAACCTTAGGCAGGACTGTTTCCAAGGCAAGGTGTTAGGAGTTAGCTTAACATCTCCGAAGGTGTTGCAGTCGTTCTAGAGGTTTCAGAAGACCTCTCAGTTAAAATCCAGGATATACAAGTGCTTTAAAGAGAGCTGCTTAAAACATTCCTTTCTGTTTGCAACAGGTACACATCATCCACAGTAACTGGAATATTTCTCCCAGCAGAAGTGCTGGGTGTCAGAACTACACCTTTCCCCTTGAGCCTTTCCTTAAGGACAGCAGCCTGAAGGATAAACTGCTGGCAGTTTTGTGTAATTAATTCAGTTCAGTTCCAAGGATAAAATAGTTCTTCAGAGGTGGAAACATTTGGGCAGTTTCCTACAGGAACTTAGGACTTCTACTGAGAAAATATGCAGCTCCATCAATCCATCCATCCATGTGTTGAGCTGGATGAACACTGAGCTTTCAGGAAGGGCAGGTTTTTAGGGTCTGGTGCTGACCTGTGACACCAAGTTATATCCAGACCTGCTGTGCCAGGTTGCCCTGCCTGCACAGGCAGGGTGCAGGCTTTGGTGTTGAGACCCATTTAGTGACCGTGCTGCACCTGGAGATGAGGAATGACATGGAGTCCAGGGGGAGAGATCTGTTGAGGTGCAGACATATGTTCAGACTTCTTTAAACTCTGAGATTATTGTCCATGTGAGCCAGCTAGCTTACCATGGCTGGGTGTGTTTTGGGTTGCTGAGTAGATGGAATCACTAAGGCAAATCCACTTTGACTGAGATCCTGTTAACTTCAACTCCTGATACCTTAATGGAAACAGAAGAATGGATTCAGTGGCAGAAAATGTTTCCAGCCCGTGGAGGTGTTCTGCATGTTTCCTGACAGGTGTTCTCAGTTGTGATTGCATTTTCCTTCCTCAGTGGGACCCTGGTACAATTCCAGTGGGAACTTGCTGTCTGTGGCTGCTGTGCTGGCCTAGCAGGAGGAGGTGCATTCCCTGCTGGGAATGCCCTGTCCTTACAGGAGCTTGGAGAGTGAAGGCACTGTAGCAGGATGAGTCTCTGTGTTGTTGAGAAGTCTCAGTCTCTAGAAATGATGAGTGAAAAGCTTTCCTGCTTCCTGGGCAGGTTTGGGATGGAAAACCTGACGTCAGCTGGTGACTGGCCAGGCTTGGTAAAGGGGAGTGAGGATCAGGGTATGTTACACTGATTAATAACCAGGTGTTCAATGAGCCATGAACCCACACTGCCAAGTGTACACGTGCTCCACCACAGCTCGGTGATCCACAGTTCCTAAGGGGGGGAATCTGGGTCAGCCTCCCATGCCTTATTCCTTCTTTCCTTCTGGCTGTTTGTGGTGGCTGAACCAGGAGCAAGGCTGAATGTTCTCCAGTCTGAACTGCTTGCTGAAAATGAGAGTTGTAAAAGAACCAATTCTAGCTTGTAGAGCTTGAATTTAAGTTATTTGGGTGGATAGAAGCATTTCAGTTCTCTGACTTGGGAAAAAGAATAGCAACCCTCTATTAAAAACAAATGTTTTAAGAATAGGTCTTAGGAATTTTGTTTTGGTGTTAAAAAGGAATATGAAGAAATTAGGTATTGGGATCCAAGCAGGTAAATGTAACTGTTAATTCTCTCCGATTTCTCTTTATATGGACAATAACTTTGTTACAGTATATGTGACACAGAGATACTTGTCCTAAATTGCCTGGAACTACTTTGTTAGCAGACAACATTTTAAGGGGTTTGTGAATCTCACTGTTTTAACTGTTACCTAGGGGTGTAGACTCAATCTCACTAGGCTTGCTGGAGGATCCTTTGTTACTGAGGTATCAATACTGAATAAAAGTGGAATTATGTAGCCTCACATGGACACCTAATCACTATGCACATTTAGTTGGAAGTCAGCTATGTCCACACGTCCCTTTGTTCTTTCTAGGTTCTTTTCTGATCAACATGCCAAAATTATTATACAAGTTGGATATTTTAGCAGAATTGTAGTGCAAAACTAACAGTTTTCTTACAAACACATTAAGGAAGCACTCTTGGAACTTTCCAAGAGTTTTTAACCTTTTCATACCCATGACACTTCGGATTTGATGGAACAAAATGTGAAGGTGTATAAAAGATATCTGTAAAGAATTGCATCTTAAATGTGTAGTCCAGAATATCTAATAATACACTCTTTGTGTATTGGCAGAATTTCAGGGGACCCTCGCTGTGTTGTTTGCAAGGATTCATTAAGTCTCATATCACATGTGCAATGACACTGTTGGGGTCACAGTGGCACCAGAAATCCCCTGTCACAATGTTTGGTGGCACAACAGCTCCATCTCATAAGTGCTGAATGAAAATGGTTTTCATCATCCAATACGAGAACCTTCCCATCCAGGAATTTACCACTGGGTCATGGTGCCACACTGGTCAGTAAAATGTTCTCTTACACAAATCACCATGTGCCATTCCATTCCCAGTGCTATAGCTCTACTGCAGAGCTTCCCAACAGTTTGGGGCTCGATTTCTGTCCACTTAGATCTTTACCAAAAGTCTCCAATCTATAAACTGCAGCTGGAATACTCATGTGATCAATACTCATGGGATCAACACTGTTGGTTTTTTAGGTGAAACTGGACCATTGCACGAGGATGTCACTGGCGAGGATGTGAAATAAGTGTTTGTTGGTTCCTTCCCTGGTGTTAGATACAGATGGAGAGATGTTACATATTCATCTGTGCTGATTAAAAGAGTTTAACTGAATAATTATTTTATTCAAAGATGTGCTGCTTTAGTAGTGGCAGTTTGGATCCTTTGAAATAATTCAGGTTTCATAGTCAGGGATTTCCCTGCAGGAGATTTCAGGTCTTGCATCTTACAATTTGAAGCTCCTTTTTTTAAAACATTCCTGCCTGTGAATCTTGGAGTATCTCTCTTCTCTTCTCCCTCCCCTCCTGGCTTCTTGATGGTAGTGTCTCAGGGGAACTTTGTCACTGAGCAGCCTCTTAGCACTGAATGTGACATTGTGATGAACACTTATAGGGCTTGATGCCTTCAGTTGCTGAAGATTTGCAGAAAAGGACAAGAATCTGTTTTGATGGGTCAAATGCATTAAAACACAGAGGAATCCTGAGTATATTGTCAGTTGGTTTTGCTTTAACTCAGGGAAGCTGGGAACAGGCAGCCCGGAGAGGGTGTGGAGTCTCCCTCACTGGAGGTATTCCAGTCTGGACACAATCCTGTGCCCTGTGCTCTGGGATGGCCCTGCTGGAGCAGGGAGATGGGAGCAGGTGACCGCTGGGCTCTTCCAACCTGACCCATTCTGGGATTGAGTGTCCCCTATTGCCTTGCAAACAAACCAGTCCCTTGCTGGCCTTGGGGTTCTGAAGTTTGTCTCTGGGCGGTGTGTAAAGGCAGATCAGATGGAGCTGCTGTTGGCCAAACCCTGAGAATGTTGTTTAAAGTAGGTAGTCCCTTGGTCTTCCTATGCACATAAGCATGAAATGACCGTGGATATATAGCTGGTGTACCTGGGAGAAAGTCTTCATAGATTACTTTCTCTCTGTAGGATGCTGAGATGCCACATGAGGCTGTTGCATGTTGATCCTTTCCAGTTGGTGAGAAACAAGCAGTAGAAACAAGTTGGGTTTATTCTCAGTGTGTTTCTTGGCTCTGTTGTCCTGTTGTTTTCTGTGGAGAATAAGAGGGCTGGATTGTCAGCAGCAAAGCTTCCTAAAATAAGTATGATAGTTGTATATATACATAAATAAAAATATTAAAAAAATAAATACTGCAAATCTCAAATATTTGTACAACTAGGGGGGACTGGTACATGTTTATTTTGACAATATTAAAAAGTGTGGTGGGAAATTTCCCAGGTAATTGGGACATAAAACTCGTAACCAGTGTGTGTGTGAAGCTGCAGTCACTGAACAGTCAGGCTGGTGCTGCTTTCAGGGCTGTCACGGGAGCTGAGGTGCAGGAAGGTTTTGCTCTAATCTCAATTCACCTACCCTAAATCAGAGGGCTGTAATTCATCATTGTGCAGGTAAAACAGAGTCTGGCTTAGGTTTTTAGGGCCAATATAGCACATGTGCTTTGGAAAGGATGGCTCATTCAATCCTTCTGTCTGCTCAGCTCCCTTTAGCTCATGGAATTAACTTAGTTTACCCTTCCTGGACTAAAATACCCATTGTTTCTTTTGATATCACCACAGTTCCTGCCACTAAAATGTGCTGGTAAAAGTAACTGACAGCTTTAGAACGTTATAGTTTTGTAACTTACCACAGAGATTAAATAACTGGATGTGCTTGCAGAAGAGAACTTGCCACAGAATCATGGGAAGGTTTGGGTTGCAAGGGACTTTAAAGATCATCTCATTCCAACCCCCTGCCTTGGCTTAGGGAACCTTCCACTGGAGTGTAAGGGCTTTCTTTTGCTGATTTATTTGGGATTCTCTGTCACTAGTGTCACACACACCGACAGAGTCTGTAGTGTGTGTTTGACTGCAAGACAAAGGACGTGATGACTCCCCTTGAATCAGTTCCAGGGGACTGTGCCCTGTCCAGGCTGGCACCATGTTCCCTCCCTGCTCCCTTGGACTCAGATCTGGGAGAAGAGGCAAGTCAGCCACACTGGTGGTAAGACAACACTGAGGCAACTCCTGGAGTAATCCCTGTCAGTGGCCATGTTTGGTTTTGGTATGTTTTCCCCCCCATTCTTTTACTGGTTTTGTCCCAAATATTCTGGAGGCAAATTGCAGAAGTTTTATTCCTGTTATTCCTATTTATTCCAATTGTACTGATCTTTTATTTCTTTACCATGGGGATTTGGCTCAGAACTGTCACTCATGCCTTCAACTTCTAATGAACTGCTTTTAATGGTCTTGCTCTGTATCCATAAAAGTTTTGGTGGAAGGGAGGACACTGAGTGCAGAATCAGGAGTGCTCCTTTAAGTAACAAACTGCAGAGAAGCTGTGCTGAAATCCAATGTTAACTCTCTCTTCTTTTCTCACTTGTTTGCAGGATGAGACAGTTATCTCCCACCTCATGGCACTGCTCAGTAGGTCTCGATACACACAAGAATACATATGTCAGATCTTCTCCCACTGCTGCAAAGTAAGAAAGACACTTCATGTTCTCTATGCAACCTGTGGTTCTGGCCTGTAAGAACTATGCGTGTGCTGCCTTTTGTGGCAGGAATTTTGGGCCAGTTTTGAACTGGTGCTGCTTTGCATTTGCTGCAGATTTATTGGGGTCGATATATGCTGCTCTGCAGTACAAGAAAATATGCAAATACATGGGGGTTTTATAGGCTTTGGCTACTAAACAAAGCCAACAGTCTGGGCAAGTATCGGTCTTCACTATTAGCACTGTAAATCTTGGAAGACTTCTGGTTTTCCTCTGAAAGTCTCGGGACAGTGTGGGCGCCTCTTTTTAGAGGTCGTGCAGCCACTTTCAGCAGTTTTAAATACAAAGACTGTTCTCTAAGAGGCGCTGTTGGTTGAGAGGAAGAGAAATGCTCTTCTCGGCTGAGCTCTATCAGTTACAGGTTCATCCAGATACATGTTCATTCCTGCTATGTAATGCAGTTCTGTTGATAGGAGAAAACTGATTTAAAACCAGCAGCAACCCCACCCCAAACATAGTTTTGTCTTTCCCTCTCTCCACTCCAAGTTTTCACACAGCACTGGTTTTTATTGTTGCAGTTTTTGGGGAGTTACTGTACCAGTGAGTTATACAATAACTGTATCAAAATAATTCAGGGTAGGAAATGAGATTTTTACAGCGTCTTTCCCTTTTAGTACCAATTTAAAACAAAAGGATCATAGGTTGTATGCTAACAAATGAGAAAGTTCCTAAGCTTATGAATTTCTAAGTACTTACCTTGAAAAATATCTTTCTACCTTATCACTTACAATGAGTCCTCTGGAACTGTGAGTTACTCCTTTGTTAAGTGTCTGTGTTCCTCTGCATTTCCTGTTATTTATGTGCACTCATCTCGTTGCATTCCTTCTGCTGAGCGAGGCTGAGGACTGAAAACTGCCCATTTAGTGGGATATAAAGATAGAACTCAGCTGCTAATATTTAGAGAACTGTTTAAAGAAAACGTGAAGACAAAATCCTACACTGGACCATGGAATTTCACATATATACCTAACAGTGGAAAAATATTTGGTCTTTTAGGAACAAAAATGCACCAGTGAGGGATCTCCTGTTGAAGTGGCTCTTGAAAGTCTCCTTAGTAGGCTGAGGAGCTCCAACAGGTGAAAAATCAGGCCATGCTGGCCTACAAGAAAAATAACCCAGGACTAATTATAGGATGGTAGAGGAATCAGTTTATACAGCCAGGGGTTGGCTCTGGGAATATAAACCCTGTTGGCTGGGAGAGAACAGAAAACAGTTATTGTCATCTTTTTTCAAAGGAGTTATTTCCTTGCAGCTCCAGCAACTCCCGGTGACTTGCACATCTGAAATGTTGTTAACAGAGTAAATGCATTGTCACTTCACAAGTCAGGAAGGTCTTCTGAACTCACCATTCCATTTTGAGTGCCTCCTCCACCCCCCCAAATCTCTCTCAAATTTTACAGTGAACATCTGGAAAAAATCAAGTTTTTGGAAAGAAGTTGTTGGCTGTGTGAACAGAGAGAAACATGGCTGCACAAAAAAGGCAGGGTGACGGGTATGAGTGTTAGGAAATGCTTGCATTTGCAGAATAAACAGCTGCATAACAAAGAAAAATATTTGAGGTTGAGTAAACAGATCATCACAAATGTTAAATTGATCAAGAACTCATTTCTCTTGTCCAGGCAAATGCAGCTGTTCAGCAAAAATCTGAAATGTCCTCTTCCTTCTATTTTGTTTGGTTTTGGAGTTTCAGGTTATTGTATTTTATAAGGTCAGTTATTGTATTTTCAGACAGAGCAAAATACATCTAATATGGTGAAGACAAATTTGCAGGGGATTTTCTGACTTCAATGAATAGGCAAAGTACGTTCTTAAAATTAAAAAAAGTAATATATACTGAAAGTTTCAGTATTCATTGCATTTTAAATGAAGACTCCATCTTCCTCCAGAAGGCCCTGAGTGAGAGAACCTTTCTTACTATTCTCCCTGAAGCAATAAATTACTGTAAATAAGCCTTTGTATTTAGGTAAGGCTAAGGATATGTTCTAAGAGGCATTGATGCTTCTATTTCTCTTTTTCCTCATCTTAGTAGATGTATTAATTGAACTAATAGTGACTTCTCACAGCTCCTGCCCTCCTTGTCCCTGCAGTATTCTCAGTTCACATCTGGTGCAGCCAGTTCCTTCTCTGCCTTTCCAGCATCTTTTGTTGGCTTCTCAGGTTCTGCCTTGCCTGCTCCCTGGAGAAGCTCAGACCGGTTCTCTAGAGCCAGGAAATCCATCCTTTGGGTTCCTAGCATATTGCTGCTGCTTTCTGCTTTTGCTGCTTCTCCCTGCACGTTTAGAGTTAAAATTAATGGCTGAGGAGCATTGTCCCTGGAGAAGAGCCATCCTGAGCAAGGGAAAGTGTTGATTTACAGGGGAGCAGATGCAGTTCTTAACATACAGAGCCAGGATTCTATCAACATAGAAGCAAATAAGTAAACTGAAATCAGGCTGATGTACCTGGGAGGCGAAAATGCAGGTCAAAATGGACTTTTCAAAAGTCTCTCTATCTCAGTTCATTTGTTTTCAGAGCAAGTGGTGTGAGTAGGTAGAATTCACTGCTTCAGTGGTCAAACTAAAGAGGTGAGGTGTACGTTTGGAAACTTCTGGAATTTATATTTGAAAGCGGTGACATCTCTGCATAGGTAATAATTTCACTGCCAGTTGAAAATTAAAGTCTCGTGTCTGGGAAGGGTCCAGGATAAAGCCTGTAACCAAAGCAGCTTCCCCCAGGCCTCTTCTCTTGGGTGACCTTAGGCTGCTGCTGGATCCCTGCCCCAAGGGACAAAGGCACTTAGGTACCTGCTTCTCACTGTGCAATGAATTGTTACATTGTGCTATCCGAATGTTTCCGTGAAAATTGGCGTTTTGTGATGGAAAATTGTGCAAGAAGTGATGTCTATTCCTGACATATGTCAGTCATTCGTATTTGGAGAACAAGATCACTGTCAGAGGAGTGGAACTCTGTCACTGTACCCAAGGTGGAACAAAACCAGGCAGCCTTGCTGTTAAACTGGGGCCTGAACTGCTTGGAAATGCTACATCATATGCTCTAGTTTTCACCTTTATATTTGCAGCTGTCCCTGTTTATGGGTTAGTGCTTACCTGGTTGTGCTGGTTGGTGTGTGCAAACACAGCGTGTACAGATGAAATATGTCATGTACATCCAGTTGTGCAACTCAGATACACACCCAGGTGTCAGCTCTGTACAGGCATCTGTCCTGCTTGCACAGAATCTGCCACCTGCATCTCATGGAGGAATCGCTAATACTTGGGAATTACTAAATCTAGGGCAGTATGATTTCTTTTACTTTAAACTCACTCATTTTTTTCACATATTTCAATATCTGTTCTTCAGCTCCAACACTGGCATAGCTGCGGCTTTAACTCATTGCCTCAGCCACTTCTGTGTGCCAATGTAAGTGGTTTTCCTCCTTCAACCCTGCTGTTTTAATTGCATTTTTTGGTAGAAAGCTCTTGGTGGCAGTAGCAGCTGAAGCATCTCTTAAAGCACCAGATATGTGACGTCTGAAAGTAATTTTACGCTTTTTTCTTAGAGGAAGAGATACTCTAAAAATGTTCTTTTGACTGCAAGAGGAGTCTGATTTCAGCTTTATCTCAGATTTGAAGATAGTGTGTCACTGGTGCCTGCCAGGGTGTAAGAGGTGCCATAAACTCAGCTGGGTTTGAACAAGGCATTAGGGAGTGAAGAGACTTTCTTCATTTGCAGATTAGTCAAGGAAATGCACGGGGGGATGATAAATGCTGTGGCATCCTATAAGCTGAATTTAAATGTGCATAGCCTGTGCTTAATGCAGAGGTGACCAGAGCTGGGAACCTACTTTTAAAGAGAGGTTTGCAAGTCACAGATCAGCTTTGGCAAGAGACTGCTGAGGGCTGCAGGTACTGAGATTTCATGTTGTTTTTTTCAATCTCTTCAAGGTTTTTTCAACCTTGTCATGCTACAGAAGTTCTGAGACCTTTCTCCTGCAAAATTTAATATTTGTGTTTAATTCCAAAGGCTGTTTTGGAAAAAATATTGACATATCAGCCATTGCCAACTTAGATCTTGAAGACAATAAATAGGTGATGGCTCGCTGGATTTATAGCCAAATACGCTCGAAACTGAAATAATAAATAATAAGGAACTGGAGGAAAATGTGAATCTCCTGTCAAAGCACTGTCACTGTCTGGAGCCAGTTTTAGAAGAAATCCCTTCCCTTCTGCAGTTAGAATTGTTGAAAATGCTTAATATTAACAGCGAAGAAAACTTGACTGGTGATCTTTTATGTGATTTGTAGAGAAAATCAGGAGCTCTCAGCTGTTTCCAATAGGAAGAGTAAAAACAGAAGTTCTCTATCCATGTTTCTTCATTTGTGAGAACCGATGTCATTGCCTGTTGAAGGAGAGAGTGGATATGATTACCAGAGAATGCTATAAAAATAAGAGTTGAAGTTGTTTATGTTAAAAAAAAAGAATTGTTATGCCAGCTGATTACAAAGTAAATGTTAGGAAATATGTCTTAAATATTTAACAGTGAATTGCAGATAGTGGAAACCTCTTACATGTTGTTCTAAAAACCTTGTGTTACGTTTCCTTTGAAGGGTCCAGATCACCAGACAATCTTATTTAACCATGGAGCTGTTCAGAATATTGCACATCTGTTGGTCTCCACCTCCTATAAAGTAAGATATTACAACTGCTCTGTGTTTAACATGTGTTTATGGAAGGAATTCAAATGGAAATTGTAAAAACCATGACTGTGCCTGTGAACCAAAGCTATAAACAGGTACAATGTGTATTTGTAGAATAACAGTTGCTTTTACTTGTCGTATTCTGTCAAAGCCAGAGCTATTGCACTGTAGAGCTAAGGCAGCAATAATGAAAACGGGGCTGGCTGGCATTGCTCCAAAGGGGAACAGGCACTTGGCAACTCAAGTGATCGGATTTGTTGAACAGTAAATGAGAATAAGAAGTTAAGCTGAAGAGAAGCAAATGTGGTCTGTCCTAAAAACGAAGTAATACCTGTAAAAATAGATGGTTGTGGAATGTGTGAAGGCCACCAGCTGCCTGTGTGTTGTGCTCCCTGAATTCCTGAGTCTCAGCTCCCTTCGCTGTTTTGTTTTGGAAGTCCATCATGGACTATCTGAAAGCACCACCTCAGAGGACAAGCATCAGACTCTACCTGTAACTTGGTGGCCAGGAGGGTCAGCTCCTTCTTCTCAGTCCTTCCACTTGCAAAAACAAGGACACAGTTTAAATATGTGCAGCTGTAGAAGAACAAGTCAAAGACTAATACCTGAACTAATCTAGGTTCTCTGATCTGGGAAGGTGATAATGGTTCGTCTTCCCTGTGTCAAAAAAGAAGCTTTAAAGATGTCAGAAACTAGGCAGCCATGAAACATTGATTAAATCAAAACTTTGGAGTGAAGAAGGAGGAGCCAAGATGAAGAAATTTGTCAATCCTTTTCATCCAGGTGGTACCTGAGGCTGTGTAATGGCAGTAAAACTTACGGTGTATATTTGTTTTAAGATTAATTTGGAATCACTTCAGCCAGATGGTTCTCTTTAGACATTTTATTAAGCCCACCTTTAAAGGATTCTGAAACATAAATCTCAAGGGCACATATTTCTGATTTTCTAATGTACTTAGGAGTCCTGAAAAGAAAAGGTACTATTGTTATATGCTTCTATTCTCCTGTTGGTTTTTACACATTTGTGAGGCATCACAAATAAGACCAGTATTTCTTGCTTAGTTTCCAAGTTTTATCCTCGCTGGTTTTCTTCACAGGGTTTACAACATCCCCTACAGAAGGATAGTTCCAACAGGAGATGACAAAAGTCAGGGTGTGAGTTAGATGTTTCCATCTGCCTTTTATTCTCCGTCTCCATTTCTTGTTGATTATACAGCATTGTTTTCTACGAGCATATCCAGCAGTATAGCCCAGGTTTGCTTTGCAGTCAGTGTTGATATTTCATATTATTGTGCTTTTACACAGGTCCGAATGCAGGCATTGAAATGCTTCTCAGTTCTAGCCTTTGAAAACCCCCAGGTATCCATGACTCTGGTAAATGGTGAGTGCAATGCTGCTGCTGCTGGTTTGACACTCACTTTTTGCCTGGCTGAATGAGAATGACTTGGAGCTCTCTCTCTTTGCAGTGTCTGTTGATGGAGAATTGTTACCACAGATTTTTGTGAAGATGTTACAAAGGGACAAGCCCATTGAAATGCAGCTCACGTCAGCCAAATGGTAATTGTTTTCAGGAACTGGGGAAATAGCAGGGAGTTTAATCCTTGCTGTGTAACTGCTCCCTTCTTGCTTGTTCCAAAGTAATAGGGGATGTAAAGTCTTAGGAATAATTAGAAATACTGTTTGCATTATCCAGATCCTCGAACAAGTGGCTTTCACCCCATTTTATAATGTAACTTTCACTCTGCTGCACATAAACAGGGAAAAATATTGCTGGGCAGCATTTTGTGAGGAATGTGTGTTCAGCCATATGGGTTTTCACAAGTATCTTGGATTTTATGATAAGTTTTGCTTTGAACAGGCAGAGCACAGTCCTGAGCTAAAATCCTTGGTGGCTGTGCTGCATTGGAGACCGTGCACCAAGATGGTGGGAGAGCAGAGTTCGTCCCTCTTCCCAGCTGTTTTAAATAAAATAGATTTTTCTTCAGGCTTCATGAGCTCATACAGCAGAATTAATGTTATTAATTAATTTTGTACTTCAGCTTCCCAGCTGGTGTGGGCACATTTGTGTGTTCATATTCATAATGACTTTCTGCCCAGTGACAAGATGTGACCCAGTTCCATAATAGCAGCACTCGGGTTATGCTCACTCCATAAACTGGGATTGACACCCTTTAGGACCATTTTCCTTTTCTTGTGTTGATAGTAATGGAATAAATCACTCCAGGGGGTTAAAGAGATAAAATTATCCGTTGCTATAAACTACTAAAATTAAGTTTAACTCAGGAGTTTGGTTGCTGATGTGTCTGATTATTCTTTTAGTTTTTGATGGCTTTTTTTTGACAAGGAGCAGTGAGTTCTCTGAGTTCACCAAACAATTTCACAGCCACTTGTGTCAGTACAGGTCTCTTGATTCTGGGTGAGGAACGGGTGGGGTAGGTAGGACGTGTGACTCTCTGCTCATGCTGCCAGGTTGTGATGCCCTAACTCATTCATGAAAGCAGTTTCAGTGATGTGCATGTGCATGAGGGGGGTTCTTGAGTAATCCCATTCCATGTAGGAAGTCTGTCTTGGGACCTCCCAGCCTCCCTTCCAACCACAATTGGCCCAAGCAGTCTGGTTTTACTGGTTTTGTTAGGCAATTCTTAGGGAAGAAGGCAAGTTAAATTAATTGCACTGCAGCGGTCTCAGTTCTGATTGATTTATGTGTTTCTTTAAGAAGTCAGAAAATACATAGAGAATGACATATTTAAAACTGATTTTTGTTACTAATCTCGAGATACAAAACAGTTGACAAGTCATAAAGACAGTTAAAAGAATTGTTCTGGGATGGACACTCCCAGGTCTACTGGTGTTCTTTGCTGATCGAAGGAGTTGGGTACACAACCCATCTTTTGCTGTTGCTTTGCAGTACTTTGGCTCACCTGGACCTTTGAAAGCATGAAAGTAAGTGATGTGGTAAAAAGCAACAAAAGAAAATTGCAGGAAAATGGCAGACAAACCAGTATCTTGAATTTCAGATTGGGTTTCTATTTAGTCCACAGGCACTCATCCTTCTTAGGGCTCTCAGTTTTTACAGCAGTCCTGGAGTTTGCAAAGCCTTGCCGGTTTTTCTGCTATAGGTCCATCCTCTACCTGATTGCCTCCAAGTCAGACTCTCTCTTCCTTTTTCCTAATGAGAGTAGTAGGTGAAATTGTCACAGATCATCTTTTTTTATGCTTGTAAATTAGCTTTCACTCCTACCTTGCCAGCTTCAGTCAGTTAATCTGCAGTTCCTCTGATTTATCATTAGACTCCTTGGAATACAGATCTAGAAGGGTTTTTTCCTTTTGAACCTTCTCTAAAATTTCTATTTGAATCCAGACTGGTATAGAAGACTAAGTTCCCTTTTTTTTTCCCCTCAACAATCAAAGTAGACTTGGAAGACTCCAGGCAGTATCTCTTGATTGAAATAGAGCAAAGATCCTTCCCTGAGCAGCAGTGTTGGCACAGAGGGAGGAGCAGGAAGCCCCTTGGGACAGTGCTCTGCAGCTACAAGTGGAGCAGTAACTTTTTCTGCTAAAATCACCAGAATTGCTTCCAGCTAAGCCAAGCCTATGTTACCTGAAGTAAAAAATCACTTTCTTTCATTTCTGAAATAGAGCTACTTTGCCTGGCAGATAGGGTCTCACTGGACTAAATGGCAGCAGCTGCAGGATGGGTGCTTTCCTCCTGATTGTGCAGGTGTGAAAATGAGTTTCCTGCTGCCAGCTGCAAGGCTTGGGCAGTAAAAGTTTAGCAGATGATCTCTGTGCTAACATTCAAGTCTTATCTCTTACTTTCTGAGAAATAATATATAAAGAGACTTCTGATTGTGGAATTTTTAGCTGTGGCTGTATTCAGAACAAGGATCACTCTTGTTGCCTCGAAGAGGTGAAAGAACTCACTCTGGGCCCTTGGAAGGAGCTCAGGGATGTGGTGAAACACACCACGGTTATATGAGCATGTTGCTGCTCCGTAGCTGAGCAGTTCTGATTGACCCTCTGTACAACTGCAGCCTGCCCAACTGAGGGTCCTAACGTGTTAGTTTAAAGTCACCTTTACTGAAATACCATTATATTTTTTGACCTCCACTGTGGCATGATAAAAGCCAGTTCCAGTGGTTAGTTCAGAAGCTAAAACAAAAGCTACTGGTGCACAGCAGTTCCCCTCCAGCTCCATTGCACTGCCTTGTAGCAGAGCAGGTAAAATCTAAACCACTTCAAAGTAAAACACTTTTTTTTGGTGGGTGAACTATTTTGCATTTCTGGTAGCTTGGGGCTCTTTACAAGTACATAGCAAAGAACTTGGCATTTGTCTGATGCTGTGTGCCAGTGAGACCTTGGGGTTGTCATATCCACTGTGAGCTGTTGTCTAATAAGGAACAAATGCTGGCTTGGTGCAGTGTCAGAGCCTTGGCTGGGCTCATCATTAGCGAGGGTGTGCTGGTTCCTGCAGGGTGTAAAACTGCAATTCCACCTCTTCTGGGCTGGGGCAGGGCCTGGGTGTCTGTGCCTGAGCTGTCAGACTGCCAGCCCTGTGCTGGTTCTCTCCTGATGGCTGCACACCCCAGGGGCAGGTACTTACAGGAAGGTCTGGGTGTGTTGCACCTTTAGCTTAGTGCAGGTTGTTCCTTTTGGGTTTGGGGCTCAGTCAGGGCGGTGGTGTGACCCTTTGTGGCTGGTGTGTGCTGTGTGTATTGATCAGTGCTCCAGCAAGAGGTCCTGCACTGCGAACCTGCCTGAAAGTGCACCCGTATAGGAGTTCGTGTGCCCAAGCCCAGTAAGCTCTGATGTATTTAAATCAAACACAGGGGAGGATGTTTCATTAGGACAGGTGCTCTGCAGCAGCTGAAGTGCATCAAAGCCATGGTAGGTGACTGTGTCTTGTTGTGTTGTTGCAGCCTTACTTCCATGTGCAGAGCCGGAGCAATACGGACGGACGATCCCTGCATCGTTCTGAAGGTGAGCTGTGTCCTGCTTCAACCACCTTGTAAATATAGAATAATTCTTCTTCTTGTGCTAGCCACAACAGCTGCTTAAACAGTTCTCTGTTCAAAAGGTTTGCTCATGTAGGTCTGTCCTGGTTTTATTTTCTCATATAAAAAGTAGCACAAAATCTGTTACACTGAAGATTTCAAAGCACCAAGTTCTCCTGACTGATTTTTAAATTTAAAAAAATAGTTTCCTGGTTTCCCTTTGTTTCCAAGTAATGATAGATGAAAAATCTACATGTTGGCTGAGACAAAGGCCCACCCCTCCTGCCTTTTTGTGCAAGACAGTGCAATGTACAATTCATTCTGGTGTGCATATTGGCATCTGTTGTGCACAGGCACCTGGTGCTACACAGCTGAGGAAGCCAAGCTGCATCCTTCTGCCTCATCCTCTTCCCTCATCCTCCTCCTTAGCTTTGTTCCAAACTGACACTCCAATTCTCTGCTCTCCTTTCTCCTTACAACACCTGCAGACTGGGGGCTACAATTCCGTTCTCCCAAGCCCTCTGTGCTGCAAACCTCTTTCTTCTTTGGAAATGTCTTCCCTTGGTAGATCCCCCGCACTGTGCTGCACCCTGGGCCACATCCTGGTCCTGGTCAGGACATGTGAGTTCCAGAACTGTTCTGCCCTGGGCCAGGGAGCAGGGCCTGCTGGCAGTGGCAGGTCTTTGCTGGGAGCTGGACACTGCCCTGTGGAGCTGCATGTGCTGGGCCACACGGGCGCTGTGGAAAACCACCATCCTTTCAGACCTTTGGGAAGGGATTTGCTTGGGCCAGCTCACAGCAACAGCAGCATTTTTTTCCTCATGGAAGCTGCTTCAGCACAAATCCATGTTTGAGGCTGTGGAATTAAATGTGCTGTAGTACTTGAGAGTAGACAAAAGAGTGAGGAGAGAAGGAAGGCACAGAACCTTTGCCTTGTTCAAACCACCCCAGTGATTCCTCCTCCAGGAGCTCATACTTGCAAGATAACATGGTGTCCCTGTGGTTAATCCAGCCACAAATCCTTTGACCTCTGCTGAACTAAACTAAAGTGATGGCCCCTTTAGCATTCAGGAGTTATTAACCCTTTGCTATCTAACTTTCTGCATTTGGGGGCCAGTCAGTGTTGTGTATTTCCAAAATGGTTTCAATTTACTTTCATTGCTCAGTTTGAGTGGCAGGTTGGCCTGTAACGTGGGAAAAAATAAAATCCCTTGAGAAAGGCAAGGAGGCTGATAAATAATGGATTTGATGGGAAGGGAAATGGTTTCTCTGGAATCCTAATAATGAAACTGTCCAGATAACCCAGACACATCCCAGCCATACCATGGAAATTAGATACTCCATCTTCACAGTCCATTTCCAGACTTTCATCTGCTGGCCAGGTGTGCCTTGTGCCTTTCCACCCACACCCCTACACAGCCCCTACTCCTGTGCATTAATTGCACTGTACTGACCTGTAGGTCCAGTGGAACAGTTAAAATGTGTCTGTCAGAATTCTTGCTTTTGTTTAACTTTAAGCACATGGAATTGCTTAGTGTTGAATGAGATCTGTGTTTTTTGAGTGCATGCAGCCAGTGACTTACCAATGCCCAGCCCTTGAATTCCAAGAAATAGCTCATTTCAGGCCATTTGACCTTGGAAAGAATTAAGAAGTACATTGTCTTTGTGGAATTCCACTTCTTTCTGTTCTCACTCCACATGAATGTAATTTTTTGAGAGCCTATGTGCAGTCTTCCCTGCTGCCTCAAGGCCAGGTATGCAGAAGGGGCTGCTTTGGCTCACTGGATTAGCTGCAAGATTCACAACCTCACCGATAATCCCTGAGGTGGAACCTAGCTTTCTAAAATATGTAGGCAAGTCCTACTTCTTGTACAATGGAGATATTTATCCAGTTAATCATTTGAACAATCAATGGGTAGATGTTATTTCAGGTCCCCAAAACATAACTCTGAGCAGCATTTACTAGAGTAATTCTGTTGAACTTGGTGGCTTTGCACAAGCACAAACCTCAGTGTTATTCCTCATCCATTTTCTTGTGTGGGGAGGCTTGAGTGAGCAGTCCTAGCCCTTGGAGAATTGGCCTTTCCAGAGTTAAGTACTTTTCACTGAGCTTCAGGTAAAGAATGACTTGACTGGATTTTATGTTTCAGTAGTGAAGGTGTCACAAAACTGCTGTCATGTAACCAAGGTAGGGGAGATGTCAGGGAAGGCAGAATGGACCTGGATTCCAGGTTAACTTCTTTTGTGGTTGATCAAATATGCTGCTGAGGAGTATTGCTGCCTTGCCTCCTGCTCCAGGCAGCCAGTGTGTGGGAAAGGAACCCTGAATTTATTTCTGACTGCACTGTCCTTAGTTAATCCTGGATCACAGAAGGGCAGGAGGGGTCAAGTGCTTCTTGAGGGCAGCTTGGGTACTTTTGGTTCTGGTGTGTAGTAAGAACAAGCCTGAGCAAATATCAACTTCTGAGGAGATTTTTTTTAAAGGTTTTGTCAAACTTTGTCCATGGTCGCTTCTAAACATTTCATCATTTTGGTTGTGTGAGAAGTTGTCTGAAAGTAGCCCATTGTCCATTTAGCAATACCTGAACAGCTCCTCTGTGTGTGCAGTCTTTGAACCCACTGAAATGTGCATGTGTGAAAGTTCTTACCTGAAGAGCAATGCTGAGCGTTGCTGTAGGACAGTTCTTGCATTGCTTTGGAGTTTCTTTATCAAGGTAGCTGCACTAAAACCTCCTTTTTTTTTTTAATCTCTGCAGACTCTGCCATGCTTGGTTCGAATGTGCAGTAAGGACAGACTGCTGGAGGAGCGGGTGGAGGGGGCAGAGACCCTGGCCTACCTGATCGAGACGGATGTGGAGCTGCAGAGGATGGCCAGCATCACCGACCACCTCATCGCCATGCTCGCTGACTACTTCAAGTACCCCAGCTCCGTCAGCGCCATCACCGACATCAAGAGGGTGCGTTCCTGACCCGGCTCTGAACCCCAGAGAAATGGGCTAAACCAAACACAAATGGCCTCAGCATGGGTTTTTTTAATTCTGTTTAAACCTGATGCCTGAGATCCTCAACTGAGAGGTGACCAGAGGTCCAGCAGGACTTGATTCTTTTGTACTCTCCCAGTCTCAGTCAGTGCTTTCTGCTGACTTCATTATCCACACTCAAAGTGTGTATATCTGGTCTTCCCATCCTCTAAGTTTAAACATCTTGCCTTCAGGAACCAGTACATTGCAGCTTCATAAGAGATAATAGTCCACGTAAAGAGAGATTTGTTTTCAATTCTTAGGTCAGGTTTGTGGAAAATCTGAAGTTCAGAGATGGTTCTGTTGTGTTAAAGCACAAAAACATGTGGATGCTGTGCACTGTTTCATATGAGTTATCTGCACTTGCAAGAGGTTGGATAAACAGAGACCAGATGTACCTTGGAGTCTTACTGAGTCTGATTATTAGAAAGTACCCAAAAAAATAGATTACAGAGTTTTGCTTTTTCTCTGAAACTGGCCCAAGAGATAGGTTCATTTCCCTGGGCTTTATAGAATGGGGTTAATTCTGCATAGAGAGCCTCTTGAATTCTATGTAAAAATGCAAATGAAATATAAAAAAATTAGTTACAGTATAAAAAACTAAGCAAAAAGAAGTTTAGCAGCTTACTGAGGACTAATGGACGTTGGCTGTAGCATCAAAAATATGATCAGGTTCCAAAAGTGAGTGGGGCAATTGTAAATATTATGACAGTGCTCTGAGTGTGCAGTAAGTCTGTAGAAGCAGCCAGCTGGGAATCCAGGGTGCTGGCTTTGGACAGAGTGCGTGGAATTGCAGCCTGTAAGGTAAAACTACATGAGGAGTGAGCAAGGAATCTGCCAAACAGAGAACTTGTCTGCTTAAAATATTTATAACAATTATATAATGCTTCTGCTCCAATATAGCTGCACTGGAGGGAATTACTCATAGAGCTTAATTTTTGACATTTCTTTTATTTCAGCACTTTGCTACCTTATATTGGTATTTTCCTGGCATTTTGTGTAGACTTTGAAGATGTCATTGTTTTGTAGAACCCTTTGGTACAGAGTTTTGAGGGCAGTCAGAGTCACAGAATTATTCTCAGTGAAGAGAACATGAGGAGATCTGAGAGCCCAAATTTGCTGTTCCAAGCAGGGTCAACTTCAAACACCGCTATTTTATGATGCTTTTAGTGCTCCCATTAATTATAGAATCATAAAATCACAGAATCTCCTGAGCTGGAAGGGACCTCAAGGATCGTCCAGTCCAACCCCTGGCCCTGCACAGACACCCCAACAATCCCCCCCGTCCATCCCTGGCAGCGCTGTCCAAACGCTCCTGGAGCTCTGGCAGCCTCGGGGCCGTGCCCATTCCCTGGGGAGCCTGGGCAGTGCCCAGCACCCTCTGGAGGAAGAGCCTTTCCTGATATCCAGCCTGACCCTCCTTAACATGGACAGCCTGAGATTTAGAGACCAACTTTGGCTCCTGGTTTTGCTTCAGTTCTCTAGATATAATTTCCCTTGATTCTCTCCCAGTTTTTTCACTCCTTCTGGCTAGTTCCTGTAAATTTCTGATGGGAGATAAGAATAATTTTTGCCTGAATATGGTCTTGATAGAGTCCTAACCTTGTTTTGGCCTCAAATTGAAGACGAAGTTGTCTTCTCTGTAACTCAGCAGAGAAATGAACCCTATTCTTAACTTTGGTTATTGCATTTAGCTGGTAAACGTGGAAGGAGCTCAGGGAGCAGCACTTTGTGCTTCCGGCTGCCCCTGGGGTGGCAGACAGAGAGAGTGGATAAGCACCAGTTTAGAGCAGATCAGGATATCACAGTGCAGCTGCTTTGGTGGCTGAGCCTGGTGCCTGTGCTGTATTTCCCAGCTGGACCACGACCTGAAGCACGCCCACGAGCTGCGCCAGGCCGCCTTCAAGCTCTACGCGTCGCTGGGGGCCAACGACGAGGACATCCGCAAAAAGGTGAGCCTGGGGAGACCGTGGGCGAGGGCTCAGCCAGAGGGGCAGCTGGGGGCAGCGGTTCCCACCCTCCCTGCGGTTCGCCCCGTTATGGTGTAAACAGCTGGAAGTGAGAAGGCTCACTCTCCTCCATTAATAGAAACTTTCAGATTGCATGGAATTGGAACAAAATTAATGTCTTGCTATCAGAGTATACCAAAAGTAAAGTTTAGTTATGTAAACGTCTTCACAGTGATGAACTAGACTCGCACATGAAGTTGTCTTTCAACGTTTTTGGTACTTGGCTACTCATAAGGAATACTGTTGTGGCATATGAGAAATTTCTGCAACTTGTGTTCTGAGAGAGATAATACACCTCTGTTCTCACCTATCCTATTATGTAACAAATGTTTTAAAAAACAATAAACCCTGGAAAGTGTGCTCATACTGGGAAACGAAGTCAGAATTTGTTCCTGATTCTCAAGTGGCGAAGGGGCCTTGCACTGTCAAAACAAAGCAGTTGGTGATTTAAACATCACAGCAAAGAGATTGGCTGCTTGGAGCATTCACATAGTTAAAAACTAATGTGTGGAAAGTGGAGGGAACTTAATAAATGAATGATTAAAAGGAGCATTTTTTTTAAATTAATCATGGATTTGCAGTGTCATGTAGCCAGTGCAGGAGACAGGAATGTTTTCTGAGTTTATTTGCTGGTTAAAGGGGAAAAGCAGAAGGAAGGGGGCAGGAAAACACAGGGTGAAAAGTTAACATCAGGAGGATTTATCAGTGGGGAACCGTTCAGGATTCAACCCCATAAACTCCTCTTTTGTTGCTTTAGTTAATAATGAGGATCCTTCTTTTACCCAGCTTTTAATAAGCAGTGGGTGTGTACATGCCGAAGTTGATTTATTATGCAAAATCCATCATTCATCTGGGTATTAACTCCCTTTTATCGTGGTCTTAAGTGCTTGTGCTGGCCTTGTCTAAATATGGCAGAGGAGCCACTGGATGGTTTTTATCCCCACAGCTCTACAACCTGTTTCTGACCTGTAGTTTGTATATGTTGTGCACACTCACACATGCTCACTTTCATTTTAATATGACATTAAGGGTAATTCATGTATATGTATGTATGTATACATATATGTGTATAAAACACCCTCTTGTTCCGTGATGATTAAAAGCCGTAGTGGAACGCAGAATGTAGATTTTTTAATTTTGAAATTGTCTGCAGATACACAAAACTTTCCACTTAATCTGGCAAGAGAGTGTGGTGTGCTGGTTTTAGCTGCAGTTTTTATAGGTAACATTCAAAATGCTGGAGCCAAAACCCCAGCAAGCCATGACTGCTGTAGAGCTGTGCACTGACCTGAGTTCTTTGGCCCAGATCATTGAGACGGAGAACATGATGGACCGTATCGTTAACGGCCTGTCCGAGTCCAGCATCAAGGTGCGCTTGGCTGCAGTCAGGTGAGCCTGTCCTCGTCCATCTGTCACAGCGTGTGCTGCCCCTGGGAGAGCTCCTGCTGCCTGTCTCAGAGCTGCTCTGAACTCAGTTGTGCTGTTGGGAACCCTCCTGGGGAGAGGGGCAGTTCTCCTGGGCTGCTGCAGGGTTTTCCCTTGGCTGTTCCCAGGCTGCTCCCTGCCTGCCTCCCAGCTCAGTAATCCCTGTGGAGCAGCAGGCTGTGCACAGCAGTGTCCGTGGGGGTGTGCATGTCTCACAGGGAAGGTTTCTCTTCCATTCCAGATGTTTGCACAGTTTGTCCCGTTCTGTCCAGCAGCTCAGGACAAGTTTTCAGGATCATGCTGTATGGAAGCCTTTAATGAAGGTAAGTGAGGAACAGGCAGGTCTCGGTGCCTGGAGTGTTCTGGTCCGTTCAGGGAGCATGGGGTATCTGTTCAGTTGGCATGCCTTGCTGTAGAAGCATGATACAAATTACCTAGAAATCAAAATCCCATGGCCTTCTCCTAAGAGAGCCATGAATCAACAAAAGCCAACAGCAGCAAGCACGTGGTTCATGCTTGGTTTTTGGTTGGCCTTTTGTTTCCTTTTTTTCTTTATTGTTTTTGGGCAGTTTTTTGTGATCAGTGAGTGAAGCTAAATTATTCCCAATGTTCACACAGGACACTACAAGGACTACATGTCCCTTAATCTCAGACTCGGACTAGATGGCACAGTTCAGACTTGGTCTGTGAGCCCTGCAAGAGAATTTAGATTTGCGTTTTTTCCTGTAATTCTCTACCTCTTACATCTCATTGCAGATTTTATAGCTGAAATCAAAGAGCTCAGACAGACCTTTAAAAAGACACATTATCATATAGTGCAATTTTCCACAAGATGAAGTAGATCCAAGTGTGCAAGATATGTCATCTCTCATCCTGTAATGTCACTGTCATAGATAGAGATAAACCAGTTTCTCAGTTTCAACACCTTTTAGACCTTGAAAATGGAGAACAGACCAAGTCTGCTAGCATGCCTGAGGGCTTGGGCAGTATTGACACCCTTGGGAATCTCCTGAAGTGGGCTTGACTTGACTGTTCAGAAGTGAAATGGCCAGAGCACAGGTGTTGTTGGCAGTAGTGAACAAGGAAGGAACGTGCTTGGTTTAGGAATTGGTGTTTGGTGCTGCTGGAGATCCAGGCAGAGATGAGGGACTATAACTTGTCCCAGGCTATGCTCCTCTGAGAGGGTGCTCCTGAGGAAATTTGCTGGGTTGTGCTGAGCACGAGGTACAAGGGGTTGAAGAGGCTCCTCCTGGAGCTTCCTCTGCATATGTGTCCTTTGCAGAGCTCCCCACTATTTTCTACTGAATTGGACTAAAAGCTCTCAAATCTGCCTTCTGTGAAACAATGCATTGCTCCAGCTTGTCCTGTGATGTGCATCATTGTCTGGGTCTGCACTGCTAGCATCAAAGCACCTCCTGAAATCTGGAATATCCAGCTACAGCATAATTCCAGGTATTCCATTTCAGTGGTCTCTTCATCATCCTACTAACAGAATTCCCCTCTCTCCCCTCTGTGACTGCAGGTTTTACAGAATGCTCCAAATGAAATTCTCGTAGTAGCATCTTCCACGCTATGCAATCTTCTTCTGGAATTCTCTCCAAGCAAGGAGGTGAGTACTTAGCCAGCAGCAGGGAGAGGGGATGAACTAAAGTGAGATTACACAATGGATAAATTAGCATAAAGGTGTGTTAATTGGCAGCCACTGCTTGTGACATGTTACAGAGCTGTGATGTTACAGAGCCTGTGCCACTGATGGCTTGGGAACAAAAAAATCATCTGCTTACACTGCTGTGACAGTTAATTTGGTCTCCAAAGAAAAGAAGTAGACATGAAGTTTTGTAATTTTCTTTTTACTTGTAAAACACTATTATCTAAAAAGATCATAAGCAAGAAGAAACCACACTGATTATTTGCAATGTGATCTGTTGTCTTAGAGAATTACTGCTACTGTAATGCTGAAAATGCTGGCATAGCTGAGTCTTGTGTTTTTATTGTTCTCAGATGAACAGTACAGGATATCTGGTTCTGCAGAGTCTGTATTTCATACAGCTCATACCCACAGATCAACACTCCATAGCAGTGTAGCAATTCCCCAAGTCTAAAATACTTTGTAATTACAGAAAATATTTGCAAGATTATGCTGTATGTGGGATCCTGCAGGGCACTTGGGGTTACCAAATTATCAGTTACCTTGGTGGTTTCAATCATATCTGTGAGACAGAAAATTAACTGAAATAATGCCAAGCACAGTTCACTGGCCATGGGGCTTTCTTTAGCAGACTGCAGGGGTTTTTTTTGGTGGGTTTTTTTTTTTTTTTTTGGTGGGGTTTTGTTTGTTTGTTTGTTTGTTTGTCGATGTTTTGTGTTTGCTTGCTTTTGTTCGGGGTTTTTTGGTTTTGTTTTGGGGTTTTGGGGTGGTTTTTTTTTTTTTGGTTCTTGTTGGTTGGTTGGTTTTTGTTGGGGTTTTTTTGTTGTTGTTTGGTTGGTTTTATTTTGATTTTGGTTTTCCAGGGTTTTTTTGGGTTTTTTGTTTGGTTTTTTTTTTGTAGTGTTTCCACTTCAAATTGGAGTGAAGTACTAGATTTTCTGTCAGGATACATGGTTCATGTCAAAAACATTCATTGCTAAAAGAAAATACTGATTGTGTAAGGGGAAGGAATATTTAGAAGTACTAGATTTGAAAGCCTCTGTAAGGCATCTGATCTTTTTACATATCACCCTTTTCTTCTACATAATACTTGGAAAGTTGTGTGTGAACCACCAGTCACAGCAGTAAATGAGCAAAGCTGAAGTGGCTCTGTGGTGTACCCTGTGAAGAGCTGAGTCATTCCAGTTTGGGAATGTCTCCCAGTGCTGTGGCTGTGGAGCAGCCCCTGGGACTGCGGGGAAATCCCTGGCAGGTTCTTGCAGTGCAGAGCACCTGGGACCGGGTGAGCTGGGCACAAGCTGCTGCTGCTGCTCAGAGGGGAGCCTGCTCCTGCAGCATCCAGCCTCTTCCATGCATTCCTGTTTTCATTGGATGAACCAGTGAATTCAGCTCAGGAGGAAAGCAGTTGTTCCAAACTCCACTCTCATTACATTATTCAGTGTGAAAGAGAAGTGCATGGACTGATATTTTTCCTGTCATTTAAAGATGATATTACAAGGTTTTGTATTTCAATGAAGAAGTTTACAGTTTTCTCTATTATGCTGAAGTTTTTGTCCTGGGTTTTCATTTGGTCTGATTACAGGACACAAAGATTTAGTGTCAAGCAAGGTGTCAAGTAGCTTTCATTGTCCTTAACCTCTTTTAAACAGTGACATATATCCCTCTTATTACCCAAAATGATGTGATTGAAGGAAGATTGTTTTTGGAGAGCAGTCCTGAGCTGAAAGTTGCTAGGAAAACCCATTTGCTTGTGGGGTGTGGCAGATGTGTGTGCAATAGCACAGCAGTCTGTGATGATGTATATACACACGTAAATGCGTGTGCATCCGTGTCTCTACAAACACAGAGACATAGGAGAAAGCAGCTGCCTTGACCTGACTTTTTTCATAAAAACCTACTTTTAAATGGTCATGGATATGAGGTGTGCATGGCCAGTTCATGTGAGTGCACTGGACATGTTGTAAGCTCAAGAATAAGATATAAGCAGTATATTTTTTATGTTTTCATGCATGCAGTTAGTCTAAGCAGTGTTGTAAAGATGTGTTTTTCCCTCCTTCTTTCAGCCTATTTTAGAATCAGGAGCCATAGAACTTCTATGTAGTTTAACCCAGAGTGAAAACCTTGCCTTGCGAGTGAACGGCATCTGGGCGTTAATGGTGAGTAGGGCACCCCAGTGAAACACCACTTGAGACTCTGCTCCTTAAAGAGTTTGTGAACATATCTCGTGAATAAAATGACATAATTGAAATCTGGCTTGTCATTCCACCGAACTGCAGAAGAAAAACAGCATCAGCCTGGAACATTTCATCTATTAGTCCATAAAGTAAAATAAATTCTTCAGTTCTGGTGACAATTTTGTTGCCAAGATCATTCAGGGAAGCAGTTAAGTAGTGTCAGTAGCATGCCAGGGGGCAGATAAAAGCAGGTAATAACCAGGTCAGCTGTAAGAAAATGTGGAAATTGAATTTACTGTGTAGCAGTTGCTCATAAATTACAGCCTTTTTGCAAGATTAATTTAGGAAGGATATATTCTTGTAGGGAATAGTCTACTAAAAGAGTGAAACCCAGGCTTTCAGGTAAAAAAATCAATTAAAAAGTGTGTCTGTTTCAGAATATGGCATTTCAAGCGGAACAGAAGATCAAGTCAGACATCCTGCGAGGTCTGAGCACAGAGCAGTTGTTTCAGTTGCTTTCTGATTCCGATGTAAATGTTCTGATGAAGACTTTGGGACTGCTCAGGAATCTTCTCTCCACTCGCCCAGTAAGTAGAGCTGCAAACAGACCTTCTGGAAGCTGATCAAACGTGCAGCCAATGCAGTGCTTCTGTGCAAGACAAGTTATTTTTCTGTTTCACCACTTGGATTTATTCGAATATCTGTAAGCAATGTGCAAATCAGTGTGAGAAAACATTTGAAAGAATTCTCTGCATCCATTGAAACATCATAATTATTATCAGAGGTAGACATTCTCATTTAATGTCCAATTCCATTGCATTTAGCTTTCAGCAACATTATTTTCATAGCAATTTCTCTGTGAAATTTGTCCAGAGCAACACTGAGGGTTGCACCACTGAGTCAATGTATGGAAAGGTCCAGACCTTAAAGATAGCTGTGTTTTTTCTTCCTTGGCACTTGAAATACTTCTGTTCTTATCCAGCTACACAGATACTACTGGCTTTGTGCATTTGGCTGTGGGACTGTGCACTTACAAAATGCAGACATTCATTTTACCATCTGAAATAAAATGGTTGGAAAATGCAAGCCCATGAGTTGTTTTTGACAGGGAGAGAGAGATATTAGTGGAGGAAAAGAAAAGGGTAATTCCCTGTGAATAACAGAGGGAAAACATGCAGCAAACATTTGGCAAGCCAGCATTTTTGAGGGGAAAAAACCCATGTGCATTTATCACATATTGTGTTTCTACCATAAAAAGGTCACTGTAAAAAATCTTCTGATAATTGTACTCATTGAGTCTCAATAACTTTCACAGAAAATTAGCTCTGTCTTCATGTGAAAAAATATTTAATAGCCAGTCATTCATTGAATTCGCCCTGACAATTCTCACTGTCACTTAAAGTGTTCTCCATCTGGAGCTATGTGCCAGCTTCACTGCTTCCTGTGGTAGGATTTAGAGCCAGAACCAGCCATTTTCAGCCTCTACCCAAAACTCACTCCAGAATAACTCATCCAGCAGCTTTCCAGTGAAATCCCATTATTAGCAATTTTAAGAAGTCCTACAAGAATCCCTGAGGTCTTTAAGAATTGTAGTGTGCCGTGTGCTGGTCACCTCTGGTGCCTGTTTGCTGCCACTTCTGTGGTTTGGTATCAGTTAATCCGGTAGATCTTGTTTAATCTTTTCTCTTATATTCTAGTGTAGGTGTTTATAGTCTGTCACCAAGTGACCTTTGAGCTGTGATCCTGTCAACTTAGGGCACTTTTCCCAGACAATAAGCAATGCATCTGGCTTATTTCTTTGCCCCCTCTCAGGCTTTGGAAATGTGGCTGTTGGACCTGGGCACAGTGTCCCTGCAAGACTAGCAAATACCAAAGAAGAAACATCAATTTTCTCACCCCTCTCTGATATTACCACCTGGTTATCAGAAGAGAAGTGGTTGTTTCTAGCTGCAGCATCACACTCAGAGCCTGGGTCAGCAGGGTTCAGTCCTCAGCCCAGCCTCCATGCAATTGGGACAGCAGTGTCTTCTCTGCAGCTGACAGGGAAAGCACCACCGAGGCCTGTACAATGCTCTCTCAGACAAGAGCAGGCTCCACATGAAGAGGAATGTTCTGAAGTGTTCCTGCTGTGATAAATTCTTGGTTTGGGAGAGCTCACTGGGAGCAGTGCTCGGTGTGCAGTGTTGCTGCTCCTCATTTGGAGTGATTCAAGGAGGAATGTCCCTTTTTTGTCTGGGGAGTTACACTAACTGTATTTCATCCTTGCTTTGGCAGCACATAGACTACATAATGAGCACTCATGGGAAGCAAATCATGCAAGCAGTGACCCTCATTCTGGAAGGGGAGCACAATATAGAAGTCAAAGAGCAGGTACCGTTTCTGTTTTGTGTTGTCTTAGCAGAATAAAAGAAAAGAGAGCAAGGAGTGCTTAGTGTTCACAACATGGCATTTTTGTTTGGGATTATGATGTGCTGTGAATATTTTACTGAGATCTGTCAGATGAATACTTTGAGTACCTACAAGAATGCTTTTCTTTCTAATGGCTTGTTACAAAATTGTTTGAACTGAATTCAAACTGGTTTTGCAAATGTAGGTTTGGCAAAGAGGAGGGATGTGAGAGCAGAAGAATTAAATTGGGGCATGGCAGGAAGGGGGCACTAGAAAGAGAAGGAGAAGCACTAGCAGGGCAGAGAGCATCCTGGTGGAGCCCAGGAAAAAGTGGGGAGGGACCTGCCCTGACAAATGAAAACTTAGGAAAAGCAATCCGCAAGAGGAAAGGCAGAGGGAAAGAGGAGATGGCCAGCAGGGAATGGCATCCTGGAACCAGTGTACAGGGACAGCTGCTGTGGGGGTGCTGAAGCAGCAGTGAGAGGATAGGTGAGCAGGATTTGGCTGGATAACTGTTGTGCCAGGACAGGACAGGCAGTGGGAGAGCCGTGTTCCTTCCTCATACAGGACGTGGTGGGGGAGGATAGGGGCAGCAAGAAGCTGTGGGAGATGCCAGAGGATTGCTTTGGCTTAGGTTGGATATGGGTAGCAAACAGCATGGGAAATGAGTGTAGGAGTGTAGAGCTGGTCTAAATCCCTGCTCAGGGAAGAACAGGCTGAAGGCCAGCAGGCCTCCTTTGGCAATTTAAGTGCAAAATTAGCAAAAAAAAAATCCCAAAGACTCTTGCTAGCAAGTTTAGTGACACCATGGATCTGAAAGAGCTGAGAATTAACCACGTTTGTCTTTCTAAATAGGTCTTCCTGATAAAACTGTGGTGACAGGAAGGGCCTTTATTGCCACAGGTTATTTACCTTGCCAAGTCTCTCCATCACTGTGCAGGAGAACCAGCATACCTGGGAAATACTCTGGGAAAGGGCTGGGCTGAATATGGGCTTTGGGGCCTTTATCCACTGAGCACTTCCTTGGTCCCTGTCGTGCAGCTGGCTCTGATTCCAAAATCCAGTACTACCTGTCTGCACACCAGACCTCCTGCTTGCAGCAGGACAGCGCTTGTCTCTGTCACTGCCAGCCTCATCAGGATGTCATTAGCAGCTTGGAAGTAATTAGTCTCTGCAGCTGCTGACACAGTGCAGTGCAGCTTAGACACAAGCACCATACAAGTGCTGATCATGCTCCAGTGTCCTCCCAGCATGTCCAGGAAAGATGGTCAGGTTCTTCCAGAGCTCTTTGGGAAGGAGCTTGTGGAGCATCTGCTGGTGCCCCCGAGAGCCAGGGAAGGGGCTGTGCCAGTCAGAGCTCTGTGCAGGTAGTGCCAGGGTGCTTCAAGGGCATCCTGTGGGATGGCTCCTCTAATTTGCAAGAAATAACCAGCTGCAGAAGTAGCTGGAGTTACCTGTGCAGATGACAACTGTGATTAGACTTGTTGAAAACAAGTCACTCCTGCCAGATCAGCAGAAAGGCCTCTGTCTCTCCTTTTCCTGGCCTGAAGAACAAGGTGGAAATGGTTGGGGTTTGTTGTTTTTCCTTTCCTCCCAGCCACTGCTGCAGAACAGACTGCTTTATATTCCAGGGCATTTATTCTTTCCTGTAAGTTGCAGATTTCCATAAGAGACTTAAAATGTTCTTCCTTGCAATGAATTAATGAGTGCTGCTCTTCATTTTAAAATGGCGATGTGAGTGTTTTTGGCCAGGGCTGCTCCCCACAGCTGGTAACTCCTTGGCATTGGCCCTAGATGTGAGCAAGCTGGAAACTTCAGATTAAAGATACTAAAACTAATTAAAGGAATTGTTTGTCCCGAGTTCAGAGCTGTCAGGGAAGCTGTATAAATCATGGGATGTGATCTGGGGCCAAATAACTTCCCAGTTTTTCTCTCTTTCAGACATTGTGTATCCTTGCCAATATAGCAGATGGCACGACAGCAAAAGAACTGATTATGACCAATGATGACATCCTGCAGAAAATCAAATACTACATGGTAGGGGGATTTCTCTTAAAGGATTTGTGTTGGTCTTTTGCAGGAATGATAAGAGGAAAGTGCTTTAGGATTTTGTTCTGTGAATTATTCATATCATGCACTTAATTTCCATATAACCAGTGGGGCATAAGTGCAGTTCTGTATGGCAGAGGTGTACAAATGAACTGACTAAAAGGAAAATCCAGGGGTTATTTCCCATAAAAACATTACAGTGACATCATCTACATGGAAAACATTTCATGAACTTGGCAAAGGCATATCTTGGAGATGTCAGTAAATATTTGGAAGGAAGTGATTGACCACTACTCAAGTGCCTTATATTATGGCCCTATCTTTGAGAGAAGTTGTAGATAAGAATTAGTCCCAGCTTTGCTATCTTATTTATGTGATGAATGCCAAAATATAAACCTTGTGAATTTCTGAATTTCTTCTTCTAAACTTGTGTTCTATTTTTCTATAGAGTCATTCAAATGCTAAACTACAGCTTGCTGCCATGTTCTGTATATCTAATCTCATATGGAATGAAGAGGAAGGTAAGAAGCCCTCCTTCTGCATGCACAGACAAGTTACTATCCTGGTCAAAAAGCTTTTGCAATCAATATTTGCAGTGCACAGTGCAGTGGGATCCAAAGTATAACGGGAAACATCCATGATAGGTGTAGGATGGAATACATGGGAGTGGTCAGGAGACACTGAGGAGAGTGCAGAGCCCAGTTCTGGGGAAGACACAAGGACACAGTGACAATGAACAGGAGCTGCAGAGACACAGTGGGAGGTTTTCACCTGTGGCATTTCTGTGAAGTCTCAAAACAATTGGAGTGAAAGAGAATTCTTGTAAGAGCTTCCAGGTCCTACAGGGGCTGTGGAAACTCATTGTTGGAGGGAACAGGTTCACTGGAGAGAATAAATGGATTAGAAGGGGATTTCTGGCAAAGAAATTGTCCACAGTATGGTTGGCTTGAGTGGCTTAGGCTGAAACCAGCTGAAGGACTTGTGGGTGGAACTGGGAGCAATGGATAAGGCATTTGGTGAGAAGAGTTATGGGCTGGGAGAGGGGGAGGTTGCCAGGAGGGGGCTGAAGGATGCTGCTGCTCAGGGGAATATGGTGAGAGGAGGAGAGGGCAGAAGTCAGGCTCAGAAACACCTCCAGGGGAATGTTCTCTGCATCCCAGTCCTGTGAAATCACAGAGATGAGAATAAAACAGCTGAAGTCAGGATACCTTAGGATAAAGATTCTTGCCTTCAAGATGTTCTTGGCTCCAAACACGTGGACACAGAGCACAGCAAAAGAAGCTGGAGCTCCCTGGGGAAGCAGGCAGAGCTGAGGGAGTGTTGCCATGGCTGTGCTCTAGCTGGACATTGCTCCTTACCTCTCCTTTAGCTGGTTTCTGCTGCCACTCCTCTGCTGTCCTGCAGACACTGGGGCTGGTGCCACTGCCAACAATGTGATTTGTTGTTGCTGCAGGTTCACAGGAGCGCCAAGACAAGCTCCGAGACATGGGAATAGTAGATATTCTACATAAACTGAGTCAGTCCTCAGATCCAAATCTATGTGACAAGTGAGTATGAAGATAATACAGCATCACCACAGTTGTTACTCTCAATTAAATTATTTTATACTAATTAAGCCCAACAGTAACTTTGCACACACCTGTGCTGTTGTCTCTGTTCGTATCCACACAGATCATCTGGCTGCTTTCCAAACACGTGTAAAACCAAAACAGCTACTGACAATTTCTGGGGCTTTATGTTAACCTTTTGCAGTTATCCCACCTACAGTTAGCAACAGCCCATACTTCTTCCATGAAATAAGGGAGAAAATCTGATTTTTGGAAGGTGTCACAGACAGACAACACAACTCAAAACTGTGCAGTTGTTTTTAAAATGCATTAAATTTGGGATTCTTGGGTTTATGAAAGATGTTCTAGTGTTAGACATCTTCGTAGTAAAGTTAGGGCTTCTCATCTTAAAATCTGTGCCAGAGTATCAGCATTGAAAGTGATAATCAGGAACATATTGGTATCCCACCACTGCCACACCAGCCCCCTCCATGAGCTATTATGGCTTGTGATCACAGCAGGAAGCTGGGAAGAAACAAATAAATAATCTTCCGTGTTGATGAGTTGTATGAGGTCCTGGAAAAGTCTGTTAGGTCATGGTAGCAGGTTGGGAGCTGTGGGGGACAAAGGAAAAGCAAAGTTTCTCACTGCAGGTGGGAGAAAACTCAGAATTAGTCCATGTGATGATGCAACTGTAACCCCAGACTGGTGGGAGGTGTTTTTGTCTTAACAAAGATGTTGCACAATGTTGGATGACATAAATTCCAGTATTAGACTGGCTCCTTCCTCCCTCTCACCTCGCTGTATGTTTTTAGTGGGGCCAGTATTCCTACAGGATTCCTGACAGGACTAACGTGCTTTTAGTATGTTCTGAGTTGACACTCCTTGATTTCTCAGCTCAAACACCTGCTTTTCATGGTACACCTGTATTACAGAAAGCAACTGCTCTGCAGACACTGCTCTTGAGGGATTTTGGAAGGTGTGTGTAACACACATTCCAAGCCCCACCGTGCTGGGAGTGCCTCAGTTTGTGCTGGGATCCAGTGTCATTGGCTAGATCAGGTTATCCGTGGATGCCAGGTGGATTCTTTAACAGTTACAGCCCCACAGAGCATTTCTGCGCCACGAGCCAGGTCCTTCCAAAGTGAGGGAGCCTTTTCCTCAGGCATCCTCCCTCCCTCTCTGCTGGCACACTCTGGGCCTGCCCATGAAGCTGCTGCTGCTGAAGCCAGACTCCTGTAATTAA
Organism: Ifrita kowaldi; assembly: GCA_013398055.1. Classification (NCBI taxonomy): domain Eukaryota; kingdom Metazoa; phylum Chordata; class Aves; order Passeriformes; family Cinclosomatidae; genus Ifrita; species Ifrita kowaldi. Next base: position 170,293 of record VZRS01014627.1, on the reverse strand, counting down.
CGGGTTGTTCTTTCTTGCAGGGCGAAGACAGCACTCCAGCAGTACCTTGCATGATCAAAGACTAATTGAATCTATGGACACCCCTCATGTCTACTTAAGGAACAGCAGGAGATACTCCTGACTCCTTATATTTGCACAAGTCACCTTGGGCTGCATTTTTCTCAGGTGCAGGGAGCTGCTTTGCAGAAACAGTTCGAATGATCAGGTCTCCAGTGCACTTGAGAATTTTCTTGAGGTAGTTTCTTTACTCAGAGGACTCTGGGGGGGTTGTTTTGGTTTTTTGGGTTTTTTTTCCTGAGCTACCTGGACTCTCAGATAGAACAATCAGTCATCGTTTTCCTTTTGGGCCTCCAATTCTCTGCTTTGGCTGCAGCCTTGTGTGGGTGCGTGGGTGCTCGAGTGCGTGCGTGTGCCGGGCTGAGTGTGTGGGTGTGAGACCTCACTTTTGGTTTTCCTTTTTTTGTGTGAAAATCTTTTTCTACAGGTTTTCAAGGGTTAACCATTGTTTGCTGTACGAATACTTCAATGAATTATATACAGTTTGAATGAAATGTTATTTAAAAAAAAAAAACCAAACTGTTGTATCCCATAAAGTTTATTTTGAATTTTGAACAGATGAATGTTTTTAAGTAAAATATATGCATTTCTGAACTTCAGCTTAACTTACATTATACTTCCTTTTTAAAGAGAAAAATAGAGGGAGACAATAGACTCCAAATTCCAAGCAGCACATTCTGTACTGACAAGGTCCAAGAGTTCTTTGCCACAATACAAGGTCACTTGGTATCGATGACATGCTCAAATCCATGGAATGGGCCAACTGGATTGGGTTTGGGTTTCTTTACATTTTTAGAAAACAAGCTCATACTTCAGGGGTAGCATGACTGATGCTTTTCTGGAAAGTAGCAGGTGGCTGCAAGGTCAGCAGGAATAAGCTCTTTCTTTGCCAGCCAGGAACTTGCTCAGCTAATTGCTGAAGGATTGGCTTATTCACGGTGAGAAGGATTTGCTGATCACTGGTATCAGCAGAGCAAACTGTGTGTTGCAGAAGTTATGCCTTCCAGAGACTAGAAGGAGCTGGCAAGCAGTGATTAAGGGATTGCTTTTGTTTTGCATCATGTATCTCCACAAATAGTTAAGTGACTTCCAAATTATTTCCACAAAAGATCAACTGGGTGCATTAAGTTGGGGAAGGGATGGAAAAACTGGGGTTTTGGTCTTGTTCTATAGCTACAGATTTTCTGTATATATGCAGCTATACACATGTGCATGGATTTAGATTGCTGGATAATTGGTGGGGTGTGAGTGCATCCAGAAGCCCTGACTGACTGTACGTTCCTGAAATGGTGCCTGCAAGTGTGCAGAGGGAAACACGAGTGCAGGTGAAGGGGACTGTGTGAGGTCAGGCTGGAATGGCAGAGCCCAGTGGCTTCCCAGTCTCCTCCAGCAGTTCAGGGTTCTGACTCTCTGCCCAGGTCTCCTTTCTGGTTTCATTTTAGGCCATAGCTCATAGTCAGATTCTCCAGACACTGTATTTACATAGCACTAACAGGCACTAGAGTTTGCAGCCAGTGTCTTAAACCAAATCTTCCTTCTCTTACACTGAGCTTCAGGAAGGCTGCAGCAAGAAGAGAAGTCTGTAACTTTGCTAACCAATTTTGATAATTATCTCAATCTTTTATTTCTAATCAGAAGGTCAAATTGTGATGACAGCCTTACTTTTTTTCAAGGTAACTCTTTGTGTCAGAAAATGTGACCACAGTTTGGCCTGGAATTTGAATGTGCTGTGTATCAGATAACTGTTATCACTTGGTTGCAAAGGAGAATATCTACATCTCATGTAACTTCTTCCACTCTCAAAGACAAATAAAAGTGAGCACCTGACACTTTTTCCCCAGGCATTGCAGTAAGTGACTGGCAGTTTTTTAACGTCCTTCTGCAAATGTTTCATGATGGACTTTGGGGGTTGAACAAAAGGGAAAGTAAAAATATGTGAGAACTTGTTAAATCTCAGTACCTCAGAAGCGAAGTCTTGTTTGTAAAATTCAATCAAATATATTTTTGCTTGAACTGAGAAAATAGTTCTGAGGCAGGTATTGTAAATGCAAAACTGTCCAGTGGGCATCTCCCTGCGCCATTCTGTCTGTGTTTAGGAGCTCGAGTTCTTATGTATTTCTTCTCATCCTTCCCCAACTCACATTTCTCAAAGCAAATCTGAGTTTGATTCTATAGAACTTTGGTGCCTACAGATGTTCAGAAAAAAAGGTGAGTAAAAGTGTACAAGTTTTGAGGTGGTTTCCTAAAATTCTGCCAGAAAAACTAAAAACCAATGCTCAGACAATCTTGTTGCTGCGTGAGAACAGTTGACATTTTCCACAGATATTGAGAGGAGAAACTGTTGGATGAGAACATTTTTACATTCAGTTAAGCTTTGTGAATATTTTTTGATGTTGCTATAGGTATGTACAATAAGAAGAATACTGTAAATAAAAAGAACTTTACCAGAACATGTAGATTTTTCTGAGCTTCCTGAAGAAATATGAACTCTCTGTGCCAGCTTCTCCTCCAGCCTGAGATTCACAGTGGGACAGGCTTTCCTGGTCACCCAGAGCTTTCCCAACTTAGAGGTAGCAGCAACTTGTGAATTCCAGGGTTGCTTGCAGGACCAAAGCAAAGTTTGTCTGGACATCATATGAATCACCAGGATTTCTGCTGTTCTTGGGCCATTTCCTTGCTGAAAAGCCATCCTGATGAATGTTGATAAGTATGTCCTCTCTTCATCTCTGGGTCTAGTGATGGGAGTCCTTCTTGCAGAGGTTACAGGTGCTACAAAGTGAATAGTTGAGCAGGGGATTTGGGACACCAGCTGTCAGACAAGTGGTACCCTCAGCTCTCCCCACCATCTTCATTCCACGTTTGGACTGTCTCTCCCACACAGAAAATGAAATGAGACATCATGTGGCTGTTGTTGCAGTCCCAGCTTTGCATTGTCGTAGTGAAAGAAGCCAAGTGACCTGTGTGAAGCAGCTTGTGCCAGGATATTCTAAAGGCAAACATCTCATATTTATTAAAATGTATTTTTACAGACTTTACCCATTGCAGCGCCTCCACAAAACTGTTGAAGCAGTGACACAGCAGGCACAGGAATAATTGAGGTGCCTGAGATTAGGTTCTTGAAGAGTAGAAAATGGCTTTAAAAGGGCTTTCTTTGGTAATCCTGAAATGTGAGCACAAGAGCGGTCAGTTTGCAAACTTTCAGTGGGGGTCAAAATCATCAGGGCTTTTCTGCAGGCTGATTGCCACAAAAAGAGACATTGTGGGGGCACTGATGTACCAAAACCTGAATCCTCAGCCCAGGAGGACGGTGGGCAGCTGGAGTACCTGGCCAGCAGGCGTCGTGTGCTGTGTGACAAGAAGCAGCTCCGCGGTGTGCCCCTGCAGCCCAGTGTGCCCAGGGCTGGGAAGGGATGGGGTTAAGAGCAGGAGCCCTGCCCAAACGGCATCGCCGGGGGGTGCTGGGCACTGGCACTGCTCTCACTGCAGAGAGGAAAAGAAAACCACAAACCTCCCCAAAGGGATCTTGGTTGGAGGGGGACACCGTTGCTGGGTGCTGGAGGTCACGCCTGGATCCCACGCCTTGCTTTGAGCTCCCAGTTCAGGTGGGAAGACTGGAGTGGGGCGTGAGTGTCGGGCTGGGGGAGCCGGGCAGGTGAGGAGGCCCAGGGGGCGGAAAGGCTCCGCCTGCAGCTGCTGCTCCGGCAGTTCCAGGGGAGGTGGAGCTGAACTTGCCGGCCGCAGCCGGCACCGGACACGGGGGAGGGAGCGGGGCGGGCTGGGCCGGGCTGCCGCTGCCCTGGCGATGCCAGCGCTGCCATGGCAGCCTTGGGGTCCTGCCAGCTGCTGCACAAGGCCCCGGGAGGCAGCGGCAGTTCAGGCCCCGCAGCAGCGCCTCGGCTCTTGGAGGAGGTGTGAGCAAAGGTGGGCCCAGGTTTGGGGCGATGCTGTGGGTGCCGTGCCCGGGCTGGAGCAGCAGAGACAGGTAAAAAGCTCTCTCTGTGATGCAGGTTGGCCAGCAGTTGGATCCAGGGGATTAGAGGCTGTCTGCAGTGCTTTGTGCTTGGGACGGGTGCTCAAAGGACCCCCCCGTTCCTGCAGAAGGATGGCTGCAAAGAAAAATGAGGTAGTGCTGCAGGTCAGTAGTAGCCAAGCCTTTAGCAGACCTTGTAAACTCTCAGTAAGTGCAAAGGATGGAGTTCAGTCTTGGGGTATCTCTGATTCTGCTGGCAAAGCCCCACTGCGAGATCCTCGTGGGGAAGAGGCATTCCCACACAGCAGGCGGGAGGCGTGACAGGACCTGGCAGGTCACACTTGTCCCCAGTCAGGGCTGTGGGGTGCAGGGGGAGCTGCTGCATGGCTGCAGGTTGTGTTTGGGGCTGTTGGGGCCTAGCACAGGTTTGGCTGCTGTCAGAGACCAAAATGCTTCTGTTTTGTGAGGTAATAGCTCAGAGGACATTCAGGAGTAGAGAACTGGGGCTTGGCACATCTCCTGGATGGCAAGAGTTACTGGGCATTTCTGGCCAGGTCTTGTATTCAGAAAGATTGCTGTAAAGATGGAAAAGCTAGAAAGTACAAGAAAAACTCAAAGGCTGAAAAATCTATTTCGCAGTGATGCGTAGAGGAATTTTTCCCTGTTTACACTGCACAGGTGACCTAGTGATGCTTTATAGCTACTGCATGGGGAGAGGGCGGTTCTAAGAGCAGTTCATTATGCAAAAACAGTGAAAACCCAAAATGGGTTCAGCAGGTCTGCTTCAAATTTTGAAAGCAGTTCAGTCTTCACAAGAGAGAAATAATGAGAGAGATTATGACCTTGTTTATTCACTGTTTAAACTGGGAAATGTGAACACGTGTAAAAAGGAAAGAGGGGCACTTTATGAAGGTGGGAATAGTTTCTGTTGCTGCTTGTCCAGCTATGTTCCTATGGGATGGGGACTGTGACATCAACCAGACTGTGCCCCTTTGGCAGCGAAGGGAAAGCTGGGTCTACATCTGCAAAACTGGGATTTTTTACATCTGCAGATGAAAGCTGAACCTGTGTAGGACATGAGGGGATGTCTTGGAAGGGTCCTGGTTTTGTTAGAGAAAAGCCAAGTCCAAGCAGCCTCAGGACATCCAAATTAGCAAAGCACCTTGAAGAGTGCCAGCAGTCCTTGAGTCCGGTGGTTGAACTCATGGCCGAATTCATTATCAGAAATTACTGTCATAAATCATTTAGACTCATTAGCATTCTGTGAAACACTCCGAGGGTGGTCCCAGCAATAGGAATAATTAAATTTTCTTGTTCTGTAGCTGTTCTCTGAAAAAACTAAGCTTGGGGTCATGTGCTGAACAGGCCCTGAGTGAGACAAGGCCCTGGAGAAACTGCCCTGTGTGACCCCCAGTGACACAGCTCTGAACCACCTGAGAGATGTCATTTCATTTGCAATGGAGTTTCCACTGTTGGAATTCTTGGCTGTGAGATTGTAGCAGCCCTTTAATGCCCATTGGTATTAATTATTGGGAAATAGCTGGCCTTGATGCAACTTCCTGTCTTCCATTGTAGTCTAAATGTAGCTGGGGTTGATGATACCCACTGAGGAAGGGATTAGGAATCTTCATTGTTCAGGATGAACAAAACCAGATCTTGCGTTTCTCAAGAAGCCTTTTTTATTTTAACTTGCTGTGTTTTTCTAAGTACCTACTGAAGGGCAAGTCTGTAAGATGGGGAAGATGCTAAGGATTATATCCTTTCTAGTAACAGTATTGGGAGTGTGGGTTAATAGAGTGCAGCGTATGGAATGGTCTAGGGCATTCTTGACAGGGTCAGACCCTGAGCAAGCTGGTCTAACACTGAGTTTTGTGCAGGGGATTAACTGAAGGACTCCACAGGCCCCTCCCAGCCTAGAACTTTGTGTTCTCTGTTCACTGTGCTTTGGAAGTCTTTAGGTAGCAGCTGGGAATTCAGGTAAGGACAGTCTGGATTCAGACCCCACTCTAGTGCCCACACATCATGGAAACTGTGTATTTACTAGTTCAGTTTCTCAAGGCTGAATCATCTCAAAGTAGTAGAGTTTGTGTGCAGGCAAGGTGAGAAACTGCTGCTGGAGAATCAGGTGGTTCATAAACCCTGTGAGGACTGGGCCTGAACGAGGTGTAGTTCTGCTGGAGCCCTGGGCAGGCAGGTGGAGATCCTGACAAGGGGCTGTGGGTCCCAGTTTGGGGGACCCAAAACTAACCAAGCAGCCAACCCCCAGAACAATTCTCTACCAACTGAGTCTGGGATCCCCAGGCAGCCACTGTTCTGGTAGTGCCACTGAACAGGGGAGGACTTGCCGTTGGCTGGATGCTGCTGCCCTTTCCCTCTGCCTTTCCTTGGATCTTGTGAGACATCCCCATCAGCTGGTTGCAGGTGAGAGAATCACAGCCAGAGGAGATTCCTGAGTGCTCAGGTAATGCCTCTTCAGGCAGGTGTGTCCCTCTGGAGCAATTTGTCAGTATGTTTGCAGCAACTGGGTAGTACCTGATGACTAACTGTGACTTTTACTGTGTTTTCCAATTTTCCACACAGAATAACATCACTAGCCAGGAGCTTTGGGAAGAAATGCTGTGTCTCAAAGGACTCATTGGTAAGGGTTTGGTCAGCACACTGAATTGCTCTTGTTGTGTGTTGAAAGGACACCAGCACTGTTAGGAATTACTAGTGTTAAGGATGTTTAGTCAGTCTCTCCATTCCCCTTACCCTGAATGGAAGAAAAAATATTCTAGCCAAGGTGAGACCAGCAGGAGGTTGTAGTCCTCTTCATTTATGTGGGACAGTCATCATGCAATCCAAGCAGTGCTGGTCCAGGAGCTTCTGGAATGTCCAGTCTCCACTGCTTGGAACAGCCCTGTCTCCCAAGGCTCTTGGGAAAACCTCATGTGCTCTACCTCTGTGCAGCAGTTTTCCCTGGGAAATCTGCTACCTCCAAGGTCACAGCCATGTCCATGTTTCTGCTGAAGACTCCTCCACATCATTCTTAGCTTGTTATTCCATAATGTAATTCTGTCACCTAATGCAGCATTTCAAACCTTGCAAGGATTTCCAGTTCAGAGCTGAATCCAGCCCTTCTAGCATATGGTCTATTGGTGTGTGTCTAAACTGACCCATTTTTACCTCATTCTGACTCATTTTCCTGCTTGCAGTTGTTGATGTGTTTCAAGCCTGGTGTGGCCCATGCAAACCAGTAGTGAATCTGTTCCAAAAAATCAGGAATGAAGTTGGCAGTAATCTCCTGCATTTTGCTGTGGTAAGATCCTATTTGGCACTGCTTGAAATACCCAGTCCCCTGAAATCAGCTGAGGTCTAAGGGCTGAAATCACTTATCTTTCCAATATTTAGCCCAAACCATAGCAGTGCAGGAGTTGCAGCTGCTGGGAGTGAACCTGCCACATACAGGGGCTTGGATATCTCTATAAGAATTCATATAATTAAGAATTTTCAGGCTTCAACCACTTTATTCTTTCCAGATTTCTGCTTAAGCAAGTAACATTAGACAGAGTCATTAACACATTCCCTCTGATGTACAGGGAGAGGCTGAAGGAGCTGGATTTGGTCACCCTGGAGAGTGAAAAGGGAGAGGAAAAGGGACAGATGTCCAGTGGGGGGGAGGATGGAGAAGGCAGAGACTGACGTCTCTCAGGGGAACACAGAGATAATGGGACAAGAGATAATGGGATAAGTTGCAGCAGGGAAAGGTCCAAGTAAATAGAAGGGAAAAGTATTCAGGTGGGAGTGTAGGACACTGGGACAAGTTCCCAGAGTGCTGTGCAGAGCTGATCCTTGGAGAGGCTCAAAACTGACACAGCCTTGAGGAACCTCCTGTACTCCTGGGAGCAGCCCTGCCCTGGCAGGGTCTGGGACTGGAGCCCTTCACAAGTCCCTCCCTGCCTCAGCCACGCGGTGACTCTGTGTTCAGGTGCCTTTCCTGGCTGGAGGCAGCTCTGGACTGTGGACAGGGCCGAGGGCAGTGAGGTTTCTCATGGCTCAGGCCTCCTGTCTCTGCTGCCACTGCAGCTCCCCCTGGCACTTCTCTCAGTCCTCGTGGGCAGGAGCCCCGAATTCCCTTTTCAGCTTTTCCTCTGGGACTCACCCAGGCAAGCTGCTGGGAATAGATACCCTTGTCCCACAGGAGCGCTGCTCCAGCTCCTGCAGGTGACATCTACCTGCTTCTCAGGCACTGGAAATGAGCTGTGACCTGGCTGTGGCCCTGACTCTGACCTGTAGCATTTTGTCCCCTAAGTCTAGGACCCAGAGGTGTTTTCCTGGGGGGAGGGGGGGTGAGTACCAGCCAGCTGAGGGTGTCTGAGTCCAGGCACTTACCTGTGCATCCCTCTGGAGCAGAAATGCTTTTCTGGAAACACCTATTTTATTTTACATTTCTTTTAGGCTGAAGTTGATTCCATTGATGCTCTGGGAAAATACAGAGGACAATGTGAGCCTGTCTTTCTCTTTTATACAGTGAGTGAAAATATTTTTCCATTAGCTGCATAGCAATAAACATGACCTGCTGGTGGGAACAACAGTCCTTTTGGTAGGATGTTTTATTTCTTTAATGTGTGATTGGACAATTTTATTTGCTCTCTATCTGCTGGTGATCAAATGCTGTGCAGATGAGAATATACAGGCAGTGTGCTGCTTCTGCAGGACCTCACTCCTCTCACAAGCTGCTTTGCTTCATCCTGAGACTGATGAGGAAGCACAAAGGAGCTTGTTCCAAGGTCTCCCTCTTGCTGTGGAGCAGAGCAGCTCTGAGTGGAGGGGGGGGCTGGTACATATAGTGTGGGTGATATGCTGCTGTGGGGAATTCCAGAGCCCAGAGAGCACAACCTGAGCACTTGCTGACTGATTTGCTTTTCACACCTTCCAGGGAGGAGAATTAGTGGCTGTTGTAAGAGGAGCAAATGCACCATTGCTGCAGAAGACCATCCTGGAACAGCTGGCAGGGGAAAGGAAGGGTTTAGAACGTGAAGGAGAGCCTGTGGTGGTAATGGGTCGCTAAAGCCTCAAACACCTGTAGATGTGCATGCAAGAGGAGAGGTCCAGCTCCCCAGGGCCAGCATAGCTCTAAAGCAGAGCCACTTCCTTGCAAGAATCCCCTCCCCTGCCCAGCCAGCCTCCTAAGGCACTACCACAGGGCCTGGCTTCGTGGCCTTGTGTGTGTGGTCTAAAATAATGACATTTTTGAGGAGCAAAACTGCCTTAGGTGTGTGTGACCTGCTGCTCTTAAGGCATCCCTAAAGCCTGTGGCTCTCTGCTGATGCTGGCTGGCCTGTTCCTGGGAATGCTCTTTCCCCAGCTCTTGCTGTCCAATGACTGTGAGCTCAGCAGGTGACCCTGGACGGGCAGATCCTCTGCTGTCCCTGCTGAGCTGACCTGGCCCAGGACAGCAGGAGGGCTGTTCCTGCTCAGGGAGAGGTGGGACGTGGGGCCCTGCCCGGCACAGGCTCACCTGGAGGGTGAGTGTGGGATGTTCCTGGCTCATCCATGTGCTCTTGCTGCTAGGTGCCAGACAGAGCCTTCTCCAGAGAGCAGGGAAGCACGGCTCCCCTTCAGGAGGAACAACGGGAAGGACAAACAGGTAGGGCAGGCACAGGTGTAGGATGTTTTCTGTGCCTTCAGTTGGAACCTTTAAAAGCTGGAACCTTCAGCGGGGATTCAGCTGAATCAGAGGGGCCATTCCTCCATCTGGGCACAGATCAGCACACACGGGAGAGCTACCTTGAAACACAAACAGCCCAGCATAGTTTGGGTGTCTGGCATTGTGAGATCATTGTGAAACTGTGGGTATTTGTCCTTCCAATGTGTTTTATCTTACATTTGACACCCCTTGCCTTCTGGCCTGGCAAGGGCTCTTGAAGACCCCCACATGGCTTTCTGTTTCCGGGTGGTTTTTAAAGGAAAACACAGATGCTTGGGCTCCATATCTGGTTACACTATCTCCTGCCTTGTCTAAAATTAGCCACGAATTCCCAAAGGCTTTTGCCTCTTCTCCTAAAAGGGACATTTTTTCTTGGCTTTGCTGGAACGGTGCTGCATTCTGGCCCTGTGCATACCAAAGCTTAGGCTCCGGAATGCTGGGAATCGAAGCAAAACCCTCCTGGCTTTAGCTGAAGCACCACGGGCTGAAGGGGCGTGAGGGACGTTGGTCTCTGCTTCTCCTTTCTGCGCCTATTGTTAATTTTGTCCGTTTCCTTCCCTCGGAGGCTGACGCACCCATCGGGTCCGGGATGATAAGCGCAGTCGTGAAGCAGATGCGAGCTTTTTCAATAAATGCAAGATTTTCGTGTGGTAGCAGCACCGGCTCCGTGCCCTTGTTGTCCCTCGGGGGGCGCGCGGCCCCTTTAAGGCCGGCGCCGGGGCGGACCTGCCGCGCTGCGGCTGCGCGGGGAGGAGGCTCGGGCCGCGGGTTCGAGTCCCGGCGGAGCCGGCCCGGCCATGGCCGCGGCCCCGGAGCCAGCAGAGCCCGAGCCGTGCCCGGAGCCGCCCGCGCACCGGCTGAGTGTGGTGGAGCTCGACCGTGAGCTGGACTCTCGCAGCGAGCTGGTGCGTCCCGGATCGATGCGGAGGCGGCATGGCCGGGCCGCGGGGCTTGCGCCTGCCCGGGCGCTTCCCGCAGGGCCGAGGGGTTGGCTGCGGGAGGGTCGGTGGGTCCCTCAGACACACGCGAGGGAGGGTCGGGTCCCTCACACAGACACCTGTGAGAGAGAGGGTCGGCGGGTCCCTTCACACACCCGTGAGGGAGGGTCGGGCCCCTCAGACACCCGGCAGAGAGGGTCGGCGGGGGTCCCAGGCTGATCTGTGCCAGTTCCAGTATGGTGACATGGGTCACTGTCATTAGATTTCACGTTCTTCACGTATGTAGGAAAAAACCCAACAACCCCCAAAGTTCTGTATGGTGGGTGCCTGATGTAGCAGGTACAGAGTCAGTCATTTAATTTCTCTCTTGCTGCAAAACACTCTGTAGTGTAATGGCGTGTTTATTCTCAGAACATCAAAAGTATTCTATGACTGTTTCTGAAAATAAGTCTCACAGAGCCTCCAAGAAGGAAATACTGTCCTCGCTCAGCCAGGTGAAACTGTGTGTGACCCTGCCCTCGGAGCTCTCGCCTGCCTTTCCAGGCAGAGGCGTGTGTGCATAGCTGCTTTTTATGTGGCTTTAATTATGGTTTGGAAGGCGTAGTAGGCACCCTAAACTCAGGCTGTGGTTTCTGAAGTACAGATTGATGACAAAGAATTCGACATTCCTCAAGTTGATACCCCTCCAACGCTGGAGAGCATCCTAAATGAGGTGAGTGACCCATCGGACAGGGGGGAGGTCAGGTGAGGCAGCACATGCTCTTTTTCCTCTTCTCCTACTGTGTTTTTCTTGGAAAACAAAATTGTAGAACTTGACGGTTTCCTGATGCTGATAGGTAGGAAGTGCATTCTCAGTGGAGTAATTGCTCTACAGTGTGTGATACAGAATTTTGTTGTTTTTTTTTTTTCAATTAAAATACCCACAGCTGCAGCATAAGAGGTTTTTCATCAAGTTTAAGCACATTTATCTCTAGATCTGGAGAGTCAGCTGAAGTCTAGACAGCATGTTAAAGGTCAGGGTCACCAAACAGCTTTTTTTAGCTAAAAGTAATTGCAGAGTATTCAGGGTAGTTCTGAAGTTGTGGGAGGAGATGAGAACTGGATTCTTCACAGCTTTATTTGTGTTGTTCCTTTCACATATGTAGCTCTCTGGCAGGAGCAGTGAACAGTCTCAGCATCTTGATTTTATCTGTGGTACCTTGCAGGGGAGGTCTGACTCTGTCTCACTTGTATCCAGCTCAGTGTATTTCTGCAGTAGCTGTATGAGTGCACAGAAATGCAAATAAAGGGAACGGATGTGAAGATAAACTCCAAGAAAACAAGGTTTTTAACAAAATGAGGAGATTGGTGGCTGGATTGCTAGGAAGCTGGTATAAAGAGGAAAGGAGCCTGCCTGGAGTGACAGTTCTTTTAAAAACCTGCATTAAAAACAGGTATAAGTTGTACCAAACAGAAACGGTCTAGAAATAAGAGGACTAGTAGGGGTAGCTATGTCCTGTTTCTGCTGGTGCCTTGGGTAGTGGACGTTAACTAAATTTGGGTGATCTCAAACTGCAAGGACATGCAGTGACATCCTTGTCAGTGGAGTAGATTCCAAGTGTTAAACTTGAGAAGTAATCATGAAGAAAATATAGTTCAGTGCAAAGTCTTATTGCAGTATCTCAGTAAATGTAGGATGGGTATGACTGGCAAAACATCTTCTGAAAAGGATTTTAGCAGAGAAGAACCTGTCTGAGCCAAAAAGACAAACAGCTGCAGTTCAGAAAGAGCTGTTTAATGGGCACAGGGCTGCCAGGTGTAAGAGAAATGAGGGGCAGCTGCTCCTTTGGCATCAGCTGCGGGGTTGTGTTTGCTCCCTCTGGCTCTGTGCTGAGAGAACAGCAGGAGCTGCACTGGCTTTAGAACACATCAGGGAGAATGGCTCTTTGAAAAACTGTAATACAAAATTCCAGGCTAAGACTGAAAGGAGAGAGAGATTGCAAACGGAAGAGCTCAAAAAAGAGCAAAATCAACCCTCCTGGCAGCTGGAGGGACTGCTGGGCTCTTGGTGCCACTTGGTGAAGTGCTGGAGTAGATGATGATAATTCTAGGCCTTCTCTTGGCAATTTGGAGGCTTGGGAACAGCTCTTTTAAAGGTCAGCTAAAGTTTTGGTGGAGTACATAATATTTGGAGAAGAAAAGCTAGTTGACTTTTTCTCCAGCCCACTTCTGTGATTATTGTGAATTCTGAAAACTGGGTCTTCCACAGAATCAGCCCAGTAAAGTAATAAGTAGTTCTGGCTTTTAAATATGAGGCTTTCTTTTCCTCTCCTCCTCCATTTCCCTGCTGAATTGATGCTGCTTTGCTAATGTTTCAGTTATGCTGTTGTGCATTTTGAACATTTAGCAAGCTGTGGTGATTCTCGCCCTCTAGACTGATGATGAAGAAGAGTCTTTCATTTTGGAGGATCCCTTTCTCTTGAACATTGATAACACGGATACACACTCCTATGACACCTCCTCTGTGGCCAGCTCTGACAGTGGGGACAGGACACACCTGAAAAGGTACTGCAGCCTCGTGCCCTGGCAGGTCAAACCATTTGTGGAGGGGTATTGCTCACATCCATTAGAAACAAATCCTCCTTTTTTCACAGAACACTGTTATTCCGCCAGGATCACATAGGCAAGGATGGGATTTGTAGTTGCACTGAGGGCTGGCCTGTTTGAGCAATAAAGGCATTTTATGGGAGATGGGTTATTTAAATTTCTCCTAATTTTAATGGAATCTTTAAAGCACTGAATCATGATGACTCTAAAGAAAATGTTTCAAAGAGGTGTCTGACCTAGTCTGCAAGCAGCTGGTGGTTATTTGTAAAAGGCTGCTGCTGTCACTTCTGTGAGTGGACTGCTAATGTTGACATCTGAAATGTGACAATTAGCTCTAATACTGCTGACTTGTGTCGTTAATTACTCAAATGATGGCCCGAGCCACTCCCATGGCCGCCTTGTGTGCCATGAGTGATTGCACAAGATATAAACACGCTGAGGTCCGATGGTTTATGTTGGCATATGGTGGTGTACAGACTCTCTGTCCCTTCTGTTTTTCAGTAAGATGGTTTGTACTGAGAGAAATGTTACCTGGAGAGGCTTAAATTTCTTCCAGTACAGAGTACACAGAAAAACCCGGAGATGTTCCTGTCACCTCTGAGTAACGCTGGTTGCCGTGGTTATGGGTCCTTAGCCATAACACCAGCTACTAGCAACATGTTTGATGAACCTCTGTGGGAGCTGCTTGTTTGTGCACCTCTGGAGAGAGAAGAGTGCAATGTTTCCCTGGTAGTTTTTGGGAATTTGGCTCTCTGGTTGTGTGAGCTTGGCAACAAAATTGCAGCTTTGCTGAGGGGGAATTTCCCTGTCCTGCCTGCTAGAGTTTACCAGTGCTCTTTCCAAATAACTGCTCCTGCACTTCTTAGTTTTTAAAGACATTTTCGCCATAAACAGGAGCACTTAAGCTTTCGTATCAGGTGAGCTGTGTATTAATTGAAGGCTGTTTTTTACCATACACCCAGTTTTCCTAGGAGGTCTGTATTCTGCTAATGAGCCTTTTCCAGTTGTGTATTTTCTGTAGATACTCACCTTTACAGGCTGAAACTTCCTCAGTCCCTGAAAGAGCTGAAGTGTTGTTTTCAGTATGTATAATGTATTCTAAGGCTTGCAGATACGTGCTTGAAATGGACCATTTGTTTGAAGAACTAAGTTTTTTTATTCCAGTAGATGAGTTAAAACCAAACTCTGTGCAGATACAGCAGGGCAGAGCAGGCTTTGCTGATTATCTTGTGTCTTCTCTCCTTCTGTGGCCCCAAGAAGAAGAATGGAAACTGCATGAGTTACAGGTGTATGCAGAATTTACCTGCTGGCTTAGCTGTGGGTTAGGCAAATTTCCAAGCTTTTATTCTGCTCTAATGCTTTTTCATTCATTTCTTACTTCCTTAGGAAGAAAAAACTCCCAGATTCTCTCTCACTCCATGGATCAGTGATACGGCTCTCGCTTCTGAAAGGGATTTCTGCCCAAATAGTGTCTGCAGCAGTAAGTGTCATCTTCTGGGCACCTCCACTAAGAAAAAATGTGAAACTCTTTTGGTATGTGTGGGGGTGTGTGTGTGTGTGTGTGAGATCTGCCTGCCCCTGCTGTTAGTTCTGTGTAACACCATGTTAGGGACATAAACTACTAACCAGTAGTCCCCTAGGCTGCAGTGAAACAGGGCTTAGCTGACTTGCTGTAGCAGTGATGTGGTGGGTCACTTTTAGCACTGATTTGTGTTGCTGGATGTCATGAAACTTGGTGGGAAATGTTCATATAACATGAAAGTGTGCTCGAAGGTGCTGGAACTATGTTTGCTCAGTGCCTGCAACAGGCACATGGCTCTTTGAGAAGAGCACAGTAACTTTCACATGGAATTACAGGATGTTCTGCTTCCTCTCTGTTTCTGGGTGTTTCTAGCCAGTGGTTCCCTCAGCTCTGTCTGCCCTGGTGGGACCATTAAAATGCAGCTGGTGTTGATTTTTCTGGGTGTTGTAGTTCTAATTATTAGACATGCACAATCTGGGAGTTGTCTCTCACTCATGGGTTCTCCTGTTTCCTCAGGACAAAGTGGATGCTGGCTTGCCCACTGCAATTGTAAGTACTCTCACAATTTTCAAGGACTGTGCATTTAGTTTTCTTGCCAATTTGTTAAAGCAGTAATTTAAGACAGCTGATAAATGCATCTTCCTTGACTTTTCGAGTGGGAGGAGCAGCATGAAAGCTCCCTGGGGGCAGAGTCCAGCCTTTCTTCACTGCCCAGCTGCCCCTCTGCTGACCGAGCCCCACGCCCTCCCTTTTTTATATCATCACCAGGGCTTCTTAGTTGAGCACACTGAATTTCCCTAATTGTTTGTTCTTTTCCAGTTATTGCTTTGACTCCTAACAATTTTTTATAGACATTTAACTGGAGCGCTCCAAGTGCTGGGTTCAAAATCTCTGTCCCTCTGTGTGAAATATTAACTAAAAGGCTGTCTGAAGGATACTCCTGCTTAGCAATTTGCATCAAAGTTGTTGAAGTCAAGCGCACTAATTATGACTAAATATGTCAGAAGTGAAACTACCTATAGTAAATGAGAGGAGAAGCATTTTTATGAGGTGAAATACAGTCAATATTTGTTTACCCTTGTGAAGTGAGTTTTAATGTTTTACAAAGGAACTAAAGATGTGCTCAGTCACTTTGACTGTAGTAACAGCAGCTCATAAGAAAATATATTTTTGTTTAAAAAAGAAAAGGAAAAAGTTGTCACTTCTAAGGCAAAAGGCTGCACAGTGAAGTTGGAAACATTCTGTGACTGATATCTTCATAAAATAAAAACCTGTACTTACACATCCAGACATTAAGGCATTTGAATTTTTTTAATCTGACTTAGACTTGTTAAGAAATAAAAATTAGACCAAGATGAATACATCTACAGATGATGAATAGATCTACATCTATTATGTGATTTCTATTATTTCATTGAATGCAGGTTTGCAAGTGCAGTAGGATCTTGGAGGGTATGTTTAATAAGATTGGTTTAATTCCCCATGGAAAGAAGTTGGAGTCTCTGGCTTGCTGTGGACTGCTCTTCAGGGGACCAGCACTGGCCAGGGTTTTAGAAGAGTTCAGATATGGAAGTAGCAGCTGAGTTAGGATAAAATCCTGAATGTTTATACTCAGCAACTACACCAAAAGAATGAGACTGACTTTAGAGAGATGAAATTTTGCTGTGGATACCACTCTGAGCATTTGAATTTCAAACAGCAGAGGAAAAAGCAGCCCTCTGATCTTGAGATAATCTGTGTGACGGTTGTCCAGGTGTAGTACCTATCTGTCTTCATGAAGGAATTGTGCTTGTCACTTAAAAATTGAAAAAGTTACAACCTTTGAAATCTTGCCCTTTTGGCAAACTTTACTTGACAAGTGGTGGATTTGTGAATGATGTTTCTCTGCTTTCAATCTTCCTGCGTGACTCTTTCAGGCAGCATCAAATCTGATAGCAGTGGGGACTTCCCATGGGTTAGCACTGATATTTGGTAAGTTAAAAATAAAGTTTGGAGTTTATTTGCATTTTAATGATCTTAAAAAATGCAAACACAAGCCAAAAAAACCCAGCCTGATTTATAACTGCAGGCTGGGTTTCTTCCATGTTGTTTGTGCTAAATGTGATTTTCTTTCAGTAAAGAAATGAAGCAGAAGTAATATTTGTCATCCTTATTCATGTTTCTTCTGCATTTTGTGTATCTGGCACTTTGATATTGAGAAATTTAGCTCTGTGTGAATTGTCTAAAGAGCCTTTTCTGTGTTTGAATAGAAAATACTCTGTTTTCATGTGGAAGAAATCAGAACCTGTATACAGCCGTCATCAGTAGTAACCTTCTGCCCTGTGACAGAATAGGTGTCAGCTTTATGGAAGTTAAGATGCGTTCCCTGGGAAGTGGGGCTTCTGACCCCTGGCTGCCTGCAGACCTGTGCCATGGGCGTCTCCCTCCCTGCCCTTCTCCTGCACCAGGCAGGCACCTCTGTGTCCCTTCATTCTGTCTTTCTGTCCTTCCTCTTATCACCAAACTTTCTTACAAGGTTTTCTGAGCTTGTGCCTCTGTTTACCTGCTCACCGGCTGGGCCAGAACAGCTCTTGAACTGTTCCCAGTCACATTCAGGTTTCATGCCTTTTGTCTATGCAGCACCCGGTTCTTAACCAGTTTAGAAATTTCAGTGTATTTACTGAGGTTGGTTGAAATTTTTGGAGACCAAAAGTTACAGGGGACAGGGTACTCCAGAGAGATGGGAAGGACTGTGACAGGGCACGACTCACCTTCCTGGGTATTTAGACATTAAACTATTTGATGCCATTTGCTTAATCCAGTATTGGAACAATTCTGCTCCCTGGAGGAAAGGGGCAGTGAATGAAGAGAGCCTCAGATCCCTGCCATGGTGCTGGGTAAGGGGCAGTGGATCGAGCTGCACTGAGGGAAGCCCTGATGAAGATTTTCATCCTGAGGGTGTTGAAGCATTAGATAAAAGTTGAGACAGGTTGTGCAGTCTCTTTGCTTGGGGATATTCAAAGCTCAGCAAGGCCCTGAGCTGGCTGGTGATTTGACCTTGCTTGGAGCGGCAGAACTGGGCCAGAGGCCTCCATGCACAGCTCCCTTACAGCTGAAGTTACTCTGTGAGTCTGTGCTGTCATTTAAGGGTGATGAGGAATGGAAGTACAGCGTCCAGTTTTGTTTCAGAATGCTTCCTGGACACATATTCTCTGCTGAATTCCTTCAGTTCTGTAACTGAAGCTTGGGCATTGACCCCAGTGCTATCAGATCCATCTAAAGAGAGAAATCTTGGCAGGATACGGCCGTAGAAGGCTTTGTTGTGTGCAAAGAGAGGATTGGAGATCTGGCTTGGGTTTATTCTGAAATTTAAACCAAGAGTTTGTCTGTAGACCAGTCAATATCTGTACTTTTTTGTATTAGATGTGTAAATTAGGGTCGGATGTACTCCCTGAAGGCGTGTAAGGTGTGTGCAAGGTTTATACTGTACAATGGGAACATAGCACCTTTTTTGAATGCAAAAATGTAGGTCCATTTTCTGGTTGAATGAATTTCTCTGAATTGTTGTGTTATTAACATATATTAACTTTATTTTTTATTTCATATATTTGACTTCAGCTAATTTGTCTCTTCTCCTAAGTCCACCTGTACTCATGACTTGTCTGCTGTGTCCTTACTATAGAAGACTTGGGAAACTTTCATTCTGCTTTTTTGAATGCTTCTGTTGACTCCTGAAACTTTATCACAGGGCAGTTCTCAGACTGCTCATGTAATATGGAAAAGCAAACTTTTCTTCTGGGTTAGTGCTGGATTAGATGCCAAGTCTGACATCCTGGAAGTGTTGCAGAAGAGGTGGTAGAAAGGGATGTCTGGAGGACTGGAGACACTCTCCTCTGGTACCTGCTTCAGGGCCACATAACCTGGCAGGGGGAAAAAATCCTCCTACCCATCTAAACCTCTCTGTATGCAATTTCTGGGATTTGCTGCTTGTTCCATGACCTGACATTAATGGGTAGTACTCTCAGTTTTTACCTATATTTCAGGTAGTTTATTTGCTATTTGATGCTTGGTTACCACATTTGGATAATGACAGGTTTTTTATGCCTTAGGAAAATGACCCTTAGCTTGTTTCTAGGGCTGTGCTTGCTTGGGGGATTTTATTTTTCATTTTTGATGTAAAGGAGGGCCATCTTTCTGCCAAAATCTTTCTGAAACTTGTTTGCAGTTCTGAATGCTGTGCAAATGAACAGTTATGCTATGTGCCATGACTTGGCTTGAGGAATCTGAGCTGGAGTGGAGCAGTGCTCTCCCAGCAAGCCCACAGCAATACACAAATACTCTTTGGAGGTTTTCTTTATCCATTTTTCTAGAAGATCAGAGGTTTTACACTACTCAAAAACTAGGACTTGAACACAACTCAATGAAATGTGTGATTTTTTCATAAAGACTTGTTCCAGGCAAAAGAATTCTGTATGGCTAAACTTTGTTTTGGTTAGGGTGGTATGACTATTTATTTTTCTCTGTTAGTTGTAAAACTTATGGTGAGTGTCCTGAGTCTTTGTTGAGGTGTGGCAGCATTAAAACTAGATTTTGGGGGTCTTTTTTTTTTTTTTAAATTAATGGGGAGTTGATTTACTGGCTTTTGGTAACTGGGTGAAAATAGTGTTACCAGTTATATTACTGTGAACTTCCAGTTTTATTTCCTCTCAGATTTCTATTTTTTGGTCTTCAATGCAATGAAGTTCAAATTTATAAGCTCACCTTTTAAACTGCTTGGTTTTAGAACACTAACCATCACAGCATCATTTCTTGAATAAATCAGAATGGGAAACATTAATCAAAGGAAGCACTCAGCAAAATCTGAAGGTTCTCTGTCTTTGGAGATTGTCGCATATGTGCTGTTCATTGCTTCACTCCTTCCTTTTATATTGATTTCTGGTTTTTCTCTCCTGTTTTGGCCCTTTCTGTGTGGACTGAAAGGCAAAGGTACAGTACCACTGCTGTGTGCATGTCCCTGCATGACCAGCCCCTGTGCTGCCCAGGTTGCATGTTGTCTGTGCCAGGATTTCAGGGGCAGCTCAGCAGTGAGGCAGTGCAGGAACCACTCAGTGGATGGTGCTGCTGGGAATTGCTTAGTGGGTGCATATGCACTGCACACTCCCAAATTCTCCAGGCAGAAGCAGCAGAGGAGCAGGTAAAGGTGATTTTTATAACGTCCTAGGGCAGCAGCTCCACAGCTGTTTGTGAAGGTGTTGTTTCGGGGCAGGACAAGGCTCTTCCATGAGATCAGCATCCACCCAGAGCATTGCCTGGCACTGTGCCTAATGAAATTAGTAGTGTGTCAGTAATTCTGCAGGAAATCAAGCCGGCCTTTCAAACGCAGGAAAATCAGGGCATAAGGAAAAGATCTTGATGAAAACCTGGTGATCTGAGCAGTATCAACTTCTGCAGTGCTATGATTGTTTCTTTGGTCTGGAAAATGACTTCTTTCACATTCACAAACTTGTCTTTATTCTGTACATGCAGAATTGTATCTTAAGTGCCATCTCATTTTGACTTCAGACTCTGAGAGCAGCACAGTTACTGCCAGAAAATTTTCAGGTGAAGAATTGCCTTATGTAAATTGAAAAATTAAAAACATTTTTTGACAACTGATAGCCACCTTTGTTTCAAGCATTTGGCAAAAGCTATTAATGTTTAATCCTAAATGGGCCTTACTTCCAAGCTGATAGTACAAGTCTGGAAAATCATCAGATCAACTTTTATAACCTTTTGCTTTTGTCTGTTTTTATTACTTTGCCAGCTTATTAGTAGAAGCTCATTGATCCTCTGATCTTGCTTTGCCTTGGAGACAATTTCATTCATAGTGTAGTTGGGTTTTTTAAAAAAAATCTTTATCTAATGGCTCTTACTTTTGTGTCATCTTTTAACTGTCTGGAAACAAGAACAAGTACTGGATTGGTCATACAAATCACTTAACTTTGGGATACAGTAGGGGCCTTGTTTGTTTTGAATTGACATTGCAGGTGAGGGGAAAAAGAAAATGGCTTTTCAAAGTTCCTGTGGGGATACATATAAAGATGTAAAACCTTTTCAGAGAAAGCTGTGAAAGATTCTCCTTTTTCATGCCTGAGAGGAAATAGGTTATGGATTGACTCACTGATAGGCTTAAGCTGAAGTGGAAGGTACTTCCATGAATGGAGTTCACCTTTAATAGAAAGATCTGTAGTATTCACCTATTTTCAAACAGATTTTTATGGTTAGCAGGTAGTATTTTTGTAAATGAGCTGCATTTCCAGGCCTCTGGAATAGGAGTTATTTCTTTGGATCTTGACACCATTTGGAGAATATCTCTCTGTGAAACTTGCTTTCCAGCTGTAGCTCTGTTTTCTCTGAACTTCCATGGAAATCCTTCATGATTCATCTTCTTTTTCCTTGACCTGTTCTGATCTATGTTGTGAACACCCCTGTCACAGTGATGTCAGGGTGTGTCCTAGTAGCATGACAAGGATGTTTTCTCCTCACCCTGAGCAATGCTTTAGAGTAATCCAGGAGTTCAGCTGTTGTTCTTGCTGGTGCTTATTTCTGAACTCCACTCATGCCTCTTCATACAGGTAGCGTTTGAAAAGTGAATCCCACTCCCATCTGTCTGTGCAGACTGATAAATGCATCACTTTGGGCAACAAATGCAGGATACATCCATGCTCTGTTTCACAGCCAGCACATTCCTGGCAGTGCTGCAGCTCGGAGAAACGTGTCCCATGCCTTGGGCACATCTTGCAGGGTGTTTCTGGTGCTCAGCTCTGTTTCCTTGATCCAATCCTTTCCCTTCCTTGCTCTAGGTGAATCCTGCACACAATGTTATTGTGGTGTTCCTGATGTATTTCACATCCCTGTAGTCTTCATTCCAACTGTTCTCACAAAGCATCTTTTCCCACTCCCTCACTCAAAAGCAGGACCAAAGCAGAGGCAGGTGGAAAAAGCAGCTCCAGAACATTTTCCTCAGCTTTTGAGGGCAGTGCGCCAAAGACAGGCAGAGGGTTCTGATCCAAACTCCTGAAGAGCAGAATCTTGTAAAGCATTTGAGTCTCTCATGGTGGGAGCCTCCAAGAACTTGGCACAGACAGAGGTGCCCATGGTCTGTGTTGTGCAGGAGTGGACAGGGCATGGCCCTGCAGCAGTGGAGGCTCTGCAAGCTGTGGCACCTCCTTTGCAGCAGCCTGTGGCTCAGGGAGGGAGTTCCTGTGTAGAGTAAGAGCTGAGTGCACCAGAACTCATCGAGCATTTTAACTGTGCAGCTTGGAGACAAAAGTGCCTTTTCCTTCCAGCCTCTGGCCTTCAGCAACAAAACCAAGGAGTAAAATTACAAAATAAGAATAAAATTATGACATAAAATTGCACTTACCAGAAGCCTCTGTTGGGGTTTCGTAGTTGATGTTCAAACGCAGAAATACAAGGCTTGGAAAGTAGAATTAATTTTCTGTCATTTTCATTGCTACAACTTAAGCACTGTTAGAGAATAGTAAAAGGAAAGCTAGATACTGCTTTGATTTTTGTAGTAGTTTCTTTTTCAGTATGTAATACTTCTGCATTTCCATATTTCGTGTCCCTGGTTTGTACTTTTAAAAATAATTTTTGTATTTCCCTGCAAGACAGTGTTGTACTCTTTCTGTTCTAACATGAGCTCTCGTCTTGTAAACCCCCTTTTAAAAGAACTGAACTGTAAGTCTGTGAATTGTTAATGTACCCCAGATGAATTGTATGTGTAAATAATTGCATGATGTTAATTTTAACCATTGCTCTTCCTTTAATTTCTTACCAATTGCTCTGCTCTAGATCAGAACCAAGCCCTCCGGCTGTGTCTGGGCAGCACCGCGGTTGGGGCCCAGTACGGGGCCATCTCTGCTCTCAGCATCAACAATGACTGTTCCAGGCTGCTCTGTGGCTTTGCAAAAGGACAGGTAATTCCCAAAGGATGAGCTGCTCCAGTGCTCTGTCCTGCGAGGTTAGCTGGAGGTGACAGCAGCTCCAAGGCGAGCCCCCTCAGTCTGTAGCTGTGTGTTGGCTGGTTCAGGCTCCGAAGCAGCACACACGGCGTGATGTGCCCAGAGCTTCTTGGGGCAGGCAGCCAATTCTTGCTGAATCAGGTTGCTGGGGGAGCTTTCTGTGGAGGAAGTGAGTAATGCAGAATATAGCAAAGGGTTCAATTAATCGTGACATAATTCCTGTTAAACTGAAATGTGCAATGGCTCACTGGGACAAGCAGTTTAGTCTTTCTAGGTCACTCTCTGAGGTCTGTGCATGGTAATTAAAGCTGGTTTTTACTGTGGTGATGACTTGAAATTCTTGAAACTCATGTGTAACCCCAAAATTAATTTCTGCTAATACCTTAACTTGTATGACAGAAGTAGCATAGCTTTTGAATGTAGGGAAAAGGGGTTGAGTCTGTTGTAGTTTTATGCCCTTCTAAGAACCAAAGGAGAGAAAGTAATTCCTGAACAAAGGTAACAAGACTAAACCAAAATAGGTGGACATTACCTTGGTAACGTTTAGAGGAGTACAAAGAAGCCTGCTTTTTCTTTTTACATTTTTCTCCCTTTGCTCCTTTGGCTTTCACCTTCAGAGTAGATAAAACACACTCCTTGTGCCTATGGTAGGACTAAATGACAGCCTGCTGCAGGCCATGTGAAAATACTTAATCCGTGCAGGACAGCAGCCAGTTGTAAATGATGCTCAGATAAAACATTTTGGAACAACAGTTCTGAAACATATGGTCTAGAAGTGTTGATAGATGATTTATAGGATCACATAAAGTACTATTTCCCATAAAAATGTTTCATTCAGATTGTAATCTCAACTCTTCCGGGCAGTTATGCAGTGAGTATTTAATACTCTTCAGTTACGCAGTGAGCAGTTGGGCACTTCCTGCTTCTTAGTTGAGAAATGGCTTGAATTTAATATTAAGTACAAGCCAAGGTCTATCCTCTTACCTGACTTGTCACGCTGAGCAAGCTCAGGAGGAGAGGAGGGACAAGGTTCATGGTAGCCATGGAGATGCTTGAGTTTTGCTCCGGGGTGTTAGCAGAGATTTTTCACCTGTTCACCAATTCTGTGAGAGAAATGCATTCGACCTGTTGGGTGGTAACAAGGTTATCTTACTCTTTAATGTTGTTATCAGGCAGATAGCTGTGAGGTGAGGGAGGTTGGGCAGGTGGGGGAGAGCTGGCCAAAAGGACTTGATTCAGAGTTGAGATAACACATGGTGTCAACTCTAAGCGGACAAGTGAACTGCTTGGAAAAACAGGACAGGAACAGATTTCAGGTCACTTTCCTTTGATATGAAACCCCTACCGACCCAGGGTGATAATGTCAGTATAGGAATTTGTTGCTGTACTGTAATGCACGAGGTGATGGAGAGAACCTCTTGACACTGAATGTGTACTGAGCACAATCTACTTGCAGATCACCATGTGGGATCTGGCCAGTGGGAAGCTGCTGCGATCAATAACAGATGCCCACCCCCCAGGAACAGCCATTTTGCACATCAAGGTAATAAACACTAAATGTACTCCTTTTAGCCCACTTTTGTTCAGTGAGATGTGGTGACTTTCCTTGTGCAGTACTTTTGGAGTTTAGATGAGAGCAGCTACCTATGGCAGTGGTATCCAGAGATGAGAAAAATGAGCAGAAATTCTATTTTAAAATGAAACTGAGTATACTAACATAATAGTTTTGGCTGTGAGTTGTACTGTAGCAAACAACAGTTGTTGTCTCTTATAACTCCTCTCTCCGATGCCAAAATGTATGAAGAATTAGTTGTTAGAACACATTTCTCTAAAACTTGCAGTGTTTTGACCTGGATACATGACTTGCCAATTTTCAGCTTGAAAGAATCTGAACTGTAGAAAGTAGCTTCTTTCAGCAATTTTTCAAATAGCTTGTTGGGAATGTTTTGGGTTGAAAGAGAAATCGTCTATGGCTTCTTGATCAGCATAGTGTTACTGTCATACACAGAAAATTATATCTGAGTTTGTGCCTGGCTTTATTTTACGTGGCCTCAGATGTTTGTGGGTTTAGAGATTCTGGGTTGCAAACACCTCCAGAAGTGTCCCCAGCCAAGACCGTGGTCCTTTATTTGTCTGAATTATTTGGTATCATTAGAAGCTCTGGGTGTTTCTGATTTGGGTCTGTCTGTAACTGCAGCCCATCCACCAGCTCTGCCCCAACCCATGGGCTTGAGGCTAAGAGCCCTTCTAGAAGCAGCTCAGGTTTTGGTGTGCTGTAGTTCTGAGCTGCAGCAGAAGGTAGTGGGGCTTTGGTACCAAAATCTGGAAACACGGCTTGCAGGGGGAATGAAGGTGAGACACAAACCTTGCTTTTCTTGCACATCATAAAAAACCCCAGTAACTGTCTTAACTCACTATGTTAAAGGTGTCTTTGTGTGTAGATGCACTGCTTGTACTCTCTGTGCTGTTAGTACTGCCATAGCATGTATTTTTACTTCCTTTTTTTTTTGTAGTTTATTTCTTAGGGCCATTTTAATCTCATTTTCTGCTCAGTTTACAGATGATCCAACACTTGCAATTTGCAATGACAGTGGAGGCTCCGTGTTTGAACTGTCATTTAAGTAAGACAATAACTCTACCCATAAAAAGTACAAGAAACCGATTCTGTGCCATAGTTTCTAAAACCTGAGGAGAAACAAACCCCATTGAAACCAATAAAGCTACTGCCTGAATGTTGAAGGTGTAATTTGGGGCTGCAGTGTAATTTCTCAGCTGAAGCCAGATGCTGGTGTGGCAGTGCAATAGCCAAAGAACAGCCGTAATTAAGGTGTCACTGTATTGCCCAGACTTTGGCACTCCTTGTGGGCTCCTAGTAGCTGTCACAAAGTGCTGCCTCTTGTTTTGCCTTGGGTCATTAGTGAGAGCTGTCCTGCAGCAGCTGCTCATTTTCCTCTTGGCCTCCTCAACAGGAGGAAGGATGGACAGTCAATCCGATCAAGTCCAGGAATTTCCCAAACATTATTGTCAGATAAGATCTTAAGGAATTCTTGTCTGTATATGAGCAGCTGTATGGGATTGCCTCCAGTGACACGTCGGAGGTGATCCCTGGAGCTGTGCAAGGGACTTTTTAGAAGGAGTATTTATGAAGGATCACTCCTGAGATTGTTGGGCTGCCACCAAGCTGATCTCTGCTCTTTGCAGGAGGGTTATGGGAGTGAGGACATGTGAGTCTCGGTGTCTCTTCAGTGGCTCCAAGGGGGAAGTTTGCTGTATTGAGCCATTACACGCAAAGGTTGATTTGAGAGACCATCCTATCACCCAGTATTCACTGCTGGCCATGGCCTCCCTCACTAAGGTAACTTGCTGCATGCAGGAGGCTTGATGTGAGAGATGGCAAAGGAGAAGTTCTCTGCTGTATACTCAAACATGTTATTTTGCCTTGTTGCTTTCCTTGAAGATCCTGGTTATTGGCCTGAAGCCATCTCTGAAAGTGTGGATGACCTTTCCCTACGGCCGTGTGAGTAATGAAGCCTAGCGGGTGCTTTTTGGGTTAGGGCTACAAACATTCTCTCGGAGGGAAGGAGATGAGATCAGGAACAGGTGTTTGGTACCACTGCCTTCCACAGCGCTGTGGAATTGCAGTGATAATCTGTGAGTCTGATGTGTGCAGATTATGGCAGAGAGGAGGTGAGAAGCTGCTTCCAGCTGTACCTCTGTGAAGATGCTGATTTTCTCAAATAAGCAGGAGGGAGCCCCTCAGCTTCTTGTCTTTCCTGCTGCAGCCTGAATGCACCCACAGATGGAATGTTGATCTGATTATGGCTGCAGTCACCTTGGACTGAGGCCACTGTTTTACATTAGAACAACACAACAGACCCCTTAATTACAGGGACAGGAACCAAGAGCATTTAGAGCATTAAACAGTCTTCTAAACTCTTGATTATTCACTTTCACTAGTCAGTGGCATAATTCTTCTTGGAAAAGCAGCTGGGGGCAGATGTGGGATAGGCTGTGTTAGGAGAATGGAGACAAGGCTGTATCAAGCTGCAGCTTGTTGTAGTCCATGTATCCGTGTGGGATTGGATCTACCTTGAGCAGCTTGGACACCAGTGGTGTTACGTCTGGGTGTCCACTTTGCCAAGGACACACACTGCTCCCAAACGTGTGGCTGGACCAAAGAGCATAAACTGCTGCCAGGAATTTGCTTTGCAGCTCCTGTGTGTACAAGGCACAGTCAGTGTGAAGCAGCCGATGAGCCGCATGTGTCCCGAAGCTGGGGGTCTGCCTGGTGTGCCTTAACCACTGGCTGTGCTTTTTGTGTGACAGATGGACCCTTCGAGTGTCCCTCTGCTGGCGTGGCACTTTGTGGCTGTGCAGAACTCGGTGAACCCCATGCTTGCCTTCTGTCGAGGAGACGTCGTGCACTTTCTTCTGGTGAGCCTGGGCTGTTTTGTGCTGCTTTCAGGTGGTCACTTCTCATCCACACATTCAGGGGTTGAGCCTCTGTCTCAGTGACAGTGTAATACCTGAGCGTGCTGGGAACAGCTGCAGCTTCCCACTGGCTTGGGAAAACCAGCCTGGTGGTCACTGTTCTTCAGCTGCACTGGTGCCCTTGCTGGGAGGCATGAGATTTATCTGTTCCAGAAGTATTGATTTGCAGTGTGTTTCTACTGGAGGTATAAGAGCGTGGATTGTTTTCAGGGAGAACGTGTGAATTTGAGACACCGTCTCAGCTTTTGCTTTAAAACATGAGTCTGGAAAAAAATTGTATAAAACACTAAGAAAAGAGCTTTCAGTCCTGTTGGTGTTTGACTTCAGAGCATGGTGCTCGTGCTGTTTAGATCTGCAGCAGTTACACATGCAGATATGGTTGTTTAGAGACAATGTCATGCTGATTTCAGTATGGGAGCAATATCTAGGCTTCCGAAAATCTGGCATTTTGGCTTTGGAGTGCTAAGTTTGTTGCCCAGCTCTGCTATTATGTTGGACCTTAAGCTTTGTTTCAGCACTCAGATGTTGTGTTGTCTGGATTGAATCCTCCTTCTCCTCTCTCATCTCTCTTGGTAAAAGTGGGAGAAAGAAAAGGGTGAATGTTTAAACTTGTCTTGCTGAGATGCTTGTCTGGAGGGAGCTCCAGACTCTTGGAGTCAGTGTGGTGCCCTGTGGGAACTGAGAGGCTGAACTGAAGGAAGTCTTTGAGTCTGAGTCAGCCTTGTCTGATTTTTCTTTTAGGTCAAGAGGGATGATACTGGTGCAATACACGTCACGAAGCAGAGGCAGCTTCATCTGCACTATGATCTCATCAACTTTACTGTAAGTCTCAGCACTACAGAATGGTTAAATTTTTTTTGCACTAGTTTTCTTGTAAATGTATGTCAGTAGCCCTTAGTTCTGTGCTCTTGGCTGTGTTTATCTGGTGATAACTAACTGAAAATGTCCTTCAGCTTGGGACTCTGTGGAAAACCAGCACGGTGTGGTAACCTCTTATGAACAGGTGGTGTATTTGTCTTGGCTTTGACACCTCTGGATAGAAAGTGTACTGGAGCATAAACAGTGTGCCAAGAGGCCAAGAGCTCTGGTGGATTGCCATTTGTCTACAGCTGCTTTCTGTGAAGATTCCATGTAATTTCTGTCCAGAAGGACCCTCCCTATCTCTGCCTTTGAAGTTACACCTGTGTGCAGTTGTGAAGTGGCCGTGTACAGTAACAAAGCTGCTGGCTGTGCCAGAACTCCCAGGGTACTCAGGGCTATGGCCAGAGCCTGTTTCCTTGGCTCTAGTGGGGAATGCATGGCTGAAATGTGGAATTTGGTGCTTTTGCAGTGGATTAACTCACGGACAGCAGTGCTGCTGGACAGCGTGGAGAAGCTGCATGTCATAGACCGTCAGACTCAGGAGGAGCTGGAGACCATCGAGATCTCAGAGGTTCAGCTGGTCTACAACAGCAGCCACTTCAAGTCTCTGGCCACGGGGGGCAATGTCAGCGAGGCCCTGGTAGGCACTGGTGGCCTGTTTGTGTTTGCAGCTGTGTTTAATGTAGGCCCTGAGTGGAAGTCTGAAGGGAAAAAGCCTTTTGGGACATCTCAGGAGTCACACGTGTTGGTGATGTGGGCAGCTAACAGACAGCTCATGTTTCCTTTTGTGCACTGAAAGCTGTAGGAATTGCTCCTCCTTTGCCAAGCTTTGGAATACTCTGTCTAGAATAAAATCTGATGTGCTTTGTTGTTTAAGAAGATTTTTTGCTTAATACACCGCAGACTGGAGCACTGGTTATTGGCAGTCAAACTGCTGTTGTAGCAGCTCTCACTTCGACAGTTGTCTTCCTATCTGTGTGCCCTACACATTTGCTCTTGACAAAGATATGTGAACAAGCAGGTGGCAAGGAAAGGGCCCCCATAACCTTTTTGGCACCTGAGGGTGCCACAGAGCCCTATTTCATCATGTCTTTGGGTAGCCAGAGCTCAGCAGCACTTGAAGCTGAGTTCATAGGCAGGAAGGAGTGACAACAGAGCTCTTTGACTTACTACTGCCAGCAGCCTGTGGTGTTCTCTCTCCAGCCTCATTTTGATTTCTGCATTACAAAGGGTCTTGGAAGTGTATTTATGTTGCTTGGGAGATTTTACAAAAACAAAAGGCAGTTTTACTTACATGGGATTTTTCTCCCTGTAGGCGCTGGTTGGAGAGAAAGCTTGTTACCAGTCCATCAGCAGCTGTGGTGGTCAGATCTTCTACCTTGGAACTAAGGTAAGTGGGGGGAATTTTTCATTAAAAATACTGGGCATTCACTGTTGATGGTAGCTGTTCTAGAAAAGGGCAATTTGTCTTCTGTGGAGATGTGTACTGGGAACGGGTTCTTTGTGCACTTACGTTGTGGGGTGAAGGAAATGTGCAATGATTTGGTTTTAGCCAGGGTATGGGCTGAGTAAGACATTGTCGTAGTTTCACAATGTCCTGATTCATTCAGCTTCAGGGTAAACTTAGCCTTAGTTTACTGACATCTCCTCTGTCCTAAGCTTCTCTGTCTCTGTTATAAATGTGCCAGGGAATAAACAGAAGAAAATAGGACAGCAGCTAAAACTGGGCTCTGATTTATACTGCTTGAGGGTTGCTTTATTTAGTCATCTGTACTGGCGTGCTGTGGTGGATCTGTGGGGTACTACAGCCTGCATGAGCAACTGCAAGTAAATAACTTTCAGTTTCTTGTTTCTTTCCTAGTCTGTTCATGTCATGACATTGAGAAGCTGGAGAGAGGTATGTTGAGAGGGAAACTGTACAGCTTAGGCTTGAGTTGCTTAAATCTGGCTCAAAGGAGGGAGGGAACATTTGTGAAGCATTTTCTGGGCACTGTGTTCAGGATCCCTGATTGCTGCACAGAGCCAGTGCTGTGGATACACTGATTTTCATGGTGACACTGGGATTCCTGCGTGCATAAATTTGCAGGCTGAATGGAGTCCCTGTTCTCCCAAACAAGGCATCATGCTCTGTGTCAGCTTTTGTTAGTGCAATGCATGACTTAGGAAGAGTGTGTGATGCAAGCCTTCTGTCTGCCACACAAGCATCCAGGAGTGGAAGAGAACCTGCTTCACTGGAGTTTGTCTCCAGCTACTGCAGGAGCTGCATCATAAAACCAGCAAAGACTACCTAGAAAGTTCATAGGATTTTAGGTCCTTGTTGGTTGAAGATTTTTTTGGAACTTCATTTCTCTGACAGCTGAAACCCCATCAATGCCCACACTAAAGTTCTTAGTGATCTATTTATGTCTATTCCTGTGTTGTACTTTTCACTTGAATCCAACAGCAGTTTTCCTTCCTGCATCACCACTTTACAGTATGTTTATTCAGTGTGTGCACGTTCTCTCTCAGGCTTTCTTTTGCAAGGCTAAGCAGTGCTCTTTCATCTCTCTCGTGAGATTACTTTCCCATTCCTTTCTTTATTTGTAGTCCCTGTTCTCTGCATGTCCTGTGTGCTTGGTTTCTTGGGCATAGGCAAACAGTTTGCCACATATTGCTGGCTGAGATCTTAAAAGTGCCATGCACAGTGTCACCCCTTCTTCACAGTCTCTGCTAGATGTGTCATTTCTCATGCATCCTTGGATCTCATTTTTCTGTTCCTTTGGCTACGTGATGTCAGTGACTTGGGCACTCTGGAGATTCACTGGTGCCCTGTAGCCAGTGATTTCTGCTGAAAGTTGTGTGTACTGTTGGGTAACATCGTTCTTCTGTTACCAGCTTCAGGGGCACATCTCTCGTGCCTTTCTGTTCTTCTGTCTCACCTCACATGCTGCCAGTTGGTCATCAGCAAACTTCAGTAGTAAATTCAGCTTATGCCTATATGTAGAAGGCTTCAGTGAATCCAGAATCAGCTTCAAGACTGATTCCCAAGGAAACCTGGTAGCCATTTCTTTGCAATCTCATGTTTCTCCTTTAAGCAGTGACCTTCACCATTTTTCCTCTTGGTTGCTTTAGGGCTGTTTTCCTCATCCATGGTTATGAACTCCCTTCACGCGACATTGTATCAGGACCTTTAATAGGATATGAACAGTTGAGCTCTGTTGAGCTTTTAGTTACCAAGATCACTTCTCTCTGCTGGTTTTGTCTCCAGCCATTCACAACTGAATTTGGTTTAGTGAGCTGTAATGAAGAATCTTGTTCTGATCCATGATTTCAGGTACAGATTTTCTGGAATTCAAAAGTCAAACACAATTTGTGCTCTGAGACAACCCCTTTCTAAGTTACTGCAAGGTTTCTGCTGTATTGCAGTTGTGCTCTATCATAGGGGACTTAACCAAAAGTTTGAATTGAGTGTGTGATGATTAGGATGAAGCTAAGAGTTAGTTCTTGCTGCAGGACAGAATGCTGGGCTGAGACCTGGAATCTCTCCTCTCAAATGGTTCTTCAACACTGACCTATCATACCGAGGCCAGTGGTGCTTGACCTTGGGTGTTAACAGTTCCTTGAAGCAGAAAATGCTTGTGACTTGTGATCTGCTTCAGTCCTTGCTGACCATGAGCTCAGGAGAAAATAGGGGGTAGGATGAGGACATGCTTTGCTGAAAGTATGGCAGTTCACTGTGCTCTGAGTGATGAGGCAAGGATGGGGAATGGAAAATGTTTATCCTTTGTTTATCTGACAGTCAATAGTGCTGGGGATCTCCATCCATCAAGCATCTGACTTAAAATGTCCCCCACAGGGACTTGATGTACTGGGGCCTGACATTTCTTAGTCCAGCAGAAAATGTCCATTTGAGAGGATCTCTTTGAGCTCCTGTCCTTTACTGCAGTGTGGTGAGAGCTGCTGAGGTATCTTGTCACCTTGCTGTCAGGGACCTTGACCCACTGCTGGGAAATGCTGGTCTTAAAGGGCAGGGAATCACCTTTTCTGTAGTTCTGAGGTCCAGTATTCCTTGTTATTTTAGAGAGTCGACCACCTTCTGAAACAAGAACGTCTCACAGATGCCCTGGCTCTTGCTTGGTCCTTTTATGAAGGTAAAGCAAAGGCTGTTGTAGGTAAGTTTGGGTTTGTTTGCTTCTAACTGAAACCTCTAGGGATGGTTTTAAACATCTGCATGTACAGG
The DNA here is from genome assembly GCA_013398055.1 of Ifrita kowaldi. Lineage (NCBI taxonomy): Eukaryota > Metazoa > Chordata > Aves > Passeriformes > Cinclosomatidae > Ifrita > Ifrita kowaldi. The sequence goes on along the minus strand of VZRS01014627.1, from coordinate 137,975 downwards.
AATCACTTTTTTAGGGGAAGAAAACAGAATTGAATTGAAGAAGAGAAAATAGGATGTGTTGCTTTGGGTTTGGCAGAAGCAACCTTAATATGGAGTAGTTTGATTTTTTGGATGCTTTTTTAGCCATAGTCCCTTTAGCAACTTGCTGATTTCAAATGGAAGTCAGACTTGATCTGTGTGTGACTCCATCCTGTTGTCACTTTGCCATGAAGAAGATGTTGAATATCCAGCCTGCTAAAACATTCCAGAAGGCCATGCATGACCTGTAGGTAGCTTTCAGTGTGATTCTCTGCCAGCTCTGCCAAGCAGGTGCTTCAATCCAGGTCGCTCCCCTGACTGTACAAGGAACTGAAGGAATCACACTGGCTTTTGGCACCACGTTTCCTACAGTGGAGGTAGCTTGAGGAGTATGTTAGTTATGCCAGAAACTGCCACTTGTGTGGTCTGATTTGTATTGGACACGTTGATTTTACAGCAAATATCTTCTGATGGCGTTGACAGATGAGATGCAAGCTCCCAAGACAAGATCCTGCTGTGAAGTTGCTGGTGTATGAAGATGTGGCTTGTTTTAATGCATGGATATAGCACAATAAAGCAGATAGTATGCTTTGAATAATGAAAAACTGTCTTTTTGAGTTGGCATTTACGATATTTTCCCCTTTTAGTGCACTTTATTCAGCTTCTTTGCATCAAGACCTCCTCCAGCAACTACCCTAATGTACAGTCTTTGACAGCTCTCTGTTAATTGTTCTCTCAGTGTTAAACAGCACTCGGAGTTGTTTTTGCCGTTCCTGTGCTGGAACAGTCTTTAAGTGAGGAGAATAAACCTTTTGGAAGAAGAGGGGGCTAAAAGTAGAACACAAAATTGTGTATTTACGTATCCTGACCTCTGCATCTCAAGGGTACTGGTGTTAGCATCTGAACTGTGGAGTTTTTGTATTTCTACTGGTAGCTTAGATGAGAAAAGCTTTGTTTTTCACCCCACTCCCTCATTCTTTCTAGGCTTGACTGGGGACACGAGCAAGAGGAAAGCAGTCATTGCTGACAGAGTGAGTCCCTGAGCTCTTCCCAGCTGGATTTTCATGTGTGCTGGTGTGATACTGTGTTCCTGAAAGGACCGGCTTCTGTCTTCCATGAGTTAATCCAACTGACTCTAGAATATGTGCATGTTCCTCTCTTGCTAAAATTGGGAGCAGAATTTTAGAAAAAACTTGGAAATACTGTTTGGGTAGAGGTGGGGATAAAATCTGCAGCATTAGCAATCCAAAAGGTGACATTATCATCCAGGCCTGGAGATCTCTGGTCCCCTCACAGTGAAGACAAACCTTTTGTGTAGGTAACTCTGGAGTTCCCTGACCTTTGGTTGGCACATGTCCATCAGTATGTGACTTGCTGACTCCCAGGATGGAAACTGTGCTCTGCGTTCGTGTGGACATGGACTAAACTCTTCAACTGCTCCAGTTCAGTTGTTACAGGAAGTTGCTTCTGAGAGGGGTGTGTTTAAAATACACACTTCCTGCTATAATTATTTAACTGTACTCCATTCTTATTATTTTGTTTGCAGGTAGCTATGTTTTGCTGTGTAATATACTTAAGCTTTGGGTAAAATCATGGCCCAGATGAGCCTTGTGCTTCAGGGTGTGTTCACCAGCCTGAAAACTGGCTGTTGGGCTGGCTGCCCAGCTCTGTGGTCAGTTAAAGTTAATGCAGGCCTTCAGTATCCCTCTGGGCACTTCTGTGCCATTGTCACACCACTGTCTCTTGGCAGCCTCTTCCCTCTGCTGCTTCCTGCCCACAGCACTTCATGCCCAAAACGGGACAGCAGAGTTTACAGTGCTGCCAACCCCCAAGCCAGTCTGAAATGTGCTAGCAAGCGGGGCCTCAGTATAGGATTTGAATGAGTTTTCTTATTTATTGTAATTCAGATGGTTGAAATCCTTCTCCATTACACCGATCGGACTCTGAAGAAATGCCCTGACCAAGGAAAAATCCAGGTTATGGAGCAGCACTTTCAGGTATGGTGCTCCAGAGGACTCTTGCAGAAATCTTTTGGCTTTTTTAATTAACTTTGTTTTGCTGCAACCATTACTTGTCTATTTTTGAAAACCTTGCGTGGTTCAGCTGAACTCTCACCTGTAGTGTGCAGTCATGAAATCAGGGCTTGGGTATAGTGGGTGGCAGGGCAGAACCTGTGTGCCCTCCGTGCTCTGCGGGAGTGTCAGCAGAGCTGTTTTCCATATGCACCAGCATATGGAAAACCTGTAACTGTGCCAGCTACTAGCTGAGTCAGATACCTCATTGTTTCTGCTCTGTGTTGGCCAGGCTGCATTTCATGCTTTGCAGGATGTGCTGCTTGGCAGGGTTTTTGCCAGTCAGTCCCTACAACTTTGTTGTGTTTGCTCCCCAGGATGTGGTGCCTGTCATCGTGGATTACTGTCTCCTGCTGCAGCGCATGTAAGTCTGGGCTGGCAGGCCTGTCCCCCAGGGCAGACCCCAGCACACCAGGTAGCCTCCAGTGCTGTCTCCTGTGGTGTAGAGGAATTGCATCACATCATTTCATGGCATATGTCACATCACAGTTCAGAGGAATGCCTAAAAACCGGTACCAAAGTCAGGAACTCAGTACTCACACCAAACCATCTCTTAAATTTGCATTGATGTGTTGAGGAAGAAAAGTTGCTTTGAACCAAGAACCTGCCTTGATAGATTTCCCTGTCATCATAATCACTTCCCTTCTAACTGCACTTTTTCTGCTGCAGCATCCATAGCTGATGTATGCTGTGTAACTTGCCCCAGTACAGGAGCTGAAGAGGGCATTCAGTTCCTGAGCCTGGGAGATACAGAGAAAATGGAGTTTAATTCGGAGCCCTTGGATAGAGAAGCAAGGAGATTTTAATAAAATTATTTGATAACTAAACTCTTCCTTCCTCCTAGGGATCTATTATTTAACCAGATATATGATAAGATGAGTGAGAACTCTGTAGCTAAAGGCATCTTTTTGGAGTGCTTGGAGCCATATATCTTGAGTGATAAGCTGATGGGAATCACAGCTCAAGTGATGAAAGACTTGCTGCTTCACTTCCAAGACAAGAACAGGTTGGAAAACTTGGAAGCCTGCATTGTGCATATGGATATCACCAGTTTAGACATACAGCAGGTGAGTGGTTGTGTTGCATACTGTGTTGAGTTCCTCTGAATAAATCAGCAGTTACAACATCTTGTGCTTCTAAGCACAGCATCGCATGTGGGGTTTCCCTGTGTCCCTGGGATTTGATCCCTGGGATCAAATTCAGTGAGCTGGGAATTGTACAGTGTGGCTGTGTTTTGCTCCCCCAGTTTCTATCCTGGCATAGGCTAATGCATCAGCAGCTGAATGTGGTGGAAAATCCTTGAGGATTGTTCCCAATCACTCTTTCCCATTTTGAGTACCTTACCTGACATCAAAGGCTGCAGGAGCACAGGAAGCTGGAGCTGTTTGTGTCAGCTTGGGTACTTGCTTTTGCACAAGTTAGTGGAGCAGGGAGGTGTTCCTGCTCAGCAGTCCTGTTTCCTGATGGCATGGCTTTCCATTTCAAGGGTGAAGCTGCTTGGAAACTTGATGTTACGATTCACTAACCCAACCAAACTACTGCAAGCAAGGTTTTTGAAGAACTGGATTTTTAAAATTCAATCTTTAACCTCGTATGAACGTTAGAATCTAGACAGATTCTGTGCTTGCTGCATGAGCAATAAGTTGGACACTCCTTTGAGGGGTTTGGGGTCTTCGCAGAGACTGGTTCTGAAAGTGGAAATTCTCATTCTGCTTTAAGTTGTCCTCTTGGATGGTGGAAGTACGAGGACAGGGCCTGGGGAGTGAGGAAACTGAGCTAAGAGCAGCTGTGTAGCGTCCCTGTGCTTTGCTGCCTTGCAGGTGGTTCTCCTGTGCTGGGAAAACCGCCTGTATGATGCCATGATCTACGTCTACAACAGCGGGATGAACGACTTCATCAGTCCCATGGAGGTAGGAGAGGCCCTCCTGCAGGAGGGGTTACTGGGCTGTGCAGCACACATTCTTCCTGAGAAACAGCATTTCAAACCCAGAGCCTTATCTTATTCTCTGTATTCTGTGTTCTTGCTCATTCCCATTTCAAGGGGGAAATCATGTGTGATATGTGCAGTTTATTTGACTGGATGCAATAGAGAAAAGTAATTTGTAACTACTGTGCTTTAGAACACCAAATTCCCTGCTGAGGCAGAAACCCTCTGCAAAGTTAGGGCAGGAAATACAGTCACTTTAATAAAATATAAAGGAAAAGCAGCAGAAGATAATAACGTGATGATTTAAGGAGACTGCATGTACACAATTCATACAAAAGGCCAGAAACAGCCCTTGCTCGAGACAGGCCGTGTTCTGAGCACTTGGGAGTCATCTCTGAGCAGGAAGCACAGGACTCACTGTAAGGCTCTCTCTGGAGGCCCTGTTGATTCTGCTGGTTATCCTGGAGATGTGCCTGATGTGCCAATGGCTCTATAACCCCAACGTGTTTCACCATGGAAGCACTGCTGGTGTTTTCTCAGTAGTGCTGAAATAGAGAGCTGGGACCACTGGAATGGGAAAACCTTCACCTGCCCAAGTTTTAGCAGCTGTAATCTCATTTGATTTTTCTCAGGAAGGAGGCTCTTTAGGCAGTCACGATTTTACAAAGGACTTCTGGAAACGGAGCAATAGCTGTATGAGTACAAATAACTTTGCTTTCTAGAGGCAAGTGTTTAGAGAAGTCCTCATTCTGCATGCCCAAACTAGGCTCTGGTAACCCTGCTGGGTGGGCTGACGGTTTGTTTAGTGGCAGGAGATACAGGAACAGGATGTGGGGCTGGTGGGTTATGCTCTGACTGACCTCTGGGACTGTTGGACATTGCTTTGCTTCAGCGTGGTCTGTGCTTAGGGTTAGAGCTGATGGAATGAAAGCTGTTTTTTCATAACATCAGCTGTTCAAAGCATCTTTTGCCATGTCTTGGAGTCCTCTGTGCCTTTTTAATTAAAAGACATGGTGATAAAGAGTTTCTGTGGGAAGACACCCCACTGATCTCTGCTTTAAAACCACACAGGTTCTTTGCTTTGAGCTTTTCCAGCTGCTTGAGCACTGCCTTTTTTCTTGTTACAGAAGCTGTTCAAAGTCATTGCTCCTCCACTGAATGCTGGGAAGTCTCTCACAGGTACAGAATTCTTTCCCTTTGAGGGTTTCTAGTTTTGATACTTGATATTTTGAATATCCGTAGTCACTTCCATCAAAGAGATGCAAAAAGGGAATACATACCCAGTATAAGGGTCTTGGAGAACATAAACTCTGTGTGTGGGAGAAGATTTGCTTCTCTGTCTCTTGTCTTGTGAAGAAAGGGTGACAAATAATTTTTGTTTTGTAGATGAGCAGGTGGTGATGGGCAACAAGCTGCTTGTATATATAAGGTAAGGTCCTTTGGAAAGTGTGAGGTGTTGCCTAGTGGTGGCACCAGATTTTAAACTTGCTGTAGTTGCAGAACCTTATTGGGAGCTTCAGGTTCTGAGAGATTGTGTAAAATAGCAGTGGGTATTCACTACAGCTCACTTAAATTTACAATCCCTTCTCGTTGCACGTGGTATGCGTGAATAGGAGGGATCACGTTGGAGGCTTAGAGCCCAAGTTACTGCTGATGTACATTTTTAATTTCACCATTTGGTTAGAGTGAGTTTTGTTGTGTGTGAGACACAGAGCTCCTTGGGCAAGGGCTCTGTAGCCTCATGGTTTGTAGCAGGCCATGTTCTGGCCCTTTCTGCCCTGCCTTTTAGGATAGCTGTGCTCAGCTGCTCCTTGCTGGGTTCCCTGTCATTCGCAGGAGCTTGCAGAGGAGGGATTCATTAGTGAATTCCTCTTTCTGGAATCTATGCAAGATTGTGAAGTTAGCGTCTGCATTACTCCAGCTTCCTAAAATTGAAAATTTTGTGAGAGATACCGAGTTTTCCCATTACTTTCCTGCTGTGGAATGACATTCCCTGCATGCAAATTCATGCAGTGGGTTGGCTCAGTGTGTATTAACAGCAGTGCTGCCTGGGATGCTTCTTGCTTTCATGATTTACAAAATAAATTGGTTTGCCTTGTGTTAAGAGCATCCTGAAAATTAAGTGAAAAAACAAACAGTTCTCAATCTCTTTAATGTCAGGTTGTATTAAAACGCCTTTCCCCTCCTTTTCTGTAGCTGCTGCTTGGCAGGCCGTGCATATCCATTGGGTGATATTCCTGAAGATCTGGTACCTTTGGTGAAAAATCAGGTGAGAAACCTCCTGGAAGGCAATTTCCCATACAAGGTTTTTAGAAGAAGCTGCATATGTCTTGTTTCATGGGTTTCCGAGGGAAAACTGTTATCAGTCTGATAACTATCTTTGTGATATGAGTGCATCCAGCTGTAATTACAAAATTATTTTTTAATGGATGAAATCAAACAGCTGTTGCAGCCTGAACATTTAAACTTAATATTTTTCTTTCAGGTATAAATTGGGTTGTGGGAACACAAGAGTTCTCAGTGATTGGGGTTTTTGCCTTATTCTTCACCACAGAGTTACCAGAAATGTGTAACTGTTTCTTCTTTGTAAACTTAACCTGTCAAATATGGGAGGGTCTTCCCTGTTTTCAAATGCATATGACACTGGGGAGAAATGTCTCTACGTAGCTCTTGGTTGTAGGTTTCTTGAAGGCTTTTGACTCCTCTGGACTAATCTGACAGTTTCTTGAAACAGAGGTTGTTCCTGACCGTCATATTTGTGCTCACAAAACTTCTTCCTGAGTTTGTGGCTGGTTTTACCACAAATATTTGTGTGTGTGTGTGTTTTTAGCGTTTCACTTCAGTTTCAGGGTTCCAGTGAGAGGAAGTGCTTTTTCTTTTGCACTTCCTCTATGCAGTACAATGGAACAGCTGTTTTTTGAATGTGGGGTAGGTTTTTGTTGGTGGTTTTTCTGTGTTTGGGTTTTTTTCCCTAACCCAGAACTTGTAGCTGTAGGTGTGTGGTAGCTCTGGGTTCCTGCAGCCCCTTTCCTCAGCGTCTGTGCAAACCAGTCCACTCTCCTTTGCTGGGCCAAGCACTGGCTGTTGCCCTCTCCCAGGGTTGTTGGGCTGTCCCCTGCTCAGGCTCTGAGGGGAAGCAGGAGCCCAGTCAGCGGTAGCAGCTCTGGGAAGAGCCTTCAGCCTCTCCTTTCTGTGATTCCTGGTGGTGTTCCTGAGAGCTGGGCTAAAGTAACACCTTTTTGTCTGGTGGATTTGTTTTGTTTTCTTAAGCATTCCTAGCTGCCAGACTGGGATCAAGGAGGCCAGCAGGGAAGGTGTGGATCTGAAAGGCAAGCTGCTAATTCCTGCTGGATTCACTGCCACTGTGCTGACAGAAAATTAACTCAGAACAGGAATAAATGAGGGAACATGACACTTGCTGAGGGTGGCTGGGAGAGCACATGGCCTGTCAGTTGTCCGTGGGATGCCGGTGTGTGTCCAACATGCAGTGCCGAGTGCTGCTCCAGCCTGGAGCCGCCTGCTCCCTTCCTGCTGGCAGCCAGCTCTGCTGTGAGCCTGGGTGAGACACCTGCAGCTGGCCCTGCCCTCTTGGTTCCCTGGGAAGGTCTGGACACCTCTGTCAGGGGCTCAGTAAAAGGAGTTTATTTTGGAAGACGCCCTCAAATTTCATGAACTGCAAAGTCAGTGGAAGAGACAGAGCTGAAAAGCACCTCAGTTAGTCTTTGCAGTGCCAAAAGCTTTGTGCCTCACAGTGAGTGGGCAGATTGACTGGCTCTCCCCAAGTGAACTGCTGACAAGGAGAGGAGCTGTGCCCTGGATAAGGAGGAGTTGCACAGCTTCCCAGGAAAGCTGCCAGGAAGGGGAGGGAGTTTTCTAATTTCGCACGCTTCTGTCTGCAAGTATAAATAAACCTTTATTTTTGTTTGATCTTAAATTTTGATTGATCTTAAATTGGCTGGTGAGTTTAAGGAGGGGGATTTTTTCCTGCTGACAAGCAACAGGAAACACCACTCAAATAAGAACTGATGGACTCCTAAGGGGCTTTAAAGCTGAAGTGCAAAGCAGGTAATGGCGCTGCTTTCCCACACACTTGTGCTCCCAGTTATCTGAAATCCATAGGAAATCTGCTGTCTTTGCTTGCCTTGTCCTTGCAGGTGTTTGAGTTCCTGATCCGGCTGCACTCAGCTGAGGGATCTGTGGATGAGGAGGTGTATCCCTATGTTCGGACCCTGCTGCACTTCGACACGCGGGAATTCCTCAATGTGCTGGCTCTGGTAAGAGACCCTGGCTTTCTGAGAGGAAAATGCAGTGCCAGTTCTCCCATCATCAGTGGGATCCTGTCAATAAATCCATGCTTTAGCAAAACCAGGAGTTCCTGGCTTGGGGCAGGAACAATTCTGGTGGTTGTTCTATAAGATATCAGAGGGAATCGCAGTAGTCCTTTGTGGCCTTAAATACAGAGTGATGAACATGACATTACACAGTGAAACTGCTGGCAACAGAGGCTGTCTTTAAAACAGAGGTAAAACGAGAATAATGTGTTTGTGAAGAGTGTTCTAGTACCTACCTCTGTCTCCTGCATGAAGATCTGTCTTTCTTATTTTCCAAATTTCTAGAATTTCCTATGTCTGTTTGGACCCATTACTTTAACCTGAATGTGTAAAAACCATTTTGGTAGTTACAAAAGAGCAAATTATATCTTGGAACCTGCTGCTTAGGGATATGCAGAGAAAGGACTTAAGCCAGCATTGTCTGCTTTCTGTTTGCTGTTATTCTGAGGGATTCTGCTCAAGGGGTCAGTGTTTTGCCTCTTGCAGACTTTTGAAGACTTTAAGAATGACAAGCAAGCTGTGGAGTATCAACAGAGAATTGTGGACATTCTTCTGAAAGTGAGTGTGCCTAAAAATGAGCTGTGTTTGTGTCTGACTGACTGTATGCAATGCACTGCAGTACAGCGTGTAATCTGGAGGAGGTGTTTCCTGTCCTGCACTGGCTGACACCTCTGAGGAGGTGCTGGGCAGGAGCATGGATTCACCTCAGCCAAAGCTGTCGCTTGGATATTCAGAAGTGATGATTCATGCCCTTCAAATATGCTGACAGAGAGGTCTCCTTTCCTGTGCTTTCCTTTGGCTCTCCTTTTCTGGGTGATACTTTGTCAAATTTCTTGTCTCTGCAGCGTTAAGCTTATTTTTATCTGCTTCTCATTGGATCTACTCCCTGATTCCTTCTGAGCAGGTAAAAAGGTCCCAGATCTAAGGGATCCCAGGCCTTTCAGATCCTGTGCTTGTCAGGGTGCCACTGCTTTTCTGCTGACTCCCTGCTCCCCGTGCCTGTAAATGCTATGTTTGGGATGCAGCATTTCCAGGATGACAGACCTATCTTTAGTTTAGGAGAGAAGAGGAACGTCAGTTATCAGCCTGGTGCTCTGGAAATCGCTTGTCATCCCCAGTCCCTGTTCCCAACAATGGATGTTCCCATTAAAAGCTCTCGCTGCCAAGCACCGTTTGCTTTCCCCTCCAAGCTGTCACCATTAATCATGAGTGACTCCACTTGGAAGCAGTTTATGTATAAACATACCATAAGGAGCATTTCCCTGTCCCTGTCATCACTGATAGATGAGACAAGGGCATGGCGAGTGACTTGGGTGGCAGTGCTGCTGCAGTGGGCAGCAACAGTGCCACTGTGAGGGGTTTTGTGAGCCTGCCCAAGCAGGATGTGGCTCTGAGGGGTATTTTAGCTCTGTGCTGGCTCAGCCCCTCTGGTTTGTGTCCTGAGCTGCTGTCAGCAGGAGGTGGCACACTGCAGCCGTGTTCCAGAGCTGCTGGGGATGTGTTCCTGTCGTGGCACCAACAGCAGGAGGGCAGCTTGAGAAGGGCTGCAGCGTTGCATCTTCAGGCAAACACTGTGGTGTTACGAGAACTGTCAGCCTGGAATCTGCTGTCCTTTTGGGTAAAAATTAAAAGCTCTTGGAACTTTCAATTTAAATTTGCCATTAGCAATAAGGAAAACACCTAGGAAATAGCTGTGCTTTTGAAATAGTTTGGTGAATGCAGACATGCTGCTAATGCAGGTCAAAACCTTGCCAAATGCATCATCCATGTGGCTGGCCTGCAGCCTCTGGAAGGTTGCTCTGTTCCAGGGGTGTCGTATTTTCACCTTCACATAGACTGACAAGGACCCAGTTTGTGAAAAACAAAGCTAAAATTAATAAAACACTCCAGATAATTCAGTGAATAGTATTTAATGGTGTTAGGTAATGCTGTTCTGACTAGGCTCCTGTACGAAATAGCATTTTTAGACAGAAAATTTAGACTAAGAAAGAATGATTACGTTAGCTGGTGTTTCAAGCAGAGCTCTGCTTGATTCTGTAATGTCCTGCCTGCCTCACTTGTGTCACATAACCATTAGCATCTCATGGGGGTCTGGAACTCTGGGTCACTTGAAGAAATCAATTGACTCCCCCCAGCTCCGACTGAACGAGGTTAGAAACTCTGAGCTGCTCCATGGCGAGGCTTTGCTACAGCAGTTCTTAGATCTTAGCTGACAGGACTTTACAGGTGATGGATTTCCTCCTGACTAAACACACTGCTCTTAGAGGGGACTCTCCAAACAGGGGCATTTCACTTTGGGTTTAGGATTTTTTAGAAGCAGGAGACACCAAGTCAGGACACATCAGGCTCGTGTTTTATATGCCAGACAGGTGAAAAGCACTTCTTGGGTTTCCAATCCCTTTTGTAGGGACTCAGATATTCCTTTTTTCTGTAATTTCAAGTCAGCACAGCCACAAGTTTCTCTAAATATTGTTAGACTAACAGCTAATTCAATGTGAGAAAAGCTTTTCCCCAAATGTGCAGTAATTTCTTAGCTATTAGAGTAGTTCTTTGCTTGCCACAGTTGAAGTGGTGAGTGCCTGGGGCTTGAAATGAGGTGTTTGGGGTTTTTTTTCTCCTGTAATAATTATACTTTAACAATGTAACAACACGTCTCTGCTCAGAAGCTGTTCCATGTCCCATGATCAACACAGGTTGTAGAGGTGGAGATAAATGTGGGTTTGGAGCCTCTTCACACCTGAAAGGCAGGGACATACAAGAATTCTTTCCTTGAGTTTATGGCAGAGAGGTGGAGCCTCTTCAGCTTTGGGACAGAAGTGCTTGAGCAAGGACACATCCACCGTCTGTGTCTTCAGGTGACGCAGCTGCATGCTGTGGAAGGGGCCTTGTGTTTGACCTTCAGGCTGGACTAACACCAGGAGGTGTCTGGGGTAGGAGGAGACACGATGGCTCACAGGGATTGCTTCTTGTCCCAATTACTTTCCCAAAGGCAGCTGCAGAATCAATCCCTTGTGGGTTTATTTTTCCCTTTTCTTTCCAACATTTCTCAGGTCATGGTGGAGAATTCTGACTTCACCCCATCCCAGGTTGGCTGTCTCTTTACCTTCCTTGCCCGGCAGCTCGCCAAGCCCAACAACACCTTGTTTGTCAACAGGACCCTGTTTGACCAGGCAAGTATTGCTGAGTGTGTGTGGCATTCCGAGCAGGATGCACTGCTGCAGAAAGCGTGGCCAGGGCTGTAGACTGGAACAGGTCTGGAGGTACAGGTGGCATCTTGCTGGGCCATTGCTGTGGCTTCCCAGAGCAGAGTAGGACAGACCATGGAAGCACAGTACACTGTGTTTCAGCTTGGCTGGAACTGTGGGAGGAACAGCATCACATCCTAGGAAGTGTTCAAGCCAGGTTGGATGAAGCTCTGAGCAATCTGGTCTAGTGGAAGGTGTCCCTGCCAGTGGCTGAGAGGTGGAACTGGATGGGCTTTAAGGTCCTTTCCAACCCAAGCCAGTCTGGGATAAGGGGTGTCAACTAAAATTACATCAGTGAGCTTACAGAGCACGTAAATGTAGCTGGTCAGTTTTAGTTCAGGTAGCCACTACCTTCTCTGCTGTTTGAGAAAGGCATTTGCACCAATGCATGCCCAAAGCTTGCAGGAGTTAACTTTGTATCCCAGCTTAGGTCCCAGAAATTCCTGGGACTGAGGAGGAGGCTTTACTGGCTACAGCAGTTGTGCTGTGATGATAGTAGGGATGTAGGAGCACTAATAAAAATGAATTAGAATATATATGTCCTTTGTCCTAATTTAAGACAGAAAAACTCTGGAGGCTAAACAGATTTGGATGAAACACTTTCATTCCACATATATTAAATTTTATGAATTACATAATTTCCTGTTTTCCTGATGAGGTGGTACAGGCCAAGAGAGAGGGTCGGTGTAGTGGTGCCAGCTGTTTGGTGTGTAGTCCAAAGCAGAAACATGGGGTTCCCTGAGTTCTTCTATATTCCCTGTGTTCCCTGAAGTTTGGTTCTAGATCCTGGTGCAGAGTCCTGTGTTTCCCTCCCAGGAGTCTTTCTGCAGTTCTCTGCTATTCCAGTATTCCCAGCTTGGTTCCAAGACCAGGTGCACGCCGATGGCCCCACTGTGTGGTGGTTTGCTGGTGCCACTGCTGGTGCTCAGGGTGTGCTGCTCAGTGTGTGCTCCCAGCTGTGCCAGCCAGGCCTGGCTCACACCAGCCTCTACCCCTGGCACAGGTGCTGGAGTTCCTGTGCAGCCCGGATGACGACTCCCGGCATTCCGAGAGGCAGCAGGTAAGAGCCTTCCAGGGAACGCTCCTTGGAGCACCAGGCAAGGCCAGGCTGTGGAGCAGAATTTGGCCTCGGGAGTGGATGTGGGCTTTGGGTCACATGCCAGAGACAGGGCCATGGGAATATTGGGCAGTGCTGGGCGCAGCAGGAGGGAAGGGTCCCACCCCAGCATTGCCTGCAGGAGGAAGAACAGGCAGGAAAGTTCTCAAAAAGCACATGACCTTCCTAGTTAAAGGACAATCAATTAACAAATCAGTAAAGTCAGCCCCCTGTTGTTGCCAAGTTTAATGGAGCAGGAGCAGTGTACTCGCAGTGGCACTGGCTGTTCAGCTGCTGCTGCCCTGTAAATAACTGGCATTCAATCTCTGCAGGTCCTTCTAGAGCTGCTCCAGGCAGGAGGGATCGTGCAGTTTGAAGAGAGCCGCCTTATCCAAATGGCAGAGAAGGCTGAGTTGTGAGTTGCTGGACACAATATATAAAAACAGCCTTTAGATCTTGTGTGTCATAGTGAAATACTGCCTTTAAAGCTCTTCCACAGCTCTTTTTTGACTCCGCTTCTGTTGTTTCTACGTTGCAGCTGTGTTTGGGGTTATTTTCCCAGTGCATTCACAGTATGCTTCATTTAAGAAGTTCGTGTTTAGTCCCAGACTTTCTTTCCTGGGTGTTCTTAAAGAAAGCATTGTTAAGAAAAGAGGGGGTAGAGCTGTGGAAACCCTTCAGGAGAAACCCTGTGGGACTTGATGAGTTTTGACATTCCCTATCCTAGAGCCCAGGCTGTGTTCAGAGGTACAGTTGTATATTAGAATGCTGTACCCCTGGCAGATGGAGGTGCCTGGTTGGGGTGAGACCCACAGGTGGATTTAAAAGCATGAAGGGGTCTGGAGCCACCCCCATGGCACTCATTTTAGAACTGAGTAGGAGAGACAAAAACAGTATCTGGAAAGGCTGAAAATTTCCAGCATCTCCTTTAGATGCTTTATGATTCCAGAAAGAGTCTGTCATGCCAGAACAGAGCCAGCCAGGGAGGGCATCTTCATCCAGGGTGTGAGTTTGGGTGTTACATGAATGAATCCACCATGCTACAGAGGACCAGAGCGCGCGCAGTGGGGGGGTGTGCCATGCCTGTGTTCTCCTATGTGTCTTAAAAGGAGTAACCCCATCAAATTTTTCACATTCAATAAACCCATTTTTTCTCCTTGCTTCAGAGAATTTGACAGCCAGGCCCCCCAGCTCAGCCACTTCCATCAGAGCTAAAAGAGCTATAGTGTAATATTAATTATCAGACTCTTCATTTGGTTTGCCTCAGTTACATCTGATTTTATGTAAAGTCTCAAAATATTGAAGATGTTTATTAAAATGTGAAGGCAGGAAACTGTGTCATACATAACACATTGTTGAGTCATGTTCAGTGAATTTCTTCAAATTATTGTAGTGGATTGACCTAACTTAGGGCAGAGTGTTGTGGAAACAAGGAAGATCATCTCTGACAGCAGAACCTGTGAGACCTGCTTTCATTAAGGATTGTTGTCCTCTGTCCCTTGCCTCTCCCCTTAGTAACTCCAGTTTTCTCTGTTCTGGGTGATAATTTCCCAGAAGAGGGAGGTTGGTGGGCAGGTTGGCCTGGGGCTGGTACAAACGGCACTCCAGCACACTGGAGCCACCCAGCCTGTGTGCTGAAAACCCCAATGTAAGACACTTCCAAGTGCTGCCTGCCTGTTGTGCTGGCTCAGCTGAGTGGTTTTCCTGACATGGGAAGTTTCCCTTCTTTTCAGCTATCAGATTTGTGAGTTCATGTACGAACGGCAGCTTCGCTATGACAAAATCATCGGCTGTTACCTGCGGGATCCCCTGAGGAAGGTGAGTAACCCTGGTGCTCCTGGCCTTTCTGCTTCGTGGCCATGCAGCCTGTCCTGCTGGCCACAGTGACTGGGCACAGCTGCCTTGCTCTTCCAGCATAATTACCTTAAAAATGCCCTTAGCAGTTGAGGTTTCTTAGTTGTGGTCAAAACTATTTGTGTTTGTCTAGTGGAGAGGAGCTGATTTCTTTTTTTTGAAGTCTCAGAGTTTTCCTTTCTTTTTAAATGTAGTGCTAGTTCATCAAACCTGAGTGCAAGGTGGGATTTACTGCAGGTGTGGCTAACTGCAGTACTTCTTTTGTTTCTGCCGTTGGTCCCTACATTTCTTCCCCTGGACACAGGCTCTCTGCCCTTATTATCTCTCTGCCCTTATTATCTCTCTGCCATTACCTTCTGCATGTGCTTCAGTTGCATACCTGCCAGAGTTTTTGAGGCATTCCCTTCCCTGCCACCAACAGAAGTTGGGATGAGAGTCTGGCAAATCTGACCCCCCCAGGTCCTTCTAAACCCACAATGCTGAATGTTGTGTGGGTGAAGGAGTTGGAAGAGAAGGTTGTGATGGTGAGGTGGTTGGAAACCATGACACAGGAGAGCACCTGAGCTGGTCCCAGTGCAGGACAGCCTGGGGGAGAGGCCATCATCAGGGAGGAACTCAGGAATGTGCTGGGAAAACTGAGCTACCCTCTGGCAGTGTTCTCTCTGCCTGTGCTCCTAGCTCAAGCAATGTCCTGTCCTTTTTCCCTGTGAGCAGGAGGGAGACATTTCTAATAGGGGAAGAACAATTCTCTTTGACCTCAGTGCTTAACACATTAGCATCAGGATCCTCCTGGCTCTCCTTTCCTGGCAGTTCTTCAGGAACTCTTTAGGGACATACAGCCTCCCTGCAGATCACTCATCCTGCCCTGCTCAGAGAGGAGTAGCCCTGAGGTCATCCCAAGGCTGTTGGAAACACTCTCCTTTCCAAAAGCCAGTGCTATCGGTGCTGCAGAACACACTGCCGCATTTATGGGTTTGTGCCTTGCAGGAAGAAGTTTTCAACTACATCCACAACATCCTGTCCATGCCTGGCTACAGTGCTGAGGAGAAGCAGCTGGTGTGGCAGAAAGCTTTGGACCATATCGAGGTAGGTACAGTATATCCTGCACCCACGGTCCCTCAGCTCCTGCTAATGGCTCTTGGATCTGCTGGCTGCTTTTCTATGGGCACAAGGGTCCAGTGCTGAGTCACAGCTCTGACCTAAGCTCAGTGCTCTCACACGTTAGTGTAAGTGCCTCTCTTGGATTCAGGCTGGCTTCCTTGCCTTCCTGGTTTCAAGTGCTGCTCTTTGGGTAATGGAGTCTTCTCAGGGGGTGATGGGCAGCGAGTGCTGTGGAGCAGGAGAGGGATCCATTAGCAAGTGTCCCATCTCCCCAGCATGCAGCAGCAGCAAGGCAGGATATGGACATCACTGACCTCACAGGCTGTGGGATCCAGTTCCTTATCCTGATTCCTCGCATTGAGAAGTGCATTCAGCCCTGGTGCCCTGGCACTGCTAACCTGGGGGATGATGGGGCCATGACTTCTCTGTAAGACACAGGCTGCTGCTAGGCTTCTCCAGCTCATAATTTTTCCCATGTCTTCAATCTCTGTTTGCTTCAGGGGGTGGAAATGTGTCTGAAATGATTGTCCAGTCAGTAGATGTGGGGAATCTATAATATTTCTAGTTCCTATAAAGTGCTGTCAGTCCCCGCCAGGGTGATCTGGAGATAAGCCAGGAAAATAATTCTGTCTATAAAACAAGCCTTACAGACCACACTCCTTAGCAGAAAATGGCCACAGAATCTGTATCCTGTGAGGCAGACAAAAAGCTAATGGGCACATCTAGAGTACTTTTAGTTTCTACCAGCATCTGCAAGTAGTGCATGACTAATGAGAAAATGGACCAAGAGGGAGACTGATTCAAAAGACAATGCACAAAGAAGCCCTGTGAATGCAGCTGTCTGACATGTGGCTCACTGAGCTTGCAGCCCCTCTCCAGAGGTGCTGGCAGAGCTGTGGGACTGGTGGGGATGGTTGTGCTGGGGCTGAGCAGGCCTGGCTCATTGCAACCTCATCAGAGCAACGGGTTCCAGGCTGGGCAGCTGCTGTCTGCTGTGCTGCTTCTTGTGTCTGCTTCCTTCTTCTACTGCATCCCTGGTCCCCCAGAGAGCTGCTGGGCCGGTGATGGGCTCTGTGGGTCACCTTTCTTAGGTGCTGTCACTGAGATCAGCTGCCTGTTTCCTTTTAGCATCTTCTGTTTCTCAGGATTGGTAAACAGCATATACAATTCCGTGTGGTTTAGCAGCCTGCTGGCTGCTGTGGGCTTTTGTCCTTTTCCTTTGTGTTAATCCTGCTCTCAGACATGCAGAAGACTTGAAGCAGTAAATAACACTTTACTGGGGTGAAGCTGTGATTTCAGCTCTTCGGACAGCTGTCATTTGCTGAGGTATGAACGCAGCAAACCAGCCTCTTCAGGCAAAACTGGCAGTGTCTGGAGAGGATTTCTTGGTGATTGTATGGCAGAAAGTGGGGATTGTGATCATTGCCACTTCTCATTTTCCCCATCATCCCACAGCCATTGTTCTTTGATGTTTATCTTAAAAAAATAAACTGTTCTCTTCAGTCACAGTACCGGTGCTTTTGTGTCCTCATACCCTTGCCTTGTGTCAGTACTGGCCCCTCAAGGGCTGTCTAAGCCGTACCGTGTTTGCAGGTTGTTCAGACCTGGGAGAGGATGGAAACCCAAGCACCCAACATTTTTCTGGGGAATGGGCTCTGATTCCAGGCAGGGAGATTGGACCAGCTCCCTCCAGCCTGCCAGTCCTACCTTCAGCAGTCCTGGAGACTCCCAGGGAGGGTTTGTCCAGAGAGAGAAACAGATGAAGGCAGTCACACTGCATCTTTTCTGTGTCCCTCTGCACTGCTGTGCTTAAGATCTCCTGGGTGCTTTGGGTTGCCTGGGTTTGTGGGGTGAAGGAGTCGTGGGGATGTAGTGAAGGGCTGAACTTGTGCAGCAAAGCTGTGGGGTCAAACACTGCAGAGCTGCTCATGGGGTGGGAAGATTTTCCTTTGGAAACCTCACCAAAGGAATCATCTGTGACAGCTCTTCCTAAAGAGCTCGTGGAATGATCAGGCTCTTCCTTGCTTCCCTTTGCCCCAGTCTGTTGCTGGCATTGGCTGCATTCAGTGGCTGCTGTGTCTGTGTGGATGCCAAGCTACTGCTAAGGAACTTCTTCAGTTTGGGTTTTTTTCCAAATGTACATTTCTGAAAATTTTCTTTCTTTACTGCTGTAACAGTTGTTTTTGTTCAGTAAAGCAATGTTTTCTCGTTTTTAGGTTCAGCAGGGGCTTTTGGGAAGGGTTACCAGGTGCACAGTATTGTTTTACAGCAGTTGCTTTTCATTTATTTGGAATTGTGGATGCATTTGGAAGGGTTAGAAGCAAAAAGCTCATGTTGTGGGTTGTGTAAACTTGTATGATATGAAGCTTTTAGCTCAAGCTTGGCAGAAGGCAAGCCCACAGGCATCTAAAAGATTTTTGTTTCCTTCTATTATAATAAAGAAATTGCTTTTTCATGTCTGGACAGGTATCAGTTATGGTGAACAGTTACAGGAAACTTGCTTTTAAACCTCTGGTTTGGTTCAGTTCAAGCCAGTTAAACACTGTTTCCACTGAACTCAGAAATTCCGAGGGCTGGTTGTTTCCTCTTTCCTGCTGGCTCACAGTTGACACTGGGAATGTCTCATTGGCAGGGGGTAAAGGCAGTTGTCAGAAAACTTGATGAATAACTTCCTCTCCTTAGGACTGAGATGGGTTCTTGGTGTGAGGAGTTTTGTATTCTTCAAGGCCTGGTGTGTAGCAAAATCATCAACTTTCAAAAGTTTCTTTTTACCAGCTACCCTTCTTCTATTTTTCCTGCCTCTCTCTTCATGCAAAGGTGTTTGATACCCTACATGCATCTAGGCAAAGGTGCAGTTACAGTCTGGATGGGCTTGGTGATGCTGCATAATTATATTGCCTGTGAGATCAAAAGTAATTAATGTGGTTGTGTTTCCTTCCCCGAAGGAGCTGCTGGTGCTGAGCCCAGGTAAAGCAGCTGACTTGGCAGCCATTCACTTCAGCGAGCAGATCGAGAGCATCATCTCAAACCTGCAGGTGAGGTGTCAAACTCCATTAGTTTGGGGCTTCTGTACAGTGGGGGTGTCATTCCCGTAGGAAATGATTGCTGAGAGTTATGGTGAGTCGTTGCTGTGTCAGAAACAGAAGAAAAATAGGTGATAGCTACTCACTGATAGGAATTGCTACATCTCAGTTATTTGGCCTGTTCGTAGAATTCTGGCCATAAAAATGTATCATCTCAGAGCTGCTGGTTGCAGCTTTTAGTTGGGGTTCAGTGTGGCTTGGAGTCCCAGAGCAGAGTTGTTGGCAGCAAACACATCCTCAGAATATTTGTGCAAGGCGTGCCTGCAGCAGCTCCTTCAGCAGGCACCAGCTGGGAACTGTGTTTTCTCTAGTGGATACAGTTCAGGGATCACTGCTTTACAGCACATTATTTAAAATAACAATACTCTGTCTCCTCCTGTTGCATAGGACCAGTTCTTGCTCTTCCAGTTCCTGAGGAGTCTCCTTGATCCGAGGTATGTAGAAAATTGGCCTTTTTACAAACTGCAGCCTGAAAACATGGATTAAAATCAATTCCTTTGAAACAGTGCATCAATAGCCAGCCTATGGCCAAGATCAGGCTTAGGAAAGGGGACCTGTGCCTCAGGGTGCCCCAAGCTGAGAAGGACAGTCCAAAAGAAGCATTGTGAGGAGTGTCCTGTCCAGCTCCCTGTCTGGGAAGTGCTGTGGGCTCTGGTGCATGGAATGTGCTGCCTCTGGCATGTGGGTGGGAGCTTGGGCGCTGCTGCTCCAGAGGGCTGTGGAATGGTTACCCTGGGGCTGGAGCACCCATGTCTCTTCTCAGCAATGGCAGCTTCTCTTCTCAACCCACTGCTTTGGTTACTTGACCAAGGTGCCCAAGTTTAACATAAACAGAAGAGCATTTTGGTCAACGGACATTTTTCATTTCTGTCTTGTTTCAGAACTGCTGCCATATTTCACTGCAAGCTCCTCTTTTTAACTGCTGGCTTGCTCCATCTGCTCCTGTTCTTTCAGTACTTCAGCAGAGTGTTCTCTTTCCGTTGAATCAGCATCAAATGCTAGAAGACATTTATATATGCCCAGCTCCAATTGCTTTCAAGCAATTGTTAATGCAACTGAGGGAGAGATCTTGGTTTGTCAATTAGTTACAAATTAATTGTGCTTAATGAAGAGGAGGAGTAGGAAAAGGCAATATTATCTAAATCCAAGTGTCAATGTTTCAGTTTTTGTTGAAGTGGAATAAACAGCGTGCTTTGGAAGTCAGAACCTGGAATTAATCAATCACCTCTTGGATTTTTTTAGCATGTAAATTAAGGGACCAAACAAACAACCAAACCAAAGCCAAAACCCCGAACATATGTTTTGTTATTTCCTGAGTTTTACAGACATGTTTGTGTGGAAGATGTTCATTTCCACACCTCCTGTTTTCTCCGGGGTCAAAACAAAATCAAAAACTATTTTGATTGGGTTTTATAGGAAAGAAGTCCGATGATTTAGTTAATAAATGATTAATTGGAAAAAAAAAAGTGAAGCAGAAAGGGAATCCAGCTGGATGTTAAGTAGGACTTTGTTTATGCTGTGGTTTCACTTGCACCCAGTGAAGGTAGTAATTAACCTGGATTTTAATCTTACGTACAGAGTGCCTCCCATAATCTCTGAGTAATAAATGTATCTAATTTCACTCTACCGTAATTAGAGCTAAATAGACCCATTTCTCCTGTAGTTACCTTCTAATCACAGGCAGCACGTGATGTGTTCAAGCCAGCAATGGGAAGCAACTTTCTGCATCTGATCTTCCCCCAGGTCTCTGCTTTTCCATCAAGGATAATGTTCCATGTGGTGCACTAGACCACATGGCTTTTTCTTAACAACACTCAGATCCTGAGGCCTGTTCTCCATGCTGTGAAGTTGTTTTCTTCTAAGACCTATTGCGAGGAGCTGAACTGTATCCTGGGAGAGGCAGGGAAGGAGGGGAAATCTTGCTCTGCAGACCTAACTGCAGATACACCTACACTTTGTAGTATATTTATACATAAAATAGTGATTAGGCTCTTCAGCAAACATCTGTCTCTTTTCATCCAATCTAAATGTTTACATGCTTTTGTGAAGCAAAATTCTTGTTAAAATAAAGACTCTTAGAGCAGTAAATGAGGTTTTTAAGGTCTCACATACCAATGATTGCTTGATCATATGGGGACAAGACTCATTGTGCTGGTCTAACTATCTGAGTTGGTGGAATTGCATTAGGGATTAATTTGGCCCATTTAATTTAGCTGGAGATTTATTTTTAAGGAGGTGGAAGGGGGAAGGGAGGAAACAGGGTTAACAGGAATTGCCTGGGGAAATTAAAACCAAATGTCTGTATGTTTGTAGCATAAAGCAGCCCCGGGAAACAGAGAATGTAGTAGGGATTGCTCAGCTCATTAATCACGGTCTTTGCTACATTTCCATTTTAAACTCTTGGGTTTTTTCCTCTAAAAAAACCCCACACAGTGAAGCATTGTCTGTTGGCATTTGTGTTTATATATTTTACCAACAATATTAACTTACTTAGCCACACAGTGTTCTGGGTTTATAAATGTAGTAACAGACTCCTAAACCAAGAGGGTTTCTCCCAAGGACTCTCCTCTGTGCCCAGCTGCCTGTGACACTTGCAGGGCTCCCTTGTGCCAGGTTTTGTGAGAAACCAGTGCTTCTCTCTTGCTTTTTGTAAAGAGTATGGCAGGGGAGACATTGGATATGGTTATATTGGAGTGAATACAATCCCATGGAGCTGAGCAGGACTTGCAAGTCTCAGGACTGTCGATTAGTTTTAGAAATTATCAAAATCCAGCTTTCTTTCCACTGTCTCTTCTCTGCATTTCTTGATGAAATGAATGGCTGAGGGAAGGGTGAGCTTGCTCATGAAATGATAAATACTTGCTGCCAGAGTTATTTCCTGACTTGAAGTTTGCGCTCATGCTATTGATGCATGACTTGCCATTTTTCCTATCTTGGTAGACAAGAGATCATTTTAGATAGAGAGCGTTTTATTTTAGTCTACTCACAGAAAGAGGAGAGCACTCACTCCCTTGCAGGCACTGGAGGAGTGTACAGGGTGTTTGTTGTGGGAGGCGTGGATGGTGAATGTTGAATTCGGGGTTTTTATTTGGTCCTTCAAGGTCCATCCTTTGCTGTCAGAACACACCAGTTTGGGCACAGTTTTTGTAGAGCTGTGCCCATACCTTGCACACTGTGATCAGTACCTGGGTGAGGCTTTTGTTTCTGGGCATGTTGCATTTATAATCATTGTAATTACAGTATGCTGCTCTCTTGGCTCGCTCGGGGCGCAGCATTCTCCTGGCCTTTCTTGGATGATAATGCCAGGAAATAGAGGATACTGGATATCAGACCTTTTCCATCCTATGGCTGTAGGGTTTGCACACTAACAGATCTTCTCCTGCTCAGAAATTGGTGTTCAGAAAGGTAACAAAACTCAATATAGGCACCCTGATCCATTTCCTTTCCTAGCAGGAGCTTCAGCAGAAAACCCTGTTTCCTAGCCAGGATAAACTTCCACTGTTTCTCTGTGTGATGCACCAGTCCTAGAGCTGCCATGGGAAGTGTAACATACAGTGGCAGACAGCTGCTGTTCATTTAAGGGTTGCAGGTGCTGTATCTGACTCCAGGAAAGCATCATTCTTTCCCTCCTCATTCTGAAGGCTCCTCCTTCACGTTGCTCTTTTTAAAAACAAGATCAGTAGGAAACTGTCAGGACAAAGGGACGTGGGCACTGCTCACAGTTCTGTTCTCTCTTCTGTTTACCCCACATGAGGAGTGAGTTTGCTTAATAATGAGCCCAGGGATTAGAAAATCGGGATGTTTCTCTAAAAGAAACATTGAGTTCCTTTCTCAATGAGGTAGATCAAAGGGATGAAACATTAAAATATGGTAAAGGAAGTCAAAGAAGAATTTCAGGAACAATAAGCAAAAAGCAACAAAACATTTCCTCAAACACATGCAGAGCAGGTATGTAGGACACAGACAATCAGGACCTGAACAGAGCACTCAAGACCATAAGGCTTCGTTGAAGAAATGAGGCAAATTCTTTGTGCCTCCTAGCCATGGAGTTGCTGGAAATGTGTCTGTGCTGGTCTCTTTCTTCACAGGAGTCTTTGAGAGTTTAATTTGTACTGAGGCATCAGGAGAATATCTTGTGGAACAAATGAAATGGCTGCTGAGAGACCTCCAGCACCAGTAACTAGTAGAAACAGCATAATTTTTCTCTTAAAACCAGATTTTTTTACTTCTCTATTAAGGATAAAAGACAACACACAATTGAATAAGAAACTCTTCTTCCTAGCCGAATTTGTGGGCTAGAATTTGACTTGAGTCTCTTGTGCCTGTTTTATTCCAGAGAAGGCATTAACCAAGACCTGTTACACCTCCCACCCTGCATCACTGAGCAGTTCATCGAGCTGCTCTGTCAGTACAGCCCAGACCAGGTTTTGGAGACACTCAAAGTTCTGGAATACTGCAGACTGGAGGAAACCATCCAGGTAGGAAAGGGATGTATGAGGACAAGGGCCAGGGGATGCATTCAAAGCAGCTCCTACCCCTTTAAACTGCTGTAAAGATCCTTTAGCTTAGGCTTGGATTAGTTCCTGGATGCTCTTCCAGTCTGTTTCTAGCACTCTCTGTCCCTGTGAGCTGCTAAACTGCTCTCCTGCAGCACAGTGGATATATTTAATAGACTGACTCTGAGTTGGGTCTCAGGGCTAATAAGAAAGGGCTGTCAGCGCTCTGAAGCTGCTGGGAAACTGCAGAGTAGATGGTGGCTGTGTTGCTGCTAATTAATCATGTTGGGGGTTTATGAAATCATGGGCTTGGGGTTTTTGGAAAGCAACACTGCCAAAATCTGCCTTGTGCAGGGAGAGCAACTGTTCCTTCTCTGTATGGAAACTGTACCAGTAATTTTTGAATGCTGGTGGTGGCAATAGTGCAAGCTGAGAAATAAAAGGAGATGCAGGAGAGCTGCTCAGCCTGGGTAAGGTGCCTGTGAGCACAGGCACTCCCAGCCCTGGCCATCTGCTCGGCATTGTCTCGTGGATAAACAAACACTGGCAGCTTTCTTCAGACAGACGTTTACCTTTTTTTCCCTTTCGATTCAGATAACCCAGAAACATCAGCTCCATGAGGCTTCTTCATATTTACTGGAGAAGAAGGGAGATATCCATGGTGCCTTTTTGGTTATGCTTGAGGTACAGTACTCCCAACTCCTGAATGTGGCATCATTGCCATGCCATGCCATCAGTATGGTGGCCTGTGCTCAGGTTGGATGTTGTCCTTGTTCCTCAATTTGTTTCCCACTAGAATCCATGGAAGCATTTGCCTTCTGTCAAATACTAATAAATGGAGGTGTCTGCAGACTCAGAACATCAGTATATTTTTCTGACAAGTCTTCAGCCATTTAGTAGATAATATATGCTGAAATTTGTTTTTCATAGCCAAAAATCATCTTTCAGCTCCTGCTTTCCTTTCCATATTTGGAAAGCTGTTTATGCCATGTTAGTCGTGCTGGGGAGGAAAATGGGGGCAAGCCTGTGCAACCACACCTTTGACAAACATTTCTATCAGAATTCTTGGGAGTAAACTCCCAAGTTGACTGTTCTGTGTCCTCTCTTTTGTTTCAGCGATTGCAGAGCAAGTTGCTGATGCTTACTCAAGATGATGAAAGTAAGAGTTATCAAGTTAAATTCCATTTTCTATTAAAAACAGACAGATAAACGCAAAAATGTGAAGTGCTTGTGTCTGACACCTGGTATAATGAGATTGTTTCAGGTTTCTAGGCATTGCAGTGACACTGTTCATATTTACGTGGCTGTGGCAGTTACTTGGATGACACTCCCTCGCTCTGTTGTTCTGATCTCAGTAGAGACCTCAGACACTGTGAGGGATGGTTTGTGAGTGTGTGCTCAGCTACCCTTGGGACCGGTCCTCTCACTGCCTTACCAAACACTTTTCCCATGTCAGAATCCATTCAAACTCATCACTAGGCTTCAGCTGGCATTGTATGGGAACAGTGATGGAGACAGCTGGGAGTAGCTTTTTTGAAAGCAAATTTCTCAGATAAATAAGAATGTTCTGCCCCCAGAAAATGAGTGTATGCACAGATGTGCTGTTTACTAGTCCAAGGACTCATTGGCAACTAATTAAATGCAGTGTCCATAGTTGTTACTTAATTGTGTCCTAAACCACAGCTAAGATCTTCCATATTGGATTAAATGAAATGTTTTATTTGCCCAATTTATTGTGCTATTCAAGAAAAGTGCCAAAAACCAGGACTTGTCTTTATAATGTAGTTGCTGACTGTAGTAAGCAGACTTTAGATGAACAGCAGAATTTTATTTTGCAGAAGGATTGATAATCAACTTATCTAATGAGAGTTAACTTGTCCAATAGTTTTTATAATTGTAATTTGCTTTTTTCCCCCCTGACACTTAGGCTCAGCTGAACCCTCCTTGCTAGAAAATATTGAAGATACTTTAATGAAAACAATTTCTCTTTGCCAGAGGAATTCACACAGTTTAGACCAGCAACAGCGAGAGGTAAGGTCATCAAAAACGTGTCACTAGAATCAGCCAAGGCCTCTGTGTCTCCTGGAGCCTTGCCTCACGTGGGTCTTGCTCTCCCCATCCCCTGGATACTGGTATGTCCAGGCAGTCGCCCTGTGCCTCTTCTTGTGTTCTCCCTGTGGTGCTTCAGGGTTTGGATCCATTAGAGAGAAGTCCTCACTCGTGAGGATGAAGCACAAAGCAAAGTTCAGGTGAGAGGGAGGAGGGGATGAGACCACAGCCTTTGCCCCTTTCCAGCCGCAGATGGAAGTTGGGCACGAATGTCAGTCAGTGCAGAGGGGACTGTGAGCTCTGAGCCAGCTTCCTGGTGGCACCAAGCTGCTGCTGCTGTCACTGTGGCTGCAGAGCCTGTTCACAGCCCCTGAACTGAGTGTCAGCATGGGCTCTGAGGGGGGGGGCAATGCAGCTGCCTTGGGCTCTTGCAGAGGGAGCTGGCTTTGCCCATCTCCTCAGACTGAGGTTGCATTACCATTTTGCCCGTATCAGTGACACAAAGGCATCTTTAGTCCTAAGATTCTGCATAATTTATGTAATTTCTGAACTCAGAGGATGTTGCTCCCATGTTTGAGGAGGTGGCATGGCTGGAAGCCAAGAACTCTGTAATTTCTTCACGAGCACTGCCCAGTGTGAGAGGTGACCTGCTCCATGTCTTCCCTGCAATGGTGTCACTGTACAACAGATAGGGAGAGAATTTAGATGTCTTTTCCCATTTGGGATCCATTTACTGTGCTACCACTCTGTGACCTGTCTCTGCCCTGGAGAGTTTGCCTCTCACATGGAGAAGCAGTTGGGGACTGAATGAAGCAAACACAGATTGTTGTCACAATTGCAGTGAAGTGCTTTGCTCTGAGGTTACTTTACCATGTTTCAGCTCTGTCCCGCTGCAGTCATCAGAAATACAGTTCTGTTCTCAGAATGTGGAAGTGAGTCTTGGCCAGTGGCCTCTGATGTTGTTCACAGCTCATTTTTAGCACTGCCGTGTTCTTACTGGTTCTTCCCTCACATTCAATGATTCCAGGCCCTGTGGTTTCCCCTGCTGGAGGCCATGATGTCCCCACAGAAATCCTCTGGTTCGTCGCAGTGTCCATACTCTGAATGTGAGTACTTCGGCATTTGTGACCCCAGACAGTAATCAAAAGTTGTGTGCTGTCTCTCCTCTGATGAATGAATAGAAGAAAAGTAGTTTTGTGACTCCATTCCTAAGTATCCTGCTCCCTGACCTGCAGGGAGCTCAGGTTGGGCGTTTGGTAGGCTGCAGCTGTCAGATAGGGCTTTTTTCATTTGCTTTGTTTTGTCCTATGTGGAAGAGGAAGCCCACCACAGGCTGTGCTGCTACGCTGGCTACACTGAGGATGGGCTCTGAAAGAGCCAAGGTGCACAGTGTGTACAAAGGCTTTGTAGGTTGCAGTGAGCACTCGGGGAACTCCTGATGTAATACACTGACACTGTGCATGCCCAGCCCTTCTGTACACTCTGCCTGCACCTGTGTGCCATGTATAAAATCAGTGGGACTTGAATACACCAGCTAAATCCTCTATTCTACTTCTGAGTCAGCAGCACACTTCAAACAGCAGTTTCCCACTTCCCTGCCCTTTGTGGGAGAGATAAGAGTAGCTAAAAAGGGGCTTAGATGCTTTGGTCTTGGCAGTCCCCAGCACAGGAAGGATGTGGAGCTGCTGGAGAGAGCCTGGAGGAGGCACCAAGGTGATCAGAGGGATGGAGCAGCTCTGCTGGGAGGAAAGGCAGGAGAGTTGGGTTAGATGGGATATTGGGAAGAAATTCTTCCCTGTGAGGGAGGTGAGGCCCTGGCACAGGCTGCCCAGAGAAGCTGTGGCTGCCCCTGCATCCCTGCCAGTGTCCAAGGCCAGGTTGGATGGTGCTTGGAGCCCCCTGGGACAGTGGAAGGTGTCCCTGCCATGGCAGGGGTGGGACTGGATGAACTTCAAGGTCCCTTCCACCCCAAACTACTCTGGGATTCTCTGACTAATGTCTTTTGTTCCATCCCAGACCCGTGCTGAGAATCTAGGAACAAGTTTCATGCAAAGGTCAACGCTGGGAAGTTCTAGAGTCTGTGGGCCATAACACAGACAAGGATCCAAACTGGGGTTTGGTAGCAATAGGAAAGTGAATGGTGGTGCTACCAAGTAAGTCAAAGTGTGGATGTTTACTGTAGGGGGTGTGGAAAGGAGTGCAGAGGTATTGTGGGATCAAAACCTTGTAAACACCCCTTATGTTGCAAAAAGCTGTGTGCTTAGTGCAGTATGTGCAGGAGAAAAAACATAAAAGCTGTTTTCAAACCAGAAAACATGACCTGAAATAAAACTTCCTTTATCTGTAAGACTGATCTCTCTTTTCTCCTGAAATCCTAATGAACTGCTGTGGCTGTTCTGTTTGACATTCCAGCTTTGAAGAGTTTGACAATGCAAGTGCTGAACAACATGGCTGCATTTATTGCTCTTCCTTCAATCCTGCAGAGAATTCTCCAGGTGAGTTCCTGAAGAGAAGGAGGTTTCACCAAGCTGTGCCACTGGTTATTGGGAAAAGGTATTCCCAGGTCATTAGAGATCAGATCAGCTAATTGTCTGTTCAGTGTTTAAAAGTTCTGTAGGTGAGACATAAGGTGTAAAAGCTGATAGAATTATCTGGGGAGACATGTGGGAGCACACAGACCTGTGAGAAAGTAATCGAAGTAGTTCCTGCAAACCAAATAAAATACTATCTCAAAGGTTGCAATTACTGGGAACTGAAATTTGGCAGGTTTAGAGGCAAAGCCACAATGAATTTCCCAAAACTTGGCACTAAATCTGTTGAAAGCCTTTTAGTGAAGGCTCTGGGATGGACAGTTGTGAAGACACTACAGCAAAGTGTGTAGGCTTTGCAGAAAGATCATGATTGGGCCCAAAATATTTTTAATGGTGCAACATTATTTTAGAGATGCAGTTAGTGACTAGCAAACTTACAGAAGAGCTGATTTTAAGCAGGGCTTTGGGTTGAGAGATCACAAGCAACTATAATTTGTTTATTTGCAAAGCAGATGAGAGCTGATGTTGGAATTTGATAACAAACCTTGAGAAATGCAGAAAAGGAATTAGAAGAATTGTCTGTGTTGTGGAGTGGAATGATTGAAGGGTTGAGACAGTGTTGAAACACTGTTGAGGGTTTCTGTTCCAGGTGAGAGAGGAAAAGGGCTTACAGGCATCACAGGGTGAACACACACCTCTAGCAACCTCTTGGTTTGATCTTAATATTATGCACAGTCCTGAATTTTGAACCAACTCATTATAAGACAGCAAAGCACGTTGTAAGAGAGTGGATAAAAAGTGTGTTCAAATGAACTGTGGTTTTATCAAAGATAGGAAGCATCAAGCAAACCTCATGGCTCTTCAATAACTTATTTAGTCTACTTTTAGCTGATGTTTTGGTATAATTTCCTGCTGGGCTTTGTTTGATGTTTAATGTAGGCAGGAAATGATGGAGAAGCTGTGAGTGAGTGGGAGGCTGCCAGGGAAGGGAGGCTTCCCTGGGTTGTGCTGAGAACTGCCAGGATGGGGTGGGAGTCAAAGCAGTGACCACTGTGCAGATAACACAGCTGGGAGGTGTTAGGTGTGTGGAGGAAGATGCTGTTCTCCTTTGGGATGAAGGGAGACTTTGTTGATGGCAATCTTCACATATTTCATTCTATTTCTGTTCTGATGGACTCTTTTAGCAGCAATAGAAAATCCCTTTTCCAGGGGCTGGCACAGACGTGCTGGAGGCAGCAGGGGAGTGAAATGCCTCTGTCTGTTGTCGAGGGAAGTGGTTGGTGTGATGGCTCTGCTGGGGAGGCTGAGGGGATGCTTCATCAGGTGAGGTGCTTTACTGAGGACAGAAGTGGGTCAGGCATCACTGAGAGCAGCATGTGCAGCTCTGGTCACTGGGTTTGGAGGCAGGGGGGAACTGCTCCTGCTCATTCCACCTCCCTGGTCAGCCTGACAAATTCAGTCTGACTAAAGAGAGATTTGGAAAGGCAGATTTTTTGAACAACTAGAGCAAAAAATGATGACTTCTTAAAATGCAGAGAAAGGGACCCAATTCCAGGTAAAGAGCATTAGTATCAGCAGTTCATAAAATGGGGCAGTAATTGGTACCTTGTAGCTCAAAAACAGGTGTAGGGAAAATAGCATCATAAAGATCAAGAGAAGATCCTGTGGAAGGGGAGGTGGTGTTGATCTACAGGATCTCTAAGTTGACTTTGCCTCTTAACACTTACTCTTCTATAGATTTCACTCACACCCATGCATTTGCAAACCCCTGAGGTATGTGGAGTGCTGTGACCTGGATTGTTTGTGAGCAGCAGAGAGGGTGAGAGCCCCTCACTGCATCCTGGGGATCCTCTGACTGGTGCCAACAGCTCAGCTGTGTCCTTCAGAAATTGTTGGCTGTTTAAGGGTGGATTTTCACCTCTGAAGCTCACTTAAGCCTCTCCTAACTTCTTATCCTCCTCATTAGGAGATGGGCTCTTCTCCTGAGAGCTTGTCTGTGCTGGGTCTCTCCAGTGTGCTGCCTTCGGTGCCTGGCACCTGCTCTGGACACAGTGTCCTTTGTTACCAGACAGACCCTTCAGTGAACCCTGTGCACTTGTCCTTAACCCCACATTTCCATTCACTCTGCCTTCACACCAACCCTTATTCCTGGGTTCCTGGCACTGCACTGCTCCAGCTCATTGTTGCCTGTGGGTTTGTGGCTGTGTTTTGTTAAACTCTTGCTCCACCTTCCACCGAGGGTGTCTGTGGGAGGTTTCTGTGGAGTTTATTTGGATGCACAACTGGCCCTTGGGAGAACATTGCTTTGAATCCAGCTGGAAGCTGGTGTTGGGATAGTGATGAGCAGGTCTTACTCTGTGGCCTTGTCATGAGTGCCCAGCTCAAGTGTTCAGGGATTCTGAACCATGGCCCTGCTGGGGATCAGGATGAAAACTCCCTCGGAGCTAGGCAGCAGAGAGCACTGGATTTTTTGCCTCCCAGTCATCTGCTTCCTTGGGTTACTGGGGAATGCCATCTAAGTGCCCTGCAGGGAAGAATCACAACACGGCAGGCACAGGTGGTGCTTTCCCAGACAGGAAGATCCCTGTGTTGTTAGCCCTGGCTGGGTGTTCCTTTGCAGAGCTGTGTAGTTGCTCTTTGAAGCCGTGTAAAATTCCAAACCCTTCTGTCCTGACTGTGAGCTCTCTGCAGGGCACTTAGATGTGTTACTGATGTGCCACCTTAACTGTGACCACAAGGAAGTATTGAAACCAGCCTTTCTGGGCCCGGGAGTGCATACAGCCTTTCCCACGCCCTCCAAATATTTTGGTCAAATGCAGAATTACAAGTGGTGCTTGTCTGACAGGGCCCTCAAATGCTGTTCCAGCAGAGCTTTAGGCTTGGTGGCAGAGCATAGACATGCTGGAGCTGTGGACTGGGAGGTGGCAAAGCTGCCCAGGAATTCACTGGGGATATGTTAGAAGGTGGATAACATCAGTAAACTGAGGTAGATTATCTTGCATTTTCTGAAAAGGAATTAGAGTATTCCAATTTTAGCAGACTGTTTTTCTTTCTCTTCTGGGCTTAACTGCTTACAGATTATACCTTATGCAAATGTTAACTTTGCAACCAAAGTGCTTGGCCAAAGGGCACCTTGTGAGGGCTGGGGCCAGACCTGCAGCTTTCCCAGAGAGCAGGCAGGCTCCTGGCACCTGCCTTTCCCAGCACCTGGGCTCAGCGTTATCTAACCAAAGTCATGTGAAATAACAACTGATAGATTTGCTCCTGCTCATCCTCTGTAGTGTTGGGGATTTACTTATTAACTGGGAAGTCTGAACTAACTGCATTAGGAGAGATACCAGAGGAATCCTCTTGAGCATTAAGAAAAATTCCATGTTATTAAGGATGTGAGTGCTCTCTGAAGAGGGCTGAGGTTGAGTGTTAATTCCCTTACAAAGCTGTAATCCTTCATGAATGCTTTGTAAGCAGATGCAGATGATGCCTCCTACAAAATGGAGAACTGGAGAAGCCAGAAATGCAAAAGCTACCTGGTGGGACCCCAAAGAGGGGAAGGAAGGATTCTCTAAAAACTGTTCCAGAGTGGAAGCAGAAAGATCCAGAAAGCCTCTCCTTGTATTTTTTCCATTCCTGCACAGGGCTTTGGCTGTTTTTTCTTCCTAGGCCAGGAGATCAGGGCTGGGATTAGTTGTGTGTGCAGTGGTTGCTCTGCCCCTTGCAGAGGGGAGAAGCTGAAGGGGATGTGTTTGCAGAGTGCCTCTGTTAGCACTGGTAGCAAAGCAAGTGCTATTTCCTGGACCCAGGAAGAAGTGGGAAATGGAAGAGACAGAGCTGGCTGAAAGGGCTGCATGAGCACCTCTGGGCTGTGTGTGGATCCCTGCCAGCTCTTCCCCATCTGTTTGCTGGTGGCAGCCCTGGGCAGCCAGTTTGGCTCTGGCTCCTTGTGCCGATGCCACGTTCCCAGGGCAGCACCAGCCTGGGAGCAGCTGCTGGGACCTGTTCCTGGTTGGTGCAGTGCCTGTTCCACTGCGTGTTCCATGCTCTGTCTGGAGTGTGCCTGAACTCCAACCCGAGACCAATTTTCTCAGGTGGAATTAATGAAAGATATTCCTCCATAAAAGTTAATTGATCCCACGAGGCTTTTGTGACTGGAAATTTTGTGGGGTCTGAAGCTGCAGTTTGGAAGCATTGTAAGTGTCTGGAGAAGTGACCTGGGAGCTGTGGGTGTGATGCTGGAGGCAGGCAGGCAGCTCCAGCCCATCCCATCCCATTGGATGGCTCTGGCAGGGAGTGGCCGTGGATTCACTGCTGGCACTGAGCTGCCAGGCTCAGGGTGAGGCTTTGCCAGGCCACGGGCCTCCTCTGTAGAGAAGAAAGTCCATTTTCTTCCTGCCTGCCGTTATTTTTAGAGCTCATCAAGCATGACTTGGGGAAAAGACACCAACTGAAAGCCCTCAGACTTGTGTTGTCCCTCTGCAAAGCTGCAGGTGGGTCTTTATTCTTCTCTCTTCTTCACATCTCCTCTTCCTCCACTGTGTGTGCAGACAGGAAACCCGTGGTTTTGAAAGTGTCCACTTGCAGCTTAGAAAGTTTGAGGTGCAAATGGTGGAATCTGGACAGTTTGTGAGTGACCTGTTGGGCATGTACCTGAGAGATTTAGAAGAGGAGCTGCTGGCTGCCTGCCTAACTGCTCTGTGCCGTGGATCACATTCCTGTTCTGGAATTCCGTTGGCTCCCTAATCCCTGCAGTGACTCAGTGCAATGCACTTCCTGTGCTGTGCTGCTAAATGGTGCCGGCAGACAGGAGCCTCGGAGTGTTCAGGCTGTGCTGTTCACCCAGCAGAAAAGGAGCCTGTGCAGCACATCCAGCTCTTTGTGCTTCATCCAGCATGCTCCAGATCCACAGCTGGTTTTGACTCAGTGCTGTTACTCAGGGCTGCTTTTATTCAGGTTGGAACGTTGGTGTTTCTGCCTGTCACATTGCCCATGAGGGCTGTTGTTCAAGAGTTCCTTGACTTGCTTTCTGTAGCTTTGGTGATCCCTTGGGTTGTCTTGCAGTGTAGCTTCCATGCTGCTTTAGTTGTCTTTGTCAGTTGGCTTTTTCACTCTCGATTGTCCTTGTGCAGTCCCAGCATGGAATCAGCCTTGCTCCTACTCCTTCTCTCATTCGTCTTATCCAGAGCTTGTTTATCCCACTCCTGTTCCTGTTTCCATTGTGTCCCCACCAGTTTTCTACTCTCTGGGTTAGTTTCCTTTCCACATCTTGCTGGTCCGTTTTTGGCAACGTCCTGCCCATCCCACCAGACAGCTTCTCTCAGCTTCCTGCACAGAGCAATGCTCAGGGGGTGCAGGGTGGGTATGCAGGGATGTCTGGGCTGGAGCAGGCTGGAGGAAGGGGGAGATGCACGGGCTGATGACCTGTACCACAGCCCTGTGCTTGTGCTGCTGGGACATGGCAGCGAAGCTGCTCAGGGCACGTGGAAATCAGCCCTGCAGCACCAGGAGAGCCCCAGGGCCCTGTTCCCTCTGCCAGCTGGGATGTGGGCTCAGCAGTGACTGGGTATGCTCTTTCAGCCTGAAGCTGAGGGGTGTGGGATGAGCCTGGGGATGAGGCACCCCTGGCTGGGCAAGAGCACAGGGCAGTGGGGGCTGGGAGCTCGCTGACCATGCTGTTCCCTTCAATATTCCTGAAATGCACTCTCCAGTCAGCTTGTGCAGCTCCTGAATGGAGTTTCCAGTTTTGACCCAGGCACACTAATTTATATTGGTGTTGCCATCTACTGAGTTTTGCTAATTACTGGTTTTCCCATCAGTACATGGGGTTATTCTGCTGTCCCTGTGCATGTGCAGCATAGTTAACTCTGCAGTCGTAGCTTCTATTTGCAGTTCCAATCCAGAGGAAAAAAAGACCTAAAAAGAATCAGAATGGTCATATCCTGTGATTCAACTGCAGCTTTGCATTTCTTCATACAGGATCCAGTTTATGGAAAAGGGAAACTTGGAGAAATTCAAGGGCTTGTCCTGGGAATGCTGGACACTTTCAACTATGAACAAGTAAGTTGCCTGTGTTTCTGTTCTGCCCACTGCTGCATGCAGCATTATTTTAGCTGCCTGGCCTATTGCTCTCTCTCTCTTTTGTTGTTTCTGTCTGCAGGGCAAAGTCAATGGACATGTGAGTGATTTCTGTGTGACTGGGAGATGGGGAGGGAGTTTGTTTTGCTCACAGATTGCAAGTGAAGGGACTGACAGGTACATGGTGAACACCTCTGCAGCTCAGTTCTGTGTTAAATGTACCAGAAGGATAAACATCTGCTTTTTCTCCAGCTCATCCTGCAGTTAGGGATTCCAAGGCACAAAGCTGATATGTTTTGTCTTTACATGCAGTTTTAAGTAAGAGGTTTTTAAATTAGGCTGTTTTTACACTTCCCAGGGGTAATGCTGCACTTCCTTTGTGACCTGATGTGATTTCCTCTTAATCTCAGTCCTGCTTTTCTCAGTCCAGTCCCAAATCCCAGGCAGTCTCCACACTTCAGCAATTTTCTGAAATTCCTTTCCCCCTAAACAGGATGCACAGTGCTCTTCCTCCCCGCTCATGTGGCAGTGCCATCCCAGCTGCTGCTCAGGGCAGGCCCCTGGGCACCAGCAGCCAATGCAGAAACACAGTGGGAAATAGCTTTGCTGTGGAGGCTGAACACCAGGAGCCTTTTTCTGTGTTTGGGTTCTTGCAGAAGGTGTGGGCAGCTCCTGCCCCGTCCCTGCCTGGCAGCTCGGGGCCAGGCTGTGTGTCCAGATGGGACCCTCTGGTGCAGCCTTGTGCAGCTGCTGCTGTGGAGCACGGATGGATCAGGGAGCAGAGCCCCTGTGCCTGGGAGAAACCTGGTGCTGGAAACCCGGGGTGGTTCTTTGGGCTCTTTGAAAATGGGCATCCCTTGGGAAGGACAAGCAGATGAGCAGTTCAGGGGTTTTTTTAAGACTTTAATTGCCACAGTGCATTTGAGCTTTGATTTTTATTAGCACATTTCTCCTAAAATGGGGATGTAAGCAGTAGCTTGCCAGGTAGAAGAGAAAAAAAGGAGGTTTAGTGTGGAAGATGAAAAAATGAGCCTGCCATGCCCCTCTGAATGCTCTTGGGCAAAAGTCAATACAGGACTTGTCTATTTGAGAGTGCAGACGAATTGCTCCATTAACATGTGATGAAAGGATAAGTGTTTTGAGGTCAGTGGATAGAGAGCATAGGAGGAGAAGTGATTTTACTGGGTTGTTTCTGCTCTTAGTGAGCTGCTAAGCTGCTTGTTGTGAAGAGCTGGTCGGCAGGGAGTTTCTGCAGTCTGGACGTGACAGACTGACCTACTCTGTGTGCTGTCTTCCACACAGACCCTTCTAGAGACAACCACGAGCCTTTTAAACCACGATCTCCACTGGTCCCTGTGTAACCTGAGAGCCTCTGTCACCAGAGGCCTTACCCCAAAGCAGGATTACTGCTGCATCTGTCTCCAGCAGTACAAAAGGAGGCAAGAAACTGCTGATGAAATCATTGTTTTCAGGTAAAGTTAGGGGGTGGGGTTGCAGCTGTGATCATGTTAATAGTTTTGAAAGGGGAAACAAATCTACTGGTTGGCTCACCTGAGTAACGATGTGTATTGCTGGGAGCACATCTCCCTGCTGCCTTGCAGGATGAGAGGGCTGGCTAATCACACCCATCCAGAGCCTGCTTTGCATGCAGCCAGCCCTGCCTGGCGGGGAGGAGTTGCCTCCTGGTTCCAGGAGCTGGCTGTCAGTTTTCTGTCCCCTCTCCCAGCAGTGTGCTTTGGGCGCTGCAGCACCCTGGGCTCATTTGTGTATTTGTACATCGTGGATCTGCCACAGCCCCGGCATCTCCCATGTCCTATCTGTGCCCAGGTGTCTGGAAAATAAGGTGAAATCATTGTTACCTGCACGTTATGGTCTGTAGCTGTATCAGCAAATGGCCATCCAGTGTTGATTCTGTGAGTCTGGAAATCAGCAGGAGGGTGAGGATACACTGCTGATCTGTATTCCCAGATACAGCCTTTTCCCCCTGGGCAGCCCCTTCCCCTCCACCGTGCAGAGCTCAGGAGGTGCTGCCCTGCTTCCCAGCACTGACTCCCTCTCTTCCCAGCTGTGGCCACTTGTACCACTCGCTGTGCCTGCTGAGTAAGGAGTGCGGGATGGTCACCAAGGGCGTCATGAGGTGGATGTGCTACAAATGCAACTCGAGCAACAAGGGAGGGAAGCTGAGTGAGAACTTCTCAGAGCTGAAAAAAGGGACTGCAGCATCCCTGGCACAGGTAAGGCTTGTCAGGTGGTTTCTCTTCAGGTAAACTTTCAGCCCCTGATCAGCAGCTGTCAAACACTCTCAGCAGCTAATTGGTCACTTTTCTGAATGCCACTTTGTTTTGGTGGGGGTACAACTCTGGAAGTCATGGAAATNGTCTGTCTGTGCTTCCAGACAAGCCCCTGATCAGCAGCTGTCAAACACTCTCAGCAGCTAATTGGTCACTTTTCTGAATGCCACTTTGTTTTGGTGGGGGTACAACTCTGGAAGTCATGGAAATTTCATCCAGAAGGTCTAGGAGCTGGTGTGAGGGGGCAGCTGGATGCTTGCATTGGATTGTGTGGACAATTCCTGTCAAATTATTTTTAGGTGTGTTTTATATAAAAGTTAGATTAAAAGCTGGCACATTCCTTGTGGCTGGATTGTGGAGCCTCTGTTCCACCTTCCTAGCAGATAATCTGGCTCTAGCTAAAAGGTCTGGGATTGATTTGACTCTCTAAGTGCTTGCACAACGCTTTAAGAAGCTTGAGCGTAACCAAGATTGATGCAGCTGGATTTGGGTGAGAGAACAGAGAATTAATTTGTATTTATTGTCAGTATTTGTGCACTGAAAGTTTCATCTTCCCTAATTCAAACTGAAGTACAGCCTCAAATATGCGTGGCGCTGTCTCTTCCCTGGGCTGGTGCTGTGGAGGGTAAGCCCCAGTGGCAGATGGCTTGTTGGGTTGTCTTTAGGGATGTTGCATGGGGGCAGCTGAGCTCTGCTGCTCCACGTTCCAGCAGCCCCTGGGTGAGGGTTTGTCCCCAGCTGCTTCAGGGTGCTCTGTGCATTTGTCACCGTACAGATGTGCACAGAGCCACGTTTTCACTCCTGGAACCAAAATAATTCAATCTTGGAGTGCATTTTTATAGTAGTACTTTGGTTTAGCAGATGATTTCAATTCCTGCCAAACCCATCCCCGTCAAAAGCTGGCTAAGGGCCTTAGTCAGCTGCTGCACTCACAGGAGAGGCTTCCTGCTTGGGGGAGACGTGGGGAAAGGGAATCTCACAGGCCTGTGTGGAGCACCATGCAGTCTCTGCAGTCAGGCTTTGTCAGTGTTTGAGTTGGTGACAGCACCAAAGCTTTCCCAGGAGCTTGGACATTGACTGTGGTCTGCCTAGGCTGAGCAGTGTGTGTGTCCTGTCCTGCTGCAGTGGGATGTGGGCACTGGACCTGAGGCTGGGACGGTTCAGCAGCCCCACATCTCACCCTTTGCGCTCCTGCCCCAAAGGAGTGGGTGTAAATGGGGGTGACAGGCCGGGGTGTAGTTTAAAAACTAAAGGCAGAATTAAGTACTAAAACTGCATTCAGCATTCAAGTGCCTGACACTTGATTCCAGTGCTTTGTACTTGGATTATCCCTGGGTTTTTCATGGGCAGTCAGTCAGGGAGCCCCTGTGGCTCCCCTTTGACTTCAGTCTGACTTACCCTGTAGAGAAGGAAGGGGAAGATGCTCCACATGCCGTGGCAGTGGTTGGGGTAAGGAGGAGAAGATGCTTCCTTTTATTTAACTGATGAAAGTGAAGGGCTGGCTGGAACTCACGGCCTAAAGGGGGGTGTGGAGAGACTGGATGGGGAAGAAGGGTTACAGCATGGATCATGTAGTGCTGGCTGGAAGGCATCCATCCCAGGCCATCCCAGTGCGGGATGCCGCCCTGCTGCTGTCACGTGCTCCTGGCAGGGAAGTCATGGCTTCCTGCTCCACACACACAGCCCGGCCCAGCAGAGCTTGGCCCGGGTTCAGCAGAGCACTGCTCAGGCCCCCAGCTCCTCCTCCCTGTGTCCCAGATCCTCTCCAAGTCTGTGATGTTCCTCACCTATCTAAATTACAATATTTAACTGTTGTACTCGCATGTGATCAAACTGTTGCGCAGTCACATCTTTAAAAAGCTGAGTATATTTAGACTTGGCAGTAGACTGGAGAATCTCCAGCTCCTGCAGGAAGTTTGTTTGCTGAAAAGTCACTACTCGGCAGCGTTAATTAACCCTGGGAGGTAACGATTCCTCTGACCCGGCGTGGGCTGAGTTACAGAGCAGACTTTCTGTGCTGGGGAAATGCTGGGAATGCAAACTGGGTGAGATGGGGCCTCTCTGTGTCCTCTCTTAACTCTGCTGGCCCTGGCCAGACCCAGAGCTCTGGGTTGGACAAGCTGCTCTGGCCTCCACAGCTGGTGTTTGTGAGCAGGAAATCCCGGGGGAGGTCCTGCTAACACTGCTGTGCTTCCAGCCCTGCCCTCCCTAGACCCCAAGAGTCAGATCCAGAGCTTCCAGGCCCTTCTGCACAGAGATCTGTGGGGAGGGTGTTGCCCTGCAGTCCCTTTAAAGACCCTGAAAGCTTAGTTCCTCTCTTGGCAAAATCTAATATGGGTTTTTTCTGGTTTTTGGTTTGTGGTGGTTTTTTTTCCATAGGGAGATCTTCAGTTGAGGTATTTATTTTCTTAGGAAGCCTTGAATTAGGAGTAGAGTCGTACTGAGAAATGCCACTGAGCATCTGGAGTGCATTTCACAGCACTAATTCTGCCCTGCCCAGGCAAAGGCTGTCAGTTTGAATCGTGCAGTGTGGCTGAGATGTGTATGTGAAACGACAGCCCAACAGACAGCGCTTCCCCTGCCCCTGTGCTCTGTGTGATGCTGGGGCCATCCCCTGAAACTGGGGAGGTGGAGAGATGCCACAAGCCAGCACTGACTCGTTATGGGATCAGTGACAGCACGGGTTTAAGTGGAGCCTGGCTGGGATGAGGGCTTGGCACACTCTGCCCCAGCCAAGGGGAACAGAGAGAAGGGCACAGGGGGTTTTCTTTCCTCAGGTCCTGCTACCAAAAGTTCGTGCTTTCTGTGTTACACCTGAACCTCGTTGGCTTCCTGGGGTAATCCTCTGGGGTTTGAGGATCATCTGTCCTGCCCTCCCTACCTTAGAGCATGCCCTAAATGAGAGTTAAAAGAAATGGGAGCTTGTTTTATGGTGGGTCTCTAATCCACTTGCAAAGCTGTGTGTTTGTGTTGTGGCGCTTGGAGCTCACTGAGGTGTGGGGCTGAGGGCTCAGCAGCTGGGCCACTGCCCAAATACCTGCGGGAAAGGCTCCAGGGCTATCAGTCACTGATGCCCAAAACTCATTTGCCTCATTTCAGTGAGCTAGCTCGTGTTTTCCATTTATTCTGCCAGCCTGTGCACTGGGGATCAGGGAGAGGAAGAGCCTTGGATCCTGGGCCATAAGCCCTGCCATGAGCCCCTGAACTGCCATGCTCTGGTTATTCCGTGTCTGAGAGCTCTGAGCATGCTGTTGTTGGAGCTGTCCAGATGGCAAATATGTTTTATTCAGGAGTTTAATCCTGTCAAGTCACGCCAGGACGGACAATGGACCTGATCCATAGTTAATCCAGTTTGTCAGGCTCTACCTTTGGGCTCTGTCCTGCAGCTTTCCAGTGTCCCTCCCTGTGACAGCCTTCCGGAGCCTCAGGAACGACTCCCACGTGTGAGGGACTGGTACCACATCCTTCATGTGACCCCAAAGGTCCCTGTGCACCACGTGCTTTCTGTTGGGCAACAGTGAAGGTTTAGGATGGGTTTTTTCACCAAAACTTACTTCAGAGCTCGACATCACCTCCGTCCATCAGAAGACAGACCAATGTTACTGTTTTCAGGGTGACCGTGACCATCAGTTATTAACTTGTCTCCAGCAATATAAAAAACTTCCAAGGGGTTTGTAGCTTTGAAAATATCCAGGTGTGATCCCCACAGTAACACCACAGAGATAATTAGTGTTTTATACAGTTACAAGAGTGGGCATTCTCTGGTCTGCGGAGAGTGTTCCCATGTACAAATTAACTGAGCAAATATCCAGTCCTTTGGCTTTGGAGGTGGATGCCTTCACTGCAGCAGTGTGCAGAAATCCATGTGAGGAAGGAACTGGAGACACAGAACATCTGTTAAAGATTGGTTGTAACAGAAACAAAAGTGATCTAGTAAGAGGAATACTGAGTGCAGGTGTCTTTGTGCGTAGGTAAAGGAGGACTGGCAGCAAAGCTAAAATTGAAAACAGTTCAAATTGGAAAAGACTGATTTGAAAACCAGAATTATCCTTCAGCAGCTTTTAAATCAAAATTGACTGTTTTCTCGGGCTTCTCATACTGGAAGAGTGGGTTAATTTTGTTGTTTTGTGGGGTTTTTTTGAGAAATTCAGAGTGAATTGTAGTTGTGTCCCCTGGCCTTCCTTCAGAGCAATCTGCAGCCTGGCAGAATAGTCCTTCCACTGCCTACAGTCCAAAGTCTGGCACTCTGGGGCCCGTGAGAGGCTGACAGGGAGCAGGGACAGCTGATTCCAAACTGCCTGAAGCCAGGAGCAGTGAGACCGAGATCACCTGGGGAAGGGTCATGGCCTAGTTAAAAGCAAAGATGGCAAAATTGCAGTGGGAGATCTCTGCTTGACTTCACATCTCAATTTCTAAGAAGCTATTCCTACGGTTTGATGAAAATTTCCTCCCTTTTAATAAAACATTCCAGTTTGGGAGGATGCGTAGAACAGACTCATTGAAATGCAGTGGCAGCTGCTGGGCTGCAGCAACCTGTGGATGTTCCCATGAACTGCAGCAGTCCCTGCTGGCAGTGGTTCCGTGAGCTGAACCGGTGCCCCACAGCCCAGGAGATGCCATTGGGATCCAGCACAGCACCAGGGAAGGGCAGGAGGTCACTCTGCGTTCACAGAGGGGCCTGGGAGCAGGGGCATGTCCCAGGGGAGCTGTTCCTCGGGCTGGGCTGGCTCCTGCTGCTGCTGGGGGGGGGATGGCTGTTCCCCTCTGTGATTCCAAGCTGGGAAATAACCAGCTGGCCCAAGGTTAAGGGTGCAGCTGACTCCTGCCTTTGATGTTCCTCTGAAGGAGGGGAGCACAATAAAGGCAAGCCAAAGCTTTGGCTGTTTGTAGTCCCTTGGTGGGAGGATAGGAGAGGGATTTTTGGCTGTGCTGGTGGTGCTGGCTATAGCTGAGGGGGCAGTGGCTGTTCTGGATGGCAGCTTTCAGGAAAGCACAGGGGTAAGCAGGCTTTCAGGAAAGCAGTGTCTGGTAAATCCCATCGGGGGAAGCTGCAGTTGCCATGACCCCCTCGCAGCCCATGGCACAAGGAGAATGATGTCCTGTGGTCTGTGTGTGACTTGGGCACAGACAGGTTTGGGCAGCTGCAGCTGAGCTCCTGGGGCCAGAGCTGAGCTGGGCATGTTCTGAACATCCCAGATACACAGCAGTGCCAGGCTGCTCCCAGGGGTCAGGACAGATGAAGGGGACGGATAACAGAGGTGTTCCCTTGGGTTTTCTGTAAGGTTTGGGGTCACATTACCGATAAGCCTCTGGCAGGAGAGGTCACTAACCCTTACACAAAATAAGACTTCTTCCCTCTTCTGTGTGTCTTTTACATAGGACTTGAGGGAATGGCTGGAGCTGTGTCAGGGCAGGGTTAGGCTGGAGATCAGGGAAAGGTTCTTCCCCAGAGGGTGCTGGGCACTGCCCATGCTCCCCAGGGAATGGGCACGGCCCTGAGGCTGCCAGAGCTCCAGGAGCGTTTGGACAGCGCTGCCAGGGATGCCCAGGGTGGGGTTGTTGGGGTGTCTGTGCAGGGTCAGGAGCTGGACTCTGGTCCTTGTGGGTCCCTCCAACTTGGGACACTGTGTGATTACCTTCCTTTTCTCTCCCCAACTCCTGCCCTTGAGAGAACACTGCACCTCCTCAGCCTTCTGTGGTTGGCGCTGTGGGATCCGTTCAACAGCCTCTTGGCTCATCTATACCACAGGAATTCTCTGCATGAGGCCTCGGAACTCTCAGGTGCAGGTGCTGAGCTCAGCCCAAGCACAGGCCCATTGGGCATCATGTTTAACATTTAATCCATGTGCTGCCATGCTTCCCTCAGAGCCTACTGGATGGGAAATGAACACCCTGTCTGCTGGGCCGTGGTGCCCAGTGAGGGTGTGTGGGGGCTGTGTTTGTCTAATTAACCCTGAGCACTGTTACTGCTCCTTTGGCTGAAGGCATCAGCGGAAGTCCAAGGGAATATTCCAGCAGTGCCTGGTGTAGGCAGGAGCAGCTACCCAGAGCATGTGTGGGAGCACAGGGATGTGCCTGTGTGTTTTCCTGTCTAACACAGACAGTGCCCTCCTCTCCCCATCACTGCAGTCTCACGTGGCTGCAGCCGTGACTCTGTCAGAGCACAAACAGACCTGTGCTCTCCCAGGCCCTGAATGGGAGGTTTGCTCCTCAAGTTCAGCCAAGTTCAGCTGGAAATAAGAGACATCTGCCTTTCCCCTGGTGCTGCCGGGGAGTGAGAGGCCAGGGCTGTGTGACAGATTGGCTGTGCTGGGGAGGCTGCTCTGCCCTGGGCAGTCGGGGCTGTTGGCTGCCTCTGACAGTGAGCAGGCAGGGCTCACCTGCTGCCAGGCACTGGCCCCTGTGTGCTACCACAGGTGAGGTTCTGGAGGCCCTGGGGTTGTCCCAGGGCAGGTTTGCCCAGGGCCTGCCAGGCTGGTCCCTGTGCAGCCATGGGCTGGGCGGTGCCTGTCCCAGAGCCTCGCTGGGCAGGGGCTCTGCAGAGCTTGGCAGCAGCAGCAGGACACTGCTGTTCTCAGAGGGGAGTCCTGAGGTTTCCCTGAATTCCTTAACAGCTCTGTAGTGTCAGTGTCTAGAATGGCACTAGAATGTGACTTTGGGTCACAGCCTGCCTTGTTCTCTCTTTGGTTGATTGTTCCAGGTTCCTGGGAGCACCCTGAGAACAGCAGGGCCTTATCTGACAGAAGAGAGGTGGATTTGCTTAGTTTAACATTAATTGGCTGGGCTTTCATTAAAGCCCTGAATTTGGGTACTGTTTGTAAGACTGATGAGCCATGGTGAAGCAGGGGAGGAA
The DNA here is from genome assembly GCA_013398055.1 of Ifrita kowaldi. Taxonomy (NCBI): domain Eukaryota; kingdom Metazoa; phylum Chordata; class Aves; order Passeriformes; family Cinclosomatidae; genus Ifrita; species Ifrita kowaldi. Next base: position 94,959 of record VZRS01014627.1, on the reverse strand, counting down.
GGCCAAGAGTGGGCTTGGTGTCCACTGCCTGTGGGCTCAGCTCTGTAAATGGGAACATGGCAGGGGTTGCTTTTGTTCCTAGGAATCCCAAAACCTTCCCCAGGACTTCTGGCTGCATCTCCCTGTGTTAAGAGAGCAGCCCCTGGGGCAGTGGGGTGCTCTGAAGCTCCAACTGATGCAGCAATGTCTTGTGTGGAAGGAATGGCTGAGGGGCAGCTCTGGGATAGGTCTCTTGGTGTGACTGTGGACAGTGCCTCTGCTCAAACTGTTGGGATCTGCTTTGCTTAGGCACCGGCTGATGATGGAATTTGTAGCTGTTAAATTAAAGATAATTGCAGGCTTGGGAGGGCTGTGTGTGACTACCAGAGGGATGGAATATGTGCAAGAAAAACGTGCAGTGGAGATTAGCATTAGTGGTGGGACGTAGGAGAGCTGGAAAATGAAAAAAGCCTTTTTCCTTCCTCCTGGCCCAGATCCTCAGGAGATGAATTGACTCTCTGGGGTTCTGTGTCTCATCTGAGGCCTTTCCCAGGGGATGTGGGGATGTGGCTGGAAATGGGTTGGAGGTGCTGAAGGCTCCATCCTGGAGCTGGCCAGCCCTAGAGACAGAGGTTGTGCTGTGAGGTGAGCCCAGCACCTTCCACGGACACCCGAGTGCTGCATCTGGACCCCGGGAGCCTCCCGTGGCTCCTGAAGGGAAACATGCCTTTAGTGACACGGTTGAAAAAGGAAAAGGCCTGACAGCAGTTGTTTCCATGACAACAGAAAGAATTGCCTGCAATATTTCAGCTCATCAGCCTGGGAACAGCCTGATTGATAGTTACGTACGTGTGGTAGGGAGAGAGCAGGAGAGGGGAGGCCAATTATATTGCATTTTCCTTGTCCTTGAATGCCTGTGGCCACAGCAACTGTGGAGGGCAGTTTTTCCTTGCTTTTTGTGTTTTCCAGTTGAGGATGACCTGTGTGTCCCTGGGAAGCACCGCTACAAGCTGCTGGCTGTGAGTCCCTGACCCTCCCTGTGCCAGGCTCCCAGCTCAAAGCCTGTGCCAGGTGTGCAGGGAATGGGGACATCTGGCTCCCTGACTGGCAATCAGCAAATAGTTATTTACACTACTGAGAATATCCTGGAGGGGAAGGAGAGAGTTTGGCAAATGTTTCCAGCATAAGCGATCCACACTCAGGACATTTCATCTCTTCCCAGACTGATGATCCAAGGCAAGACGTGCATGGCTTTGGGATAGTCTCAGAACTATCCAGGCTTCAGGAAAGCCGTGGGGGCTCAGGGCATCTCCCATTGCCAAAGAGCTTAAAGTCAGCGCAGCTTCGGTCAGTACCCACTGGCAGGACTGTAGCATTATTGGTTAGTAGCCCTTGGGAAATGTATTTTGGAGAAAATATTTGAACGTTCCCTTAAAAATAGATCCCCAGAGACAACAGATGCCAGCCTGCTGCTCATGAGGGAGGCTGTTCTCCTGGCTCCTGTTGGGGTTTCTTGATGATGCTTTTGCTTTGCAGTATGAGCAGAAACATTCAAAATAGAAACACTGTGGTGTGATAAATGGAACAAACCTACAAGAATCTGTGATGCTTTGTCATCCCTCCCTGGGGTATGTAAATGGTGCCGTTTACAGCAGTTTGAGTGTGTGCAGCCCTCTCTGCCTTAGCGCTCTTGGTGCAGCTCTGGGCCCTCTCTTGGCCCTCACCTGCAGCTGCCCCTCACTGCTGGGGGACACTTGGCCTTGAACCCCACAGCTGGGCTGCCACTGCTGTGTGACTCCCCTTGCCTCCCCCTTTCCACCGCTCATTCCCCGGCTTTCAGTCGGTAACACCCCTCTAGAGGACAAGAGAAGGGGCCTCAGGGTACCATTACAGGATGCCAATAGTTGTTACCAGTCACTGGCAGAGGCACGGCTGGGGTAGCAGGCACACGCAGCCCGTGTCCCCTCGCAGTGTTCCTGTGCCGCGGTGTTGGGCTGGGCGGGGCCGGGGCACGGGGAAGGGCTGTGGGGAGCTGCCGCTGCCGCCTGGGAAGGAGCCTGGAGAGGCTGCTTGGCCACAGAGGCCCATTACTTCTCTTCCCAGCTGGCTGTGAGGGAGTTTTCCCATGCCTTTTTTCCTTCCTCAGAGGTAGCCCAGTACCGTCAGTCTGTGCCATCAGGGACAGAGCTCAGCAATAACTCAGTGTGGATGCAGGGGTGTAACTATCCTCTGGGCAAGCGCAGGATTAATTTTTCTTCCCCCCCCCAAACCTGGGGTGCACATGGTGGCTTCATGCCAAGGGAAAGATGGCTAAAAAGGCCTCTCAAACAGGCTGTGGACAGACTGCTCCTGGCCCAGGAATTAATTTCAGTGCTCTGTGTGGTTTCTGTAACTTTCTCACTCTTTCTCAGATGAGTTCGGAGTCTGTGTTGGATCCTCAGCAAATCCAAGCTTTTGACCAGCTCTGCCGACTCAACCGAGGCACCTCCCGAGTACGTACTCCCCATTTTCCTTCTGCTTTTCAACTGGTGACGGGCATTTTTCATGTTGTCAAGCCAGACATTGGCACTGGCAGCGAGAGCTCTGGCTTTTCTCTGGGGTTTGGTCTAGTGCTGGCACTTGGCTGTGGCACACTGCAAGGCAGCCACGCTGAGGAATTCACTGGCAGGAAAACCATGGGAATGCCTCTGGCTTTGGGGCTGGGCCTGACAGGTGTCCATGGGGTGATCTTTTGTGGGTTTGTAACTAAGCTCCCCTCCAGACACTGCAGCTCCCACAGTCCCTAGGACTCCCTCCTCCTGTGCCCATGCTGTCCCAAGGAGAGCGCAGCTCCCTCTGTCCCTGGCATTTTCCTTGTGCCTCCTGCCTGTTTTGGCTGTGGTTGGTGGCACTTTCAGTTCTTTTTGGGTTTGTTTTTCAATTATGTGACTTTAAAGCAACCTAAAGACCCCTGGAGAGTTGTTCAGTTGAGGACTGGTGTCCTGCATGGAGCTCTGTAGGGTCCCTCCGTGCCACCCGTGCCCTTGGCTTTACCTGGAGTAAGGTTTCTCTCACTGCAGCAGGGACACAGCGATGCCCTGGGCTCTGTGAGCTGTGCAGGAGCGTTCCCAGGGTGACCGGGGGTTTTCCTTGCAGCTGGCTCTCCTGACGGAGCTGGCGCGCGGGGGCCACGGCGGTGGTGACAAGCACGGGCTGCTCAGTGTTTCCCACGGGGACCCGGCCACCAGCAGCGTCTTCCAGAACGAGAACTTCCAGCTGCACCTGACGCCCCCTCCGCTGGCTGAGGAGTAGCGCTCCCGCCGCGGCCCGGCCGGCTGCTCCCGGGACGTGCTGCTGGGGAGCCTTCCCACCACAACACGGCATTTCCCCCCACACCACCTTTCCCAGAACCCGCTGTGCTGAGCCTCACTGGGCACTGCTGGGTCGTAGCTGGGTGACGTCCCAGCTCTGCTTTGGCAGCCGTGGGGCCGCTGGGCTGGAAGCTGGAACTCTGGGACACACCCCAGCAAGCTGAGGGCACGTGGAGGGCTGCCCGTGCTCACCCAGGGGCTCGTGGCAGCAGCGGGAACTTTTCCAAGTAACCGAGTCAGCTCCGCCCTGCCGGAGGAGCCTGTCCTGTGCCCAGAGCCCCCGTGACCCCGTGCTGTGCTGGTTCTGTGGCCGGGGGCCACACCTGCGTTCTGTGTTCTGCTAAAAGCAGCTGTTCTGGCAAGGCCTGGCCCTGCTGTCTCATGGCAGCAGCCATGGGATCTGAGGGCACGGAATGGGCAAACCTGGAGAAGGCTGAAGAATGCAGGAAAAGACACCTGTGTGAGCAAACTGACCTGCACACGCTGTGTTCTACCAACCCATTAAAGAGGCCCTTGGCTGAACTTTCCTGTGTGACTTCTGCACTTCTGTGAGTGGGCTGCTGGTAAGAGAAGGATACATCTTGTGCCTGTGGGTGAAGCTCAGACCTCCCCTCTCACCTGTACCTGTATTGGGGGTGCGAGGAGTGTGTGTGTAAAAGAGGTGCCTCAGGCCCTTGGGGGCTGCAAGGGAGAGAGGGTGGGTGTGAAGGGCACTGATGGTCACAGAACTTTTAGCACTTTGCTCTCAGCACTGCAACCCAGTGTTGGTGGGGTTCCTGTGCTGTCACACACACTTCTCTTCCCCCTGCTCACTTTGGCACTGGCACTTGGGTGTTTTGGGGTGCCCTCGGGGTCCCAGTTGCTCCCAGAACACAGCACTAGGCGGGTGTTGCTGTACCAGCGCGCAGAACTCTGATGGCTGATCCGTGCAGGGCTCACGTGGAATGGATGGCAGGAGTACGGGGCAGCATGGCTGCCTCCAAGGAACATGGAAGCACCAGGTGTTGTGCAGAGCTCAGCCAGGCAGGAGCAGTGCCCTGGGGCCCGAGGTGCCCTGTGTGCTCACCTCCTGCCCTTGAGGAGAACTGCCATGGCATGTGTCCGGTCTGCAGCCACACCTGGACACAGGTAAGTCAGGGAGCTGAATCTGGCCACACATCAGCTGGGGTAGCTCTTTCCAGGTGAGCCAGAGCTGGGCCACGAGGCTGCCCACCAGCCCCAGCACGTACCAGGCCCTGGTGTGCTCCCATGGTTGTTCCCCTTCTCTGCCTGGCTTCGGGGGTGTGTCAGGGGCTGCCAATCTGAAGCCGTGAGCGGCCCTTCACCTGCTGGAAGTCCGGGAATGTTTCTCTTGAGCATGGAAAGCACGCAGGCAGTTAGGACAAGCAGAAGGCCAGTTGTTCAGTATTTTATTCAAGAGGAAATATACACACACCTCTCCCTGGCAGGGGGAGCAGCCAGCCCAGGGCACGCCCGTGTTTGTGCAAAGGAAGGAGCCCCGTTTCCGTGGGAGCGTTCCCGATCCCGAGCCGGGTGTGTGATGGAGCAGGAGATCCCCGCGGCTGGGCCCTGCCTGCCCTCGCCAGCAGCCCCGGGACTCCCCAGAGCGCGGCTGACATTTTCCAGGAACAACAGAAGGAAGAGGCAGCTTATTGTGCTTAAGACATCTGAACAAATCCTGGGTAGGAGACACTCACAGCTTGTGGGTATTGCTAATTACTTACAGTTAAGAAAGAACGGATCCTGACGGGGACAGGACGCTGTGGGCCCTGTGGAGTGTCTGCCACCAGCACCCCCCGTGGTCACCACGCTCCCAGGCAGGGCTGCGGCTCCTGCTTGCCTGCAAACAAGGTGAGCTGTGCCGGGCACGGGGTCCTGCTCACCTACCCTGCCCTTGGTGCCCCAGGGAGAGCTGGCGAGGAGCATCCTGCTCTTGGGAAAGGCCCTGCTGCGCCAGCCCACCCATCCTGCCTGGGAAGGAGGAGCCGTTCCCAGGGGAGGAAGAGCCGCCTTCTTTCTGGGAGGAAAGCTCAGACAGGCCAAGCAGCAGAGTGAGCTCATTCAGCTCTCAACTCGGGTTATAATTGAAAGGTTAAATATGAATAAATGCTGTAGGTTTATACATAATGTTTCCTTCTACCTATGGAATGTGTCTGAATGGTCCAAAGACACCAAAATGTTAGCCAAGAAAGACAACCCCGCCCTTAAAAATGAAATAAATCCTATTTAGTTTTACTACAGCCTTTGTTTAAATGCCCTCAGAAGAACAGAGTATTTTCAAGTGCCTTGTGAGAATGTATCTGTTCATGCAATGGCCCAAGTTCCTTGTTTCACAAGCATTGCACATTTTTATGTAAGTCATCAAAACTATAAAACCTATTATTTTTGTCCGAAAATCTTAGTCTAAAAAGTACAGCATTACTGTGTATCCACCCATGGAAACTCCCAGACACGTGCATGTGCACAGACACACACTGTTGCCTAAATGTCTTCTAAAGATACTGATTACAAAGTGTATAAAAGTGGGAATACATTGTCAGGATACAGTGAGAGATGAGCCATCCTCTACCACAGACTATAATCTAGTATCAGTCACTAACTGTACACGTTTATACAGCCTTGGATGCACCAGGGACTTCTGAAACGCAAACAGCAACTACACAAAGAGCGGCAGAGGCGCTGCAGGAGCACAGGAGTTACTGGCTCCAGCTCCGGGGAGCTGGCTGGAATCTGAGAGCGACGTTTTTGTTTCCTTCAATGGGGCTGAAACCGAACCTCCTGTGAGACAGCTCCGCTACCAGCTGGGTGAGGGACCCCTGCTCCGAACCTGCTCCTGGACTGGGAGCGACGGAGCAGGAGCCAAAGCCTCCCCTCTCCCCTAGGATGACTGTAGGCTGTATTTTAACAAGCTCACACGCCTCCGAGCCCGTGGGCCACCTCCCGGGGGCATCTCCACGCTGTCCCCAAGCTCTGCCGACACAGTGGTGTGGCTGGTGAAGTTCTGTTTGTTTAAACTTTGTTATTCTTCAGGCAAATGCAGGCCCTGAGGCCATTTGGTCCTGAGTGTCCGGCACCAAAGAGCCCAGGAGGAGGCAGAGGCGGAGCCGAGGGCGGGTGTTCGGAGGTAGTCGCTTCTGTCGCCTGTCCTGGTACTCCCCAGTCCAGTGTGGTATTGGTTAGATGGCCATGCTCCACCTCTGCCTGCTCCCCCTCCTGCCCACCTGCAAAGGCCAGACCCCCTTCCCAAGATCCAGGCAGAGAAAAGGGACCAGCTGGATTCAGGCAACTCATCCCCCTCCAGAGCAAGACCTGCCTTCTCAGGAGATTGCAGAGCCTGGCCTACCTCAGCAGCTGCTCGGTGCATAGCCTGGAGAAAAGTTGGAGGCACTTTGTGCATTCTCTAGCCTGCCATTCCAACCTGCTGGAAGCGTGGTGCCGACAGCCTCGGAGAAGGGTCACACCAGCACCAGGGAAGAGGCTGGACAAGGCGCCAGGACAGACAGAGATGGGAGAAGCCTCGTGTAGCTGTTTGAGAAAGAGTAAGGGCACCTCGGTTTGCTGCTCCAGGCACACACCCCCCGTGCTCTGAGGGCTCCCTGCCAACAACCCGATGGGTGGAAACATCTTGAGTGGCACATCCTCGTGTAAGAAGTTGTGTGGGGGGTAACCCAGACCAACAAAAGGGCCTATTTCTGCTAGAAAAGTCTTAAGATTTGTCACTACCTTACGTGCAGACGTGGGAGAGCTGATCAGGCTGAGAACGTGTTAAAATTGCTCAGGCTGTTGCTAGTTCACCATATGTAAGTCCTGTGACCGCGCTCCCATGACAGGAATCTGAAATATCAAGTGCACTGGAAAAAAGGGATTGTCAGAAAAAACAGAAAATAGAAATACTACAAAAGCAACATTACTGAGAAGGAAGCGGACTGAGCCGATGCCGACTTGTGTGGTTACACGGTGGTTTCTATAGTCTCAATCACTTCCATCTCGCACTGTGAGGGCGACAGGAGCGGGCATTCGTCCGGCTCCCAGCTGCTATCCGGGCTGTAATCTTCCTCTGAGCTCAGCTCGGCCACCCCCTCCGTGTCCTCGTCACACGACTCCACGTAGTGAACCCCCACCGCGTTGATGCCGGAGTCCTCGGAGCTGGAGGGGGACGAGCAGTGCTCTGTTTTTGGTGTATTGCTCTCCTTTGTGATTAAGGCATTGCGGACGGAGCCCTCGTCGGGCTTTGCCCTGTGCGGGGCGGGCGGCTGGCGCTGCACGTAGCACATCTTGCCGTTGATGCACTTGACGCGGTAGTTGTCGATGAACAGGTCGGCGATGGTGCAGAACTGTGGCGCCTCGGGCGGCAGCGGCGGCTGGAACGCGGGAGCGAACTTGAGGAAGTGCTCGGTGAGCGACACCGAGATCTGGATGGTGTTGGGGGACTCCCGGGGCCGGACAGGGATCTCGGTGCTGGGGAGCTGCTCCACGGGCGTCATGGGCTGGTAGACGTATTTACCTGTGGGGACACGGAGGAGCAGCATTTAAAGGTTGTTGGCTTTGAGTTAGAACCAAAGCAATGACGTTGACACCCTTGGACACCACCAACAGTTCCCTGCTGGCAGCAGCCGCTGCTCCTCTCGTGGCCTCTCCAGGTATGGATCCTGTGACACCTCATGCTGCAGGTAAGCACCACCTCCTGTACCCCAGTGCTGCTCCTCTCCCTGCCCCTGCCTCAAGGACAGCTGTAGGACATGACTGACGCTGGAGAATTTACTCCAGGGGCACAACTCCATAGCCATGAAGGGGGAAAGATGCCAAATCTGCCCCCCCCACCTTCTAGGAGAAAGGAAACTGACGAGATTCTCAGAGGCTTTCCCCCCGCCACTGAACACGTCATGTAAGTTCTAGCTTACATCTTTGCTACAATGATCAAAATTTTATTACATCCTTATTATTCCAGTGAGTCTCCTTGCACGTGTCTCCATGTTCTTTGTTTCTGGGGACTAAATTGTGGTTTTCCATATTATAAACCAGGAGTTCACACATGACTACAATTAGAATTTTAAGGCAGAAGATAAGGGAATTTCCAAGCTTTAGAAATGCTTTTGGCATCTTGATTATCTGGTTAAGTAGTAAGAAAATAGGATTATGTTGGTTATATTGAGCAGAACAAAGTGTGAACTGAACATCTTCGCTAAAAGAAATAAATAAGAGAGCAGAAAATTGGGACTATGTCAGGAAAAACTGAGAAACCCGAGGCTATGCCTAAGACTGTAAAATGCTGCATTTTATTTGCATGAAGCCTCTGAAAGATTCATGTCTCCCCAGGGGCTCATCCGCTGGGAAAGCACAAATTTCCAGAAGCCCTGTGAGTAGTGGGGCTGTCGGAAGAGTTTCACTGCACGCGCTGCAGATCCTGCTTTGCACGAGCAGCAAATGCACCAAAGCACGGAGGGGCCGTGCGGGTGCTTGGAGCTCTCCAGGTGAGGGGCAGAAAGCTCCTGCATTAAGGAAGGCTGAGTGCTGGTGTGTTTCCAGCTCAGAGGTAGGTGCAGCCTTTTTCCCGGAATTACCCGTTCCTTTTGGAACATCGCAGAACGGCTCGCGTTGGGAGGGACTTAAAGATCACGGAGTTCCAATCTCTCTGCCGTGGGCAGGGATGCCTCCCGCTAGACCAGGTTGCTGCAAGCCCGAGGGAAGGGCTGGCTCCCCCTGCAACGCCTCTCCGCGGCAGAGAATCCCCCCGAGGCTGGGGATCCCTCCCAGCCCTGGGAAGCGCTGTGCCGGCGCTCCGGGGCCCACGCACAGCCGGTGCTCTGCCAGCTCCGGGACGTCACCGGGAACCTCGAGCACCGGGAAGGTTTTTCCCACCCCGCTGTGCTGCTGGAAGGGAAGGCTCATGTGAAAGTCGGCTGGCACTTCCACCGCCCGTAGCCCAGGGACAGGAAGCACAGCAGAAAGGCCACGGAGCCGAAGGAAGAGCTCTGGAGCGTGGGAGAGGCTCCAGGCACGACGAGGGAAAAGCCCACCCGTGTGCCATGGGAGGAGAGTGCAGACAGAGCTGGCAGCAGAGGGAAGTGTGTGAATAGCTTTGACCAGCTCCCCTCAAATACCTCCTCCAGTGTTTTCTCCCTATGATCTGTGGAATGGTAATTGTTCACAGAGCCACGGGGAAAGCTCAGTGACAACATATCAAGCTTTTCCCCTGTCTGCTTATGGCTGGATGACAAAAACCACAAAGCCATCCTCTCCACTTGCCATCTCTTTATCATGGTGGAATTCCTAAACCTGCTGTGACTCAGAGGAATGAATGCTGGCATCCAGCAGCTGCATACTCCAGCCACAGGCAGAGCACAGTTCTCACTCCAGCACAGATCCTTGGTTCTGGCAGTCTCTGAGCGATGGGGTCCCTTGGAGGTTTCTCAAATCTTGTGGACAGAACTTCCCTAGGAAGCTCCTCACCTTCACAGCCACAGCAGCAGCCCACGGCTTCCTGCCATCTGCTGCTTCCCAGAAATCCTTCTGTGAAATTAGTGAACATTAAATATGCCACTGCCTTGCAACGCCCCACAGCTGATGATTACTGTGCTGCTCGCTGGGATAGTGTCTGATAAATTCAGCTCATGGAAACTGAAGTGCAGCCTGCCCTTGCCTGAAACCACGATGCTCTATTTATCCATAGATTAGGAGTGCTTCTGTGTGGGCTCCTTTGACAACCAATGATAAAATAAAACCAGATACTGGTGAAAAACATTTCTTCAACTCAATTCTGTGCTGCCTCTGTTTCAAGAGTCCAAGGAAGGGTCCAGTGAAGATTTTACCAGGATGAAGAAAAAAGGTGTCTGTACAACAGGACTGTTTTTCCACTTAAAACAGCCACCACGTGCTGGCAGAAGGATGTTGGGAATACAACTTAATGGATTTAAGCCAAGGAAGCTTATAGCATGGGCATGGAATGGTAAAGCAAAGCCTCCTCAGTTTGACTTTTTTGGTGTTTGTTTTTTCCCTTTTGGGAAAAGAAGAAGAGCGGTGGCCGGGGCAGCAGAGGAGTTGCTGGGAGCTCAGCTGGTTGTTTCTCCACTGCAGCCACACAGCAGCTCCCTGCGTGTCTCAGGGCTGCTCTGCTGGCACTCATTGCAGGGCAGGAGCAAAGAGCGGCCGTTCCCTGAGCACAGGATTTCAGAGCCTGCCTGTGACCTCTGGGGGCTGGAACGTTCCTCACGTTCCAAGGACAAGCTCTGCCAGGGTAAAGCAGGAATCGGCCAACACACAACAAAGAGAATTTTCCACGTTAACTGATTTCTACATTTCTTTAGAATTCTCCTACAATAGTAACACAAGTTTGTCAAGTCTTAGCTGTTTTTAGAGGCAATTTTAGACAGATTAAACTTGTTTCAAAACATGACCAGGTGCTCAGAACTGGGACTGCCAGATTGGATCATGGACAATGCTGTGTTCACAGCCTCGGTTACCACACCTCACCACTTTCCATGCAACATAATGCATGGAAACACATAAGCCAGGATGCAGCCTATGAAAAATAAATGCAGAAATTAGAAATAAGATTGCCCCCCACCCCTGCAGCCTGCAGGATTGCCAGGGCTGGCTTTTTCACTAGAAATGCCCCTAGAAGCACAAGTCCCCAGGTTCTCTTATAATCCATCTCAATCTGATCAAACACCCGTGGAAATCAACAGCAATAGTTTTGCTAACTCTGAATGGCTGGCAACAGTCTGTGATAAAACACTACTTTGAGCACCTATTCTGATCCATCCCATTTAATCCACTAGCTCAGAACTTATTGCTTATTTATTCCAAGTCAGCTGAAGAACTCTGTGACTGCTCTGTGCTGATGAATGCCCCTGTAAATGACAGTGTTCTGCACAAATACAGATGTCACACAAGACACCTCATCTCAAGTTGTTTCCTGGGTCACTTCCCCACCACTGCCTATGCAGAAGGCGGTGAAGGAAAAATACTGCACATGTCAAACACAAATACAAACTTCAAATCCTGTGAAAAGAAATTTGCTGTATTTGCAGAAGTCTGGGAAGTTCTTCTGCACTTTAAGAGCTGCTGTGAAGAGGTGTCACAGTTCTGGCTCTGCACTTCCACCACCAAGGCAAAAAGGCTCAGGGGAAACAAGAGCCGGCTCCTCTCCTGGAAACAGCGACTGTGTGAAATCAGGCTCTGCCAGAATGACTGCCATGGTAAGTCTTGGTTGTCCATGACAGCCACTGCCTGACAGGTGAGAGGGTGAAAGGAGAGACCCCAGAAATAGGTCTATAGGCTACACTTCACCATTTGTCTCCTTAAGCCTGCTCCCTGCTTGGGGCATTATCCCCACCAACACTGCTCCTCTGTCTGACCCCTCGCAGTGACAGCAGCCTGTGCACAACGAGAAAGGGACGATTGTTTCTCCCTTTCTTCAGCTGGCCCTCGTGCCAGCAAACAAATCAAATCCTCAGGGACCTGGCACACGCTACAGCCAATACTCAACTATTCAAATATGTCCAAGGAAGTGAGTGCTGGGCAGTGCTCATCTCCCTGTTGCTCTGTGAACAGGAATAGGATTTCTATTGCCAAATCGGATGGATGCTGTTCCCCAAAGCCTTGGCTCTGTGCCTCCAGTGAGCCTGCCAGCAGGCTAAGGCAGGATCCAGCAGAGCAGAGAGCTCTATCATCACCTGCACATCTCCAGCAAACTCAGGCAACTTGGAAAATTTTTTACTTTTGTGGCACTGATAACCAGAACTATGTGGCTGATTGGCTGGAAGCTGTATTAGCCTCCTGCTTCCAAAACCCCAAACCAAGCCTTGAGAAACAAGCCACGAGGTCATGTCTCTCTGATTTTTTTGCTAATTGGGCAGTCTGCATGCATCCTCACCAAACAGATACAAAACAGCAGCAATTTCCATGGCTAATACAAAATAACTTAACCATGAAATAAGCAGAGGTGCTGCTGGAAAATTTTCTTTTCCACTTCCCTCCATCCAAGCATTCTGGTTTACCTCTAACACTCATTAACGTGCTTGGCATATTGAAAAAAAAAAAAAGTCCAGCTTTCAGGAGGGAGGTTTCTCATAACAAATTCTCCAGTTTTACCCTCTCAAAATGCTACTTTGGAGGACTTAGTCTTAATAAATAACACCATGAATTGCACTGCTCTTCAGAAAATGGTAAGAGAGAGCTGAGGATCTTACGAGTCTAAGTCAGCAATACATACCACGGGTATTTGTTCGCATGCAAGGCATTTAGACATCTATTAACTGAAAGATAAAAGCTTTTTTTCATATGTATTCTTCCCCCTGCAGCTGCTGGAACAAATATTTCTACAGCCTCCCATCTGCCAGCTCATCTATCTCCAAAATCAGCAAGGCTAACGAAGACCTGCTACTTGCAGGCTATTGAGTGTGACCTGGCTCAGCTTAGGAACTTCTCTCGTGTGGGCTGAGCCCTTGTGGAAGTCCCAAGCAGAAGTGGGCTGAAGGTGAGCTGGCTCTGATCCCATGGACTCTCCATGCCTTTGGCTGTGCTGGATGCTCCAGAGGGGCTGGAGCTGTGACCCCAGGGCACAGTCCATGGCTGCCACAGACCCCCAGTGAGGGTGGGGAGGGAGGAGTCCTGTTCACCAGCAGGGAGCTGCTCCCTAAACACTGGTAACTTGGTGCTTCCTGAACATACACCTGTGTTACAGCACCAGCCATCCCCCCTCGTGAAGTCCAATGGCATTCTCACTCCAGCTGTGCCAGACTTTCTTACTGCCACTTGCAACCCTGCCAAAAAATTCAGCTCACACGGGAGGGGAATTGGTCCCACTACGGAGAACATAAAAACCCTCTAATTAAATACCACACAGCTCTGAAGGAGTGAAGGCAAAGGAAGCATTCATAATGCATGTGTGACAGGAGACAGCGCTGCCTTGGAGGGGTTCCACATTATTCCAAGGAGAGCTCCCTGCACAGCTGTTCCGTGTGTGGAAACCTTGGAGCTGAGCTTCCCGAGCACTGGCTTTCCTCACAGCAAGAGGTGGAGAAGAACCAAGCGCTCTTCCGGCGGCACTTGCTCCACATCTCCTGGGTGTGGCAGGAGAGCCGGGTCCGGCTGCTGGGAAGCGCCGGGGCTGCGCAGCGCCCAGGGCAGGTGTCTGGCAGGTGGGGACAGCTCCGAGCTGCAGCGCTGCCCCGCCGCCGGCGTTGGCACAGCGGCCCCAGGGCAGTACAAAGGTTGTCACGCCCACCTGGGCTTCCAGGGTCCCCCAGGGCAGTGGGTGGCACAGGTTCTCCAGCCCAGCCTGAGGGCACGGGAAGGAACCAGGTCTGGATTCACCGCTGGCACAGCAGAACCCTGGGGCAGGGGAGAGTTTCCTCCTTCACTGACTGAAGCAAAGCTCGCTGCACACCCTGGACAGGTTTATGGAGGGCGCTCAGCACCCTCAGCCTGCTGGAGGTGCCCATCACACCTGTTGTTGCCAAGTGCCCACCAGAGCAGAATTCCATCGGGAAGTGTGATGGTGGGCTGGGCACCTACCTGGGGCTGCTGCCTTCCAGCCCTGCCAGCTGAACAGCAGACAAAATGACTGCTCTGGCCTTCCTCCTCCTCCTCTCTCCAGTTACACGCACAGCTTGGAACAACAAACCCTTGCAAACAAAGGTTGCCCTACCCATAAATACGCACCGAGGACTATCACAACTCCGAACTACACTTAGAGCACAGTACTGACTTTTCCAGAGGGGTGAGAACAAATGGAAGGAGAAACCCGGAGCACAGTTACAGATGGCACATGTGAAAAACCCCACTGCTCGCCCAGCCTGCACTTCTTTGTCATGTATGGAATAGCCATCATGTCTATGGGGAACGTAAGCTGTGGAATGAGCCACCAGAGGAAATGGAAAACATTTCAGGACACTGAGGCACTGCCCGATTTACAGGCTCAAGTAGAGCTGAACTGGGCCACTGGTGGTTATAATAAGGCATAACTGAAATGATTGTCCACCTTGAAGAAGCCTCGTAGATAAAGATATGCAGCGCCTCAGTGCAAGTGATATTTCTGCCTTGCACTTTGAAAAAACACTGAGATTGCTCAAACAAATTTCTAGTGTGGGGAATGCAAACAGAACATTCTGCATACCTGCAGGAATTCTGGCAGTAAGGGATCACAGAAGAGACTCCAAGGGCACAAATCAACTCAGCAAAGGAACAACAGAAAAAGAAGCCACGCACCAGGACCTGAGCATGCTGGAAGTGCAGCAGGAAGGGCTGGCAGGCTCTGCCATAACAGAAATGTATCACTGCAAAGGGCTCCTTCTCACAGAAGCACCTCCATCCGAGCACTAATGAGTCCATCCCATTCCAGACCCCATCCAAGCACAGGGAAGAACCAGTCCAGCGATGTTTTGGCAGTGGCTGCCCAGGAGCAATTCCATACAGCTGCCAGCTCTCTCCCGTGGAGGAGAGGTGTTCCCTCCCTGCTGTGCAGCCAAACAGCTGTGCCAGCCCCTGACTCGACATTTTTCACAGGAAACCAACACAGAGGGGGAAAAAAATCAGGAAGTTTTTCCTCATCAAATTTGTATTTTAACGCCCTTTTGTCTTGATCTGTTTTAAATACAAAAAGGATCATGACAGTACATGCTGTGAGCTGTCTAAGCCTTTGAGGAGTTTCTGTGCACATCAGCTTAAGAGCAGGTAATGCTTAAATGCAAACAGACCCTGGAGCTTCCTCCATCATCCCTGCTCTTTCCTCTCATTGCTTACACGGATTTACTGGACTTAAAGAAAAAGCAACCCTGAAGGCTTGAGGGATGTTCCATGCAGCCATAAACCCTCTTAAAGGGGCCGAATTTGCTCACTAACCCTTGTAAGGGAACAGAGTACTAACACCCAAAAACGCAGCGAGCAGCAGCACACACCACGTGTGTGTTCTGGAGGAGCTCTTTCCTGTCAGTATCTGGAGAATGTCACCCATACCACAGGTGCTCCTAACCCCAGCTCCATACTGGGGTCCAAAAACACAGAAGCACGGGCATGGAAAGTGTGGCACAGCCCTGGTTACCTCCACCAGCATAGCAGCTGGGTACCACTACCCAAGCTCTGAATCCCAGGATATTCATCTTCCAACATCCCTTCCAAATCCACCCCCAAAGGCCAGAACAGCCACTTCTTACACATTCCCCTGAGAAATTTTATCCCCCAAGTTACACTAGATATTTTTAAAATTCAGTAGAGAAAATAGCAAAAAAATGGCTTAGTGCTAAATATTTATTCTACAACCCCATCCCTGTGCACCATCTGCTCAAGCTTCAGTAGCCCATGGTTTCCATGCAGCCAGTCAGTGTGCTGATATGGAAACAAAGCAACAGAAGCACAGCTCCATGTCAAACTAATCAGAAAACCATGGCATTGCCTGGCAATCAAAGGCACTGGAGACACAAGATCCAGTTGTCTTCCAGGTGTGTGGTATGTGCTGCAGGGGGCACCCGGAGCCTCTGCATATGATGGAATGCTTTCTCGGGAATTCTCAAATAAGCAGAACAGCTCACTAGGCCCTTGAAGGAAAAGTCCTCTCCAATAGACCTGCACTCTGCACCCACAGGGGACAACTGGGGCAGAAGGCTGGGTTTTGCAGCTTGGAATAGACACATCTCTGTGGCCACAGTGTTTTCCTGGTGGCTGACAGGAGAAACAATGGCCCATGGGATGTGCTGTACCTGTGATGCTCCCTTCCTGTGGCCAGAGCCCAGGATCTGCTGCTGGCACATCATCTGTGCCGTGGCTGTGCGGGAGCAGGAGCCTTCAGGCTGGACAACACCACGTTCTTCAGTGCTGGGAACAGGGTCCTTATTCCCAACACACTCTCTTAACCCTCATCCCAGTGCTGTTCCTGGTGCCTCACGCCCATCTCCATTCACATGCTATTCAAACCAAGCTATTTCTACCACAAGCCTCTAGAGAACCCATTTCTGGGGAATTTAAAGGACTGCTCTCCCTGCTTGTGCCCGGAACACGTCACCACCTAGAGCTGAGGAGTGCAACGGACACCAACGCTCCCATTGGAGGGGTGTGGGATCCAGCAACGCTCTGCATGAACAAACAGAAGCTCAAGTACCACCACTGGAGGTGGAGCAGGTGGGTATCACATCGAGCCATTGTGTCACACAGTGCCACTGCAGGCAAGCGACCTGGAGCTCCTGGACAGCGCAGCTAGGAGCACACACAGCTCTCTGCTGCAGCACGGTGAGCCACTGCCGGCAGAGGTGGGAGCCTCGCCCTCGGCTTCCCATCCAGAGAGTCAAGATCCCGCAGGACCAGCTGGAGAATGGCTTCTGTGCCAGCAGATCAAGGTCTACTGGCACAGGGAGGAAAAACAAAGCAAAAGGTGAGTGTCTCCTTCCACCTGCCCTGCCTACAGCTGGGCTAATGCTGGTGGGCTGCAGGAAGGCTGCAAGAGCTGGTCAGTCCACCCTGCCACACCTGATGCTGTCCCAACCTTTCACGAGGGACCAGGGGCACATGTGAGAGTGAGTGAGTGAGTGAGTGAGTGAGTGAGTGAGTGAGTGAGTGAGTGAGTGAGTGCAAACACTTGGAGTGGGGCTCAGGCTCAGGAAAGCACTGAAATCCAACCAGGCAGCCACGCAGTGCGGAGCAGCCAAGCACCCTGCCTGGAACAGCTGCAGGTCTGCGCCAGCACCAGCATCATGTGGCAGGGAGAGGGACAGACAGAGCCTGGCACAGAGCTGGGCACAGCAGAGAGTCATTTCAGGGCTGGGTGCAAGTAAACAACCAAACAAGCAGCCTCGAGAGCAGACGTGTGGGCTCCCAAGCTCCGCAGCCACCAGTGAGAACAAGAATACAAATGCATGCCTCTTGCTGAAATTGTTTTACAACATAGGTTATGTATAAATTCCAACTGTTACATGGCCTAAATTAAAGTATGGCTATGATAAAAACAAGGCCCAGTTGCCAAGCAATCAGTTTTCACTCTCCCAGTAGGTTTTTGACTTCCATCTATGTGAATATACTCAATTACTGCCAAAAAAATCTCCAAATGGCACAAACTGCACTTCTTGAGTTCTGTGATCAGTCACTACATAAAAATTGATTAGTGGAAGAATCAAAGTCATTATGAAAACATACTCTGTATCTTGTGGGCAGATAAATTCATGGAGGTGCTGGAAGAAAACCACAGCATATTAAACCAGGGTAACTTTATATGCAGAGAGAGAGATGCTCCACCTGGAATCCAATCTACTGTCAACCAGCTTTTGCATTAGTACAAGCTTGTGCCATCCATCAGCAGCTAAGCCCACACTGTCACAGCTCTCGTTCGGGAACATCTTACACTGTTTGTGAGTAAAGCATTTTGCTTTTTATTCTTTATAGAAACACAGTTTTCTAGTAGAGCCTCACCAGTGTGCAGAAGTAAGTTACCAAGGCTGGCAGTGAGTCATGGAGTGTACGGCAGCGCTGGTTAAATCAAGAGCCATTACATAAGAACACCCCAAGATGCCCCTGCTCTACAAGCCCAGCTCTGCTGGTTGCAGCAACACGAGCGGTGACAAAACGTGTTCCTGAGGAGCACACAGGTGCTGCCAGGAAATTGGAGGTCCTGTGCCAAGCACCTGAGAGGCCTCTTCAGTGCTTCCAGCAGACCTGAGCAGTATCAGCTCTGCAGACCCGCAGGATGGAAGTCACAGCGACGACAATCTTGTGAGTCATTCTCACGGGACAATACAAGGCTATGACCACAGGCTGCCATTTAAGACCCATGAAACATCCATCAAGAACCACAAGAGGAAGGATGATGTGACAGCAGGCACTTTTGCATCAGGCAGGCTTGCAGATTCAAGCTGGCAAACAGATTCCCTCACCTGCAGAGTCCAGGAAGGAAGCCACACGCTCACCACAGGCACTGACCTCCATGCAGATTTTATCTTTAGGCTGCTCCTCTGCAGTGAGAAAAGTGCCAGCAGCCTCTCACCAGCAGGAAGCCCCCTGAGCAGGAGCACAGGCCCAGCCCTCACCGTGCAGGGTTCAGGACACCCCGAATTCACAGACAACCCCACCAGCTGACAAGACACAAGATTAATGAACTTTTTCTTCAGAAGTACTTGCTTCTGGTAGGAAACATCCCCAGCCTTGTCCTTTCAGGCTTCACAAAACTAGCACTTTACCCTTCAAGCAGCCACAGAGGAAGGGTGTCAGTTATCTGCCACTCTCAGAGGCTCTTAGTATCAGATCACTGAGTTTGGGGCAAGTAGATATAATTCTCTGTGAATTATGCCTCTCAGGTGGACAGACAGATTACAGAACAGCCATGACAAAGAGTTTTTGGCTGGCAGGAAGTGTTTTGGTACACAGGTCCCTTTTTCTTAGACTTCTGGAGAAGGAAGTGCAGTGATTTCTGTTCGACCACGTATGAGCTGCACAAGAGTTAGTCCTACGAGACACACTGAGCAAGTAGCCTGAATTCAGAGATTTTCCTGTGGTCTAATTCTGTTAAGTGATATCTGGGCCTTTGTTAATAATAATAGAACATGCATGTCTCTAAACATTATTGTAAGGATTCAAAATGAATGCCAGCAGGTTCTTCCAGAGGCGCTGACATTCCCACAGGGTACCATGGATCAATACATGTGGGTTCTCTTAGCAACGGTACATTCATACTGTGATTTCCAGATTGTAACTAAAACCTGAGGAACAAAATGCCATCCGGGTCTGGGATGGTGCACCCATAAAAACTGGCAGTGTTTTCCCTTAGAGTAACACTTCAGAACATATTAAGCTGACATTCTTTCCTTGGTTGTGTACAGCTTAGTGAAACGAAACTGGAATATCATAGTTCTTCAAAATACAGGTGAAGAGAAGATCTTGCACAGCCACAGGCAACAAATCCTCATTAAAAGTCTTTTCCCATTACAAGCTGCAACATCCACCTTTCTGCAGCTCCTGCCTGGCACTCAGCATAATGCCTTGCTCTGTGCACAAACATTCTGTCCGGATACATGGACTTAACAGGATGAATGTTCAAATCCTTTTCACAGCAGAAGTAAATTAAAAATGCCTATTTCTTCCAGGATTTGTGGTCATTCTCCCTCTAGACCAAGCTGTGTTTTCTGTGAATTCCCAGCCCTAGAGCTCCTAGCCCCACTGCTCAATTCCACTTTAGACAGAGTTTTCCACGAAGAAAAATGTATGAGCTCCTCCAAATACTCAGAATTTCAAACATAAGCATGTTGCAACTCCTTTTCCCTGTTTATGCCATCAGTCATCAGGATGTAGTTTTGCCCTGTAGAACACTACTGCTGGAAATTCAAGTTGCCATCACCACTGCCAGGCTGGCTGCTTCCAGTGAGCTCCAGTCCACATCCCCATCTGCACACAGGGACACACGGAGCACAGGAGCACTGCTGCCCTTCTGCCCCATCCTGGATGTGGAAATGAGTTTTGCAGCCACCAAAAACCAACATAAGGAAAACCCACTGGAACAAGAGCAAGGCTTTTGGAGATGGACAGTGTGTGCTGTGCTGCAGAGCACCCCAGGGCTGCAGCTGCTCCTCTAACGCTCAGGGATCGACAGATGCTGGCTGCAGGCAGGCACGGCTCCTCTTTAGCCCCCCAAGCCCTATCAGGGTGCATCTGGATTCCTCCCCACACCATCTCAGCTCACGTACCAGCTCTGTCAAGGAAAGCAGGGCTGCCTCACTGATTCCCTGCTCACAACTCCCACAGGCAGACTGGGGTCTGAATAATTACATGGGCTTGGGAGATTGTCAGAGCCCCTGCTGATGGCTTCTGTCACTGGAGAGGGGGAGAGACACCTTGGAAATGCTGCTGGTGTGCACAGAGCTACAGAAGTGCTGCACACATCACTGTGTGGCAGGGGAAAATGCCTGCACCTGGGCCAGGTGTGTCCCTGCCAGAGAGCAGGCAAGAGCTGCCATGGACACACACCCCATTGCTCTCCCTGGAAGAGGATTCATTGAGGATGGCCTCGACAGAGAACTTTCACCAGCTCTGTGCAACAGACAACAAATGTTTTCATTTTAAAATGTTATACAAGAAAACCACTAGTGTTTCAAGCAGAGAAGAATGTGAGCAGCAGTATCTGCTCAGAGCACACTCAGGTGCAGTGACTGTGCTAATTTGCCTCATTCCCTGGCTGCAGCTGTGGGCAGTGGATAAGGGATAACCCCCTCCCCTGGCCAGCACACAGCTGGGACCGATGAGACCCCAGCCACAGGGACTGTGCCTCTGCTCGGTGGCCTCAGACACCGTGAGGAAGCAGTGGAGCTCTGAGAGCCAAGAGAAACCCTGGGCTGCCTGTTCAGGTGAACAACAAATGTAAATATACTCTAGTTCTACATCCCCAGAATACTGCTGGCACAGCCAAACTTAACAGAAGCCCTTCTCCCCAAAACCACCCAGAAAACACGTGCCCTTTGTGGCATGCCACCCATCACACAAACCCATTTTCTCCTCTTGGCTGAAAAATGACAGCTCCTTGGATCTCTTGCCAGGCCTGCCTCACCTCGTGCAGCACCTACCTGCCAGGTCTGGCTGCAAACTCCAGCCTAACAGTGCCACAATGTGTGATGCATGCCAGGAGCGGGAAGCTAATCCAAGGCACACCTGCAAGTGCTATCCACCACCTAGCAAACTGCAAGGGTGGGGGAGCAGGTGTATTTTTTAAAACCTTTCCTGCCGGCACAATCTTGTTCCTTGCCTGAGCCTGGCAAGTGTGTTCCCTTCCTGGGCACCCAATGGAGATCTCACACTTTCCCCATGCTTGGTTTGTTTTCTTGTAAAGGGTCCAAACAGCTGAACCTGTAAAAGTGGCGGAACTGAAATTTATTTGCTGCATTTACTTTTCAATATAAGATATGCAAGAGGCTTTAAGGAGCTAAAAGCTTGTTCTTTTGATGCTGAATCTGGGGGGGAAAAAAGCATACAAAGGCTAATACAAGGTGGCACAATTACTGTCTATTGATGCAACTGCTGTGGAACCACGATTCATCATGTATCATTGATAATTGCAGCATAATGTACTGAGGGGTTTGCAGGGTGTTTAACAGAATGCAAGATATTTCGATTACAAATGAACCCAGTTGCAAGAGAATGCTCTTAATTGTATCAAGCCTTATGATTTCTCTCACAGTTAATTCTTAGGAAGTAAAATTAGCAAAATGCAGTCAAAATCCTGCTGTCAGGTCAGGACAGATGTAAACCCCGAGGATCTGATCCCTTCTGACATAAGCAGGTACCACCTCAGAGCCAGCAGCCTCACAGCCAGCATCAGTGCAAATCACAGCTGCAGTGGAAATCCTGAGGTGAGGAAAGGGAGGCAAGCACCTTGCTGCAGACCTGCCTCTGGCGTGTTTTCTCTGGCTCTGGAAAAAGTAGATCGCAGTAATTTCAGGCTCTCAGCTTGCATCTAATAAACTAAACCTCACAAGGCTGTCAGAGGGAACGGGAGGAAGGTGAACAGGGGGCTGCCACCCTGGCAGAGGGAATGCAAGCAGGGCACAGAGCAAGCAAGAGAAATGTGGGACAAACACAGGGGCTGAAGTCAAAAACACCTCCTGGGCCAACGCCTTCTTCCCTGCTGGGAAAAGGACTCCGAAGCTTGAGCCCTCAGCCTGCTTCCACGTGGAGAGTGGAGTCGGCACAGCCTCCCGGCAGCAGCCACGGGAGGATGTCGTGGGCAGCTACGGCAGCAGGGACGAGGTGTTCCTGCGCTCCCGGGCACAGCCCGGCGGCTCCAGCGACAGCCGAGGCAGCCCAGCAGCCTCCCATCCATCCCAGCCGCCTCCCATCGCAGCCTCCCCGGGCACACCCGTCCTGCACGTTTTTCACGCACCTCTTACGGAGGCTGTACCTGGGTTCAGAGCTCCCCAAGCACGGGAGTGCGTTAGAAAAACACCACACAGGGAAATCTGCTCCCCACCGAGCCTGAAACAGACCGAAAAGGACCCAAAATAAACTCCAGGCTTAGACACGGAAGTCATGCAGGCACCCAGGACAGCTGAGGCTCTCGGAGCTGTTGGATACACTGAACAGCCTTTATTGCCATTTTACGGACAGAGAAACATCCAAGGTAAAGAGAGCGCCTACAGTACTGCTCACTTCCGAGCATGCCAACCACAATGGCTTTGGGGAATTCAGACTGGGTTCTTTCTCAATTATTCCTTCCATAGCCAACTGGCTCTGCAACGCTAAATTGCTCCTGTCACTGAAGTAAGCAGATGTGATCCTGAATACACATGAGGAGACAATCTCCTCATCATGGCATGGTGAGTGTTTGTAATTTCTCAGTGTAAGTGCACTTTAACTGAGCTGACATTCTCCAGGACCTTGGCCACTGATGGAAAATAATACTTCAATGGCCCTTTTAATTGATGTAGAGCTTCTTGTACCCCAATACAGCTCTTAAGAGTCACAGAAATGCACTTTCAAGAACCCTCTGAGGATTCCCAAGTCGGTATTACAGCACTGCGTTTATGGAAGATAACTCCCAATGCTGTTTAATTACATCTCTGACCTCTATACAATTTCCCATTATAGACCTCATTCTTACCCCTTTCAAGTCCAACTCAACTCATTCCACAGGAGCAGGATACAAAGAGATCCTTAGCTCTGAAATTTGCATTAGGAAATGAGGGGCAAGAAGGGGGCGCGCTTCTCCATGGCTTTCAGAAGATTACACAAGGCAATGAAGTGTGTGACTTCCTTTAAAATCTTCCATTTAAAATCCCGGTTTCATGAGGCAAAGGTATCTTAATGTTTCCTTAGCCATAAAGGAGGAATTGAGAAGGAAGTCTGTACTTCTTGCAAATGCTATAACTATTTTTAAATCTTACAACTGCCACACAGAAGCAAAGGGTTGGATGGGATCTCAAGTGGTCTTTCCAAGAGGGAAGCAGCCCCATGTAATGCCTAAGAGACGCCAGTCTAAGTCTTCCCCTGAAGGACCATGACTCCTCACCTTCTCAAGTACTCTGTTCCCCTGCTTCATTTCTCTTTCTAGTTATGACATTTTCCAGTATCCAAACCTAAACTCTCCTTGTCACAGGTAAGGGATACCTGGTTATCTGCCACATCTGTGCAGAGGATGACTCAAACACAGCTTCTCCGCAAGGCTACCTTACACTTTGCAAAGCTCATCATCCCTCCCTCCTTCCTCCCTTCCTTTCTCCCTCCATCTTTTACAGCCCAAACAACCCTTCATTTTGCATCCCCTTGTAAAGCATATTTTCTAAGCTGATCTCTGTGATCTCCTCCCCAATTCTCCTACTGCTCTATAAAGTGCAGCACTCAAAGCTCAGCCCATCAGCCTGGTTTCCTCATCACTGAGCTGAAGAGACTAATTAAATTGCACACTTGCCATGCTCCTGGTAATGCATCCCAAAGCGAAGGCTGGGGTTCTGGGTTTGGCTTTTCTGCCACACAGACCTCCCACTGCTGACGCACAGGCAGTTTGTGATCCATCCTAATCCCCAGACCCCTCTCTGCAATGTGCTTCTCCAGGTGCTCCCAGCTCCATGTTTGACTTCTCAATGCCAGGATCATTCCCGGATGATTTTGGGTAGCATCTCCAGTTTATAAGTACCACTTTGAGCCCTGATCCTGTACTCCAGAGTGCTCATAAGCTTATATATCCTGATGGTGACCACAAATAACTGGGACCAGGGAAATGTTGGGAAGAATCGAGGTCATAATTTGAGGGCCCTTGTGTTATCAACCAAACACCAGTGAGACATCCCTGTCCCTGTGCAGCAGGTACTGTGGCACTTTCTCACACAGCCAGTTGTGCCACACAGTACTCAGGGCACAGACAGAAGAAAATCTTTTGTCCTGAACTGCTTCCAAATGAGCCCCGAATCAAGGCAAAATTCCTGAAATGAGTATTGAATTGATATAAAAGCTTGCATCCAAACAAAAGCTGGCTTTTGGGGCAGCCTCTTTTCCCCATGAAACAAAATTTGCAAAAAGTGCGTG
>VZRS01014627.1:0-65566 GCA_013398055.1 Ifrita kowaldi | reverse complement strand
GTGCTGAGAGAACCATTTGCTCCTTGCCAACAAGAAGGGCTTAAGAGCAGCCAAGCTGCTGGTGTCTGGCTGTGATCAGCTCCACACTTTATGGGTCAGACCAAGGGGTATGGGTCATAACTGCAGAGCACAGAATGGCACTGAGGCTTTGAACCACCTCTGACTGTGATCCCTGACTTGCAGCGCAGACCTGGTCTCTGCAGTGCTGCTGGCCCTTCCTGCTCATCCATGGTCCCCTCCTGCAGCACCTCGGTGCTACATGACTGTGTCCCAGCTGCACCCTCACCTCCTTGGACCTGGAATGGCCACACCATTAAACTCAGCCTATCTGGGCAGGGGGTATGTGCCCCGTTGCACTGAGCAGGGGCTTTGAGCCTCCCTTGGCACTGGTCACCAAGAGTGGGAGACCTTCACAGGCCTGTACATTTTAAATGTCTCCAGTGTTTATTACACTGGGAAGAGACTATTCTGACACTCCTGGAGGCTTGTCTGCCTTTGTTTTGCTGAAATCCCACTGAAATCTGCAAACGTTTAGGACCTTGCTCAGCTGTTTGCAAGCAGAGGAGAAACTGATTGCAAATCCAGGTGTTTCTTTGACACTGTCCTGATGTCCCCATGTTCCCTGGAGCCCACCAGCAGCAAACGAGGGATGCAGCTCAGCTCCCACGAGAACCCTGGTCCAAGGAGACCTGACACTTCTATCTGCTGGCAATAAGTCCTTCCTCTCCAGCACTGTCTCACCTCCAGAAGTGCTCTCAGACCAGCCTGGGCTGTCAGATCACTTTCAATTCAAAAGAAATAAAGAAGGAAGGTGAAGTGTGGGTTACAGAAGGAGGAGTAGGTGTTTCTGGCAAGACCCATGCACCCCATCCAATTTAGGCGTGCACTGCAGGACAGCACTTCTGAGCAGCCTAAGGCAGGGAGGTCTCTGCCTCCCTTTGAAGGGCCGGCGCTGCAGAGACTCTGATCAAAGCTAAGGCAATCCTCCCCTTTGGTGCACTCCCATTCGCTACTGTTTTGCACAATGCCTGTGGCTGAGCAGTTAATGGAGGCATCTGCTGCACTGGCAGAGTTCACCGACTTAATTAAAGATATCTAACAATCCTGCAGCTGCATGCGAGAGGCCACGGGTGCTCACAGGGCCGACGCTGAATCTCCTCAGACTGATAGTGAGCACCCCGCTGTGCAGAAAGCGCAGCCATGCAGCCAGACACCACATGAAAGCAGAAGCAGGGCCCAAAGAATAAGAACGGACTGGAGCCGGCTCGCATTGTGTGTAGCCACAGCCTCACCGTGCCAGAGAACGGTATAACCTCAGCTCATGGATAGCTTGGAATGGTCAGACATGCAGCAAGTGTGCAGAGCTGGGGACATTCCTCTCCTGTAGGGATGGTTTTACCTGGAAAACATTTTTAACAGATATTTTCTCACTGAGTGAAAATGGTTTATTGGTTTAAAAAGACAGGTGGGAGAACTAATCCTGTACCAAGCGGTTATCAAGTTCTCCTCTGCGTGGGGCTGTGTTCTCTCCTGTTAAATGAAGAAACACGTCACTCATGGGCATATTTCTGGCATCACTGCACATTTGAGCTGATGGGGACTGTGCAAGTCTGTTAACAACTTACCAAAGAGGCTCACAGAACAGGCTGGTGGTTGCTGCTTGGGCTGCTCATCAGCAGGCACCGAGGGCTTTGGATCAGGCTGCCGAGCACGGGCGGCTGCCCCGCAGGGCTGAGGGCCAAGGAGCTGGGGTTGCCCTCGGGCGCGCTCTGCCCTGCCGGGAGCGCAGCTGCCGGAGGCCAGGGCTCCCAGCACTGCCCCCGCCTCCCGGACCCGGCACTGCGACCTCGCAATGTCACCGCTGGCTGCTGGGACGTCAGGCAGACACAACGATCGATGCTGCTTTGGTCGATGTGAATTTACAAATGAACTTCTGTCTTGAGAGACATTACTGGTGTGAACAACCTCTGTTCTCAGCAATTCCTGGTGAGGGAAACGGGCCCGTCAAAGGCACCAGCACACAGGTGCTTGCAGGTGACGAGAAGCATTTCGGCCCCAGGGTAGAAGCTGGTGAGTCTCTATATCCTGGGATAACATTGCTGTTCCAGAGGAAGGGCACGTCCTCTGCTCTGCAGCCTCCTGCTGCAAGGGAATTGCCCTTTCCCAACTGATCCCCAGTGTGGGTGAACACCACGGCATTGAGGCACAGGAGAGGGGAGGGCAGCCTGGGCAGGGCATCGTGTCCAGAGCTGTCCTGGGGATGGCAGGCCCACTGCCAGCACAGCCAGCCCTGTTTTGTAATGTGTCACGCAGAGCCTGCTAACGTGGAAGTAGTGCTTCACCTTTGAGCCAAGCTGGATTGCTCTCAGCTGTGGCACACGAGTGATTTGGGGGGAACTGCCCCAGTTTGCTGGGTCTAGAGTGACTCCTTCTCCAGTCCTGGAGAAAAATCCTCCCTGGAACCAGGCACTTGGGTCAGCTTGTAACTCCTGAAGGGTTTCCTGCCCTCAGTTTTGCTCCCTCATCCACTGGTGGACAGGAGTAGACAAAGGGCAAAATAAAACATATTTAGAAAAAAGAGGCATGCAGCCTTTTCAGACACAAACTCCTCCAGAAACAGGAAAATTACCTTATTCCACCATATAAAGAAGCAATGGGGAAAAAACAAAAACCAAGCACATTTGCTTTTTTTCTGCTATCCCACGTGACACCATATAATCTGTCATTAGATAATCAAAACAGTTTTATTAAATTAAAATCAAAAGTTAAACATTCCATATTCCTGAGAAAGGAATATGACCACACCAGACTGGACGATACATTCACTAGACATGTGAAATGGGAGACTTTGTCCCAAAGCATCAAGTCTGGAGCTAGTCTGGCTCCCTCTCCCTCTGCTCTGCCCTGCCCTTTGCTAGAGGTCTGCCACCTTCCTGCCTGCCTGCAGCAGTGTCCCTGCCTGCACAGCTCTTGTGCTGTGCCCTTCTCAGCGCACCCTCTGCCCATGTGAAAACCTGGTCAGTGCCAGGCCATGTTTCAAACTGGTCAATTAGAGCCTGTTGAGCCCCAAGACCTGGTAGCTGTAGTCAAGCAAGATGCGAGGAGTGATGGCAACACATTTCCACACTGAAGAGATGCCAGAAGATGTTTCTGCTTGGACAAAGCCAGGTGGGGATAACGGCAATAGAGGACGGAGTCTGGATGCAGAAAGCCAGTCGTGAGCCAACCCCACAGGGCAGGTTAGTCAGGTTGAGGTACTTGTGGCTTTTCTGGCATTTATTAGAGCCTCCTCTGCAGAAGGGAGAAGAGACAGTACCAGGGGACAGCAAGGGACTGCCCCTTGCTCTCTGCCCAGACCTGCTCTCTCCACTTCATTTGACTTTACTTCTGAAGGCGCTGCACCCTTGTGCCATCTGTCCCCCAGCAGCAGGAAGGGAGCAGGTTCCAGCTGGCTGGCTGCAGAAGAGCCAGGGAATTGAGAAGAGGTGGCTGCACAGGAAAGAACTGAAACAAACTGGTAAATAGATTGAAGGCAGGATTTGGTAGATCTGGCAGGTCTTGGGTGAACTGTGATTGTAATTTTCTTGGCTCCAGCCATGATTTGCATTGTGGGCTGTAAATGCTGCTCTCTGCCTTCCCGAAAGGGAGAGGAGTACAGCTGTGATGAC
The DNA here is from genome assembly GCA_013398055.1 of Ifrita kowaldi. NCBI lineage: Eukaryota > Metazoa > Chordata > Aves > Passeriformes > Cinclosomatidae > Ifrita > Ifrita kowaldi. Next base: position 61,898 of record VZRS01014627.1, on the reverse strand, counting down.
CTGCAGGCGGTGCAAAATGAGATGGGCCTTTACACAGCAGTGTGGGAAGACAGTGGGTGGGGCTGGGGCTGAGAGAGAAGGATGGATGAAGGCAGTGGTGACCTGCAGCACGTGGGCAAATGAGATCAATCATTGGCCAAAGTTATTCCCTGCAAAGGCCCAGGAAGGCCCGTGACTTTGTTTACGGGCCTGTAGCACTTTGGGTTTGATTGGAAGAGACTGCAATTGAAGCACTGGTTTCATGAGATCAGCCTCCATCAGAGGAGTTACAGCTTGGGGCTCTGCCGGCTGAGGTAGAACATCCACTCCTTGAGGGGGGGGTTCCCCATAGCCACCAGCTTTTTCAGAAAGGCACTGGGCCGTAGCCCGGGCACATCAGGGTGGGCCTCGGAGTATTTCTGCAGTTTAGCCAGCACGTGGGGCAGCCCCACAGTGGAGGCATAGAACATGGGGCCGCCCCTGTGCTTTGGCCACCCGTAGCCATTGATGTAAATGACATCCAGGTGCTCTGGGCCTGATGCTATTCCCTCAGCCAGGATGGCAAACCCCTCGTTGATAAGGGAAAACAAACACCGCTCCAGGATTTCCTCCTGGTCTATAAAGCGGCTCTTGATGCCATGGGTGTCTCGGTACTGGGACAGGAAGTTGTGGAGCCACGGGTCTGGCGTGGCTGTCCTGCCCCCGGCCTTCTCGTACTGGTACCAGCCTTTGCCGGTTTTCTGGCCGAAGCGGCCCTGCTCACACAGGAGGTCTGGCAGGGGGCTGTAGCGCTGGCCGTGCCGCTGCCGGGCCGGCGTGCCCGCAGCCAGGGACGGCCCGGTCAGGCCCTGCTCCTTCCGAGACCTCCAGCCCACATCCAGCCCGGCAAGGTCAGACATGCGGAAAGGGCCTATCTTAAACCCAAAATCTTCGAGAACCTGATCTACCGCTTCTGGTCTGCTTCCTTCCTCTAAAAGGAAAACTGCCTGTTGTACGTACGGAAACATCATGCGATTCCCAACAAACCCAAAACAATTCCCTACCACCACTCCAACTTTTTTCAGGGCTTTGGCCAGCTGCATAGCAGTGGCGATGGCGGTGGGGGACGTGTGGCGGCCGTAGATGATTTCCAGCAGCCTCATCACGTGGGCAGGGGAGAAGAAGTGGGTGCCAATGACCTGCTGTGGGCGGTTCGTGGCAGAAGCTATTTCGTCGATGTTCAGGGCTGATGTGTTTGTACACAGCAAGGCCTCGGGCTTGCAGATCTTTGACAGCTTGTGGAATATTTCCTTCTTTAGCGCCATGTTCTCAAACACAGCCTCGATGACTAGGTCTACGTCACGCAACAGATCAAAGTCCACAGTGAACTGGAGACGTGCAGGGTTATGGAAATCCAGGGTCTGGGCACCCCCTTCCATTTTCATAGCTTCACGTTCCAAAAGGAGCATCACAGCTTTTCTTCCCTTGTTCAGATACTCCAGATCCTGCTCCAGGGCTACCACAGGTATGTTGGCCTTAACCAGAGAAGTAACAATGCCTCGGCCCATTGTTCCTAGCCCTAGAGATGAAAGTGAGATAGAATCAAAGACTGTGAATAGGAAATTAATCTCTTGACAGTAGCATTTCCTTTGTCTCTCCAGGATAAAAAGTGGAGGCCTCTGGAAAACAAGTAGTGCACACGTAGAAAACAGGTATTGAAGAATGGGAAAAAGGAAGGTGAATTTGCTCTTTCAGTGCACCTAAATGTTTGAAAAGAGGCAGCACAAAGGCAAGTTAGTACCCTCACAAGCTTACAAAATTCCAGTGGGATTCACCCAGTGTGCACAGACATGTGATTCATGTCTTCTCTCTGCAAAGTTTTATACCTATGGAAACCAGGATCATTGAGGAGTGAGAACCTGGGGATCAAAGAGAGAAGCTCTGAGTTACAGCTGCAACCCTGCTACCACCTTCTGCAGGCAGGTTCAAAGCAAGCTTCTCCCTGAGGGTATCAGTGCCTCGCTGTTCCTGTGAGATGGTCTGCCATGGGCATTGAGAAGACACACCACCCCACCCCCCCCTCAGAGATTTTGACACTGGCAAAGTTCAAAGAGTTGGTTTCTCCCTTGTCCTTCCAGGCTTCCTCTTTGTCTCCCTCCTTTTCTCCCTCTGTGCTTCATTACGTGATCTTTGGAGCAAAAAAAATTCGGCTGCTATTTCTGTAAAGACTTGGATGCTGATCTGCTCTAAACTTCGTCTCTAACATCTTGTGTGTCTCTCAGTGCCAGGTCAAACAGGATGGAACTACCACAGTGTTCTTAATCTAGATTTCAACGTCTTCTCTCTCCTTTTAAATCACACTGGCACGTCAGTAGCCTTTTGCCTGCTGTTCACTTTCTATCAGGCATCTCTGCCCACCAGGAACTCTTCAAGTCCTCCAACACAGGCTATTCCTAACTTCTGGAGATTCTCAAAGTCAGTCTTCCTTGTCCAACCACACAGTTAAAGCTCTTGCCCAGAATTCCTGTAACTGAGAATCCATTCACACTGTAATTTTTTCCTCCAAGATTCATAAATGTGCTACCCCCAGCTCATACCCCCAGGAATCCCAGTGTAGAGATTACTGGCTTGATCCCTTGCACCAGCTCTACCCTCCGTGACATTAAATGAAGCTGCACTTTCCTGTGACACACAACCCACACCACTGATCCTGCTCTCCCACGGTGGAGGCTTTTCCAACTAAATTAATACAAACTAGTGAGGGAAGGTCAGCACAATTTTACCAGCTTTGAAAGTGCAAAGCCTCTGTATGGGAGGATTATTAATATCCTAAATAAAGCAGCAACCAGAAAAAGTATAGGTTTGTTATAATTCTGTAAAAATGATTTTTTTAATCTCAGGTTTACAAATGAAAGTCAGCTAAACAAATAAACAGAAACAAGGGGATTAACAATTTTGTCTAAAGCAGCTTTGTAAAGAAGAGCTGAAATGATGTCATCATTTAAACAAGTTCCAACAACCAAGGTCAGACAAGGTAGGATGTTTTTCCTGCATGCTACACACTCTGGGTTTAGTTCTGCCCACCTTCAGCTTGTGTGCTCACAAGACATTTCAAACATTCCCTGCTTAGCCACCAGCAGATAGTTTTTACTGGCATCACTAGCTGGCAGCCTGCTTACAAACCATCATTACACTCCCAAGCAAGTGCTGAAGTTCCTTTCTAGGAAATTAGATTTGCTACTTCATAATCAAGTTCTGCTGGAAACTAATTTGAAAATAAATCCAGAATAACATGAATCAGCTCTTAGTAATTCAGTGTCTCTGGTTTGCTGACTAAAAAAACCTGAACATGAGTAGCTCCTCCCACTGTGGTCACTCTCCAGAGCCTTTGATAGGGGAGCAGGTACAATCAGGGACAGGTTTCCCCTGGCTTTGGAGAGCTACCTGAGGTGCTTTGTTCCTGCAGTGCAGGAGGGTAACTCACCCCCAAATCCAGCCCCATCTGTCAGGTTCTCTTTAGACATCAAGCTGAAGCGTTTGCAGTTCCACATGGCTCCCTCTTGAAGTCTCTTCCTTTCCACGGTGGAGGCCTGGGGTTTCTCTCAAGAATTTCCAAGCTCTCCACACAACCTGGGTCTTACTCACTCCTGATCCTCCCAGCTTCAGTCTCGTGACTGAAATCTTAGTAGTTCTCTTGTCATATGAACACACTGCCTTCTCCTAAATTGAAACCTCTTTTGTGAGCAGATGCTCCCCAGGCTTCTTTCCCAGGGAAGCTCTGCAGTGGTGCCAGGTGGTTCCCCTGGTTGCTTTCATCATGAGTCCTCCATGTAGGTTTTTGCCATCCCATGAGAGACAGGCACACATGCTTGTAGTACTACACTTTCTAGGCCATGGGAACAGGCTCATAGATAAGATATGAGCTTGCCAAGCTTGTTTCTGACCTAGAAAAGCTGTCTCTCAACTTCCTACAGAACTCTGCAATGGCCTGTATGAAATGATGTTTAATGAAGCTGGCAGAGAGAGTAATGAAAGCCCCAAGGGGTTTGTTACATTAGAGCTTGCACAGCACGATTCCCCTGGAAATATTTTCTAAAATTGGGCTATAAAACTAAGGAGAGCTTTGGCTATCTAGCAGGGAAAGATGCATTTCTGAGGACTCCTCTTTTGCAATTCAGAAAGCCAAGTGATCTTGGGGAAGAATATGTTAGAGCAGAAAAAATGGTAGGGGATCATTAGGCCTTACATGTGTAGAAGGCTGTGGAAGAAAAAGGAAGGGAGATGTCTCATGCTCAGCTCAGATCACACACACTGAAACTCGCTGAGGAACTACTCCAGAATTTCTGCTGTATGCTCCAGTTTCTTACTCAATAGTGTTCTCCCTTCCCCCAAACCAGGAAAAACCCTATATTCTCATCTTCCATGCAGGTGACTATTTTCATGTCCAAGGCACATCTTTCCAAAAAAGACTGAAATCTGCTTCAGGAGCAAGAACAGTGCCCAGCCATCCTGCTCTGGTCTTTTATTGTGAAATGAAGCTTTGACATACAATCAAAACTACACTTGTGCATATGTAATTTCAGGCCAAATATGGGTATGACAAATCCATTTGCTGGGCAAGCTGAGTGAATAATGATGGTTAATTATTGATCTGTCACGTGAGGTGCTTAGAATACGAAAAATCATACAAAATTAATTTAAAAATTTTAAAAACAAATTTCAAAACAAAAGAACTTGAAATATGTACAAGGCAGATCATATACAGTCACACACACTACAGAAATACTGATCAGTGGAAAAAACTCTGAACTATAATGAATAGTTGGATCTTAAAAAGCCTGTCAGTGGAAATAATCCTTTATAGATTGGTAAAATTATGCAAGGATTGTTCCGGTTTTCCTGATAAAAACAATAATAAGCAATTGGCAGTGACGGGCTGCTGCAGGCCGGGGCTGCTGCTTTCTCTGTTTCAGGGTATGAGTTTCAAGCAGAAATTATGTGATACTCCAGGCAAGAAGGGAGTTGTGGGGAGATGCAGTTGGAAGGGACAGAGAGAAAAGAACCTTCTTTCTGGGTGTTGAGGAACCAGAGAAAGTGAAAAGAGGTGGGAGCCAAGAGTGCAGAACAACAAAAGCAAATGAAACAAAAAGTCAACATGAAAAAATCAACATGATCTTCTCAGCTGCTTCCCACAGTGCAGCAATAAGAGATGGACGCAGCAGCACAATGCAACATGGGTTTAGTGTGTGAAACAGCACAGCACTGTCTGTGGGACAGTGGGGTCTGCATGATTTCTGAGGAGCCTAAATTGAGGCAGCATCTTTCTCTGACTGCCATCCTCTCTGCCATGAAAATAGAGAGACCCTGGGTCACCTAGGTAGACTCAATACTTGCGAGTGAGCAGCACTGTTTTAAAAGGTGTCAGTCCCTGATCCCTAGGATTTTGATTTCTGGTGCTGCAAGGATGTACTTCAGATCAAAAACATGAAGTTACAAAACACTGTAGAGCATTGTACTGGATGGAGAATGACTTTTTGTTACAGTAGCCTGGAAGAAAAAATACAATTGTTTTGGCATGTTCTCTGCCTGTCTCTAATGGACTCACAAATTTACTTACATCAAAAGGAAAAATAGGAGGAAAACCTTCCAGAGGAAGGAAAAAAAGCACAACAAGGCCCAGAAAGAAGTGATAGAAAGCAGTGGTACTTTGGTGTGGGATTCAGGATTAAAAGGAGGTGATCAAGAACCTCCAAGATAAGAGAAGTCACACAAAACGAAGCATGACATGAACAAGAGCATAAGCAAAGCAAACTCTACTTGGTGGACACAGGGGCTGTGTAAAGGGAGCAATGATTCAGCAAGGCCTGGAGTCTGGGTGAGTGTCAAAGCCCTGAGTGCACTGATGGGATTTAATGTCCCTGACCAGCCACACCTGGAACCTCCACCCACCTGCACTGCCCATTGCCTCTGAGCCCCATTTAAGCTCAGACCTGGGCTTATAGCTTCTTCTTAAACTTCCCTGGAGGAGTTCTGGTGGCTTTCTGTGGCTATGGTCACTGTTGATGCAGACCTCAGCTTGCAGACTGGCTTCCCACCTTTACCTTGGACCTGCATCATCTTGGGAACTTTGCTTGATCACCTGTACTTCCAGCAGGTCCTGGCCACGATCTCTGGGCTTGCCCTGCCTGCCTTGCCCCGGTACTGTAAATACTGATGCAGCAGTAGGTTGTGCTGCCATCCAGAGGCAGCAATGGGTGGGCAGGATCTTCAGGAACAGGGAAGTGTGAAGTCCTGTATGTGGGGAGGAACGGTGCACAGTGAGGGCTGGCTGCTGGAAAGCAGCTCTCCAGAAAAGGGTCTGGGAGTGCTGGTGGACGCCAGGCTGACTCTGAGCAGCAACATGACCTTGTGGCAGAGAAGATTAATGGTACTGGAGCTATGGCAGGAGGGGTCTTGCTGGAACCCTGAGGGAGGTGATCCTGCCCCTCTATGTGGCACTGGTGAGACCATAGCTGAAGTGCTGAGTCCACTTCTGGGCTCCCCAGAGCAAGAGTGATTGGAGTGAGTTCAGTGAAGGGCAAATAAGATGATTAAGGGACTGGAATATGTCTCATGAGGGAGGGCTGAGTGAGCTCCAACCAGCACAGAGAAGGCTTGGGGGATCTCACCCATGTATATATAAACACCTGAGAGAAAGGCACCTGGTAAAGAAGATGGAGCCGGACTCAAGTGGCCCCTGGTGATAAAACCAGAGGTCATGGGCACAAGCTGAAACATGGGAACTCCATCTGAACATAAGTAAACAATTCTTTTTAGTGAGACAGGTTTCCTAGAGAAGTTGTGGAGTCTTCATCCTTGGAGATGTTCAAGAGCTGTCTGGACACGGTTGTGAGCAACTGACTCTAGGTGACCCCGTTTGAGTAGATATGTTGGACAAGATGACATTCAGAGGTGCCTTCCTGCCTCAAGGATTCTGTGGTTCTGCCCCGTTATTGCCAATGGCTCCCCATCCCTGGGGTGCAGCTGCTCCCTGCCAGTAGATAATTAACTGGATGTGTTGAACATGGCTAATATGAAGGTTGCCTGTTACCCTGGGCATACTAAGCAGGAGCAAGGAAGAAACACCTTGGTACCTGGTCTTGGTGTAATTACTCCTGGAATGCTGTTCGCACTTTGGCTATGAATGTTTTATGAAGTGTTGAAAAATTTGGGGAAGTTCAGGGTCATTGAAATGACCAGAGTGTGACAGACTGTGCTCTGCAGCAGAAGTATCAAAGTACTTATTTTATTTGTTCTGCAGGAGTAGGAGATAACTTGAGCATTGTCTGTAATCAGCTATGAAAACACTGAAACCTGGGGGCAATTTCAGACCAGAATTCAGAAATCTGTCCAGAGAGGAGTGGCAAATACATAATCCAATGGAAAAGACATGCAGCCCAGCCAATTCTGTTTGGAAGTAAAATACAGATTATGTTTCCACTAGAAACTTTCAAATAGAGGTTGCATTTGTCCTCAGAATTCCCTCTAGCTCAGTTACAGCCCCAAAATAGGCAGCTCAGCTCTAACAGCCCTTCTGGCTAAACTGTCACTGTGATTAGGTCTTTGCAAGCGTGTTGTTCTGCCATGGTTTAGCAGCACAGAGTGGAGAATGTCCCTCCTGGTCACCTGGTCATTCCCACAAACTCCAACACAAGCCCTCCTGCAAAGCACACACTGCAGGACTGACCTGTCTGAGACTGACAAAAGTGTGTGTCCAAACTTCTGTGCTCTTCAAGTCATAGAATAAATCTGCTAATAATTAATGTCTCTTTACCTGTATGCTTTAACAGTCACAGATCCTTCTCACAGGGTTTGTGGACCAATGTTTAAAAACCCATTTCTATTAAAAATTTGGCATGGCAGCTAATGAAGAGAAGAGAACTTCAAAAAAAAAAAAAATCTCTATGGCCTAAAATGAGTTGTCAGACAGCTCAAGAGCCCTGAGAAGCACCCAGGAAAAAAGTGGTGTTGATCTGGTGAGATTCCCTTGAAACAGAATGGATGTTTTCCAAGTGCTCCATTACTCGTCTAACCATTTTTGAATGCTACTATCAACAGCTAGAGCTGAAAAATATTTTTTTTAATCTCAGCAGTGCATCGAAGGTTTTATTTAAATTGCTCTTATAAAAAATTAATGAAGGCATTATCTTGCTGGGCTACAAAATGGCAGGAGTGGATCCCAGTGAGATGAAATCTTCTTAAAATACAGCTGTCAAAACATTTTTGTATTAATATATCCCTGAGTGACGCTGTGCACATGCACTTGCAGTACAGAGCTAGACCAGGAGGAAGAGAATTTCCTACAGACCTGCTTCTAACACGGAGCAGAGCCAGGTCTCGGTGTTTAAAAGGAAGCAGACTGCTCATGGTCCACACACAAAGCTGTCTCTGCAGTGAAAGCTATTCTTCCAAAGGAAGAGCAGGCATCACGTACTAATCTAGTGGCACGTGAGTTGCCATCTGAATTCGGAGCTTCCCAATGCAGTGACAGCTTCACCAACGGGTGTGGCGTTATCTGCGGGTGGGATGGGTGCGAGTGGCTGCTGGGGGCTCCCAGCCCAGCCCAGCTGCCGGCTGTGCGCGGTGCCCACCCCGGCAGTGCCCTGCCCTTACCTATGACGGCCGCCTTGCGCACGGGCTGCGGGGCCGCGCTGCTCCAGGAGGCTCCGCTGGGAGTTGCCCACCTGGGCACGGCTCTCTCGGCGAAGAACGCGTACTGCAGCGCCTGGGCCTGCCCCGAGGTCAGCAGCACCCCGAACAGCTCCCGCTCCCGCCGCACGCCCTCGGCAAAGGGCCTCTCGGTGGCGGCCCGCACGGCCTGGAAGCACAGCTCCGGAGCCAGGCACCCCCGCGCCTGCCGCTTCAGCTTCACCAGAGCTTCTCGCAGAAACGCTTCCATGTTGGGCAGCTTGGGAACCGGCCTCAGGCTGAGCCGGCGGGGTCCCAGGGGCTGGCCTGGGGGGAGAGAAATGGAGTTACAGAACAAAGCATCCACATCTTTTCAGTTGAAGTCTTTCCAGACTACAGATTTCCACCCTTTTCCACAGGCTGGGAAGGCAGCCTACCTCTTCTCCAACTCCCACTGCATTAGGGCTTGCATGGCACAGTGAGCTGGGCCTAGAGCTAAAGCATCTGACATTTCTCCTTATCTCTGTTTGCTCTGACAATTATGATTTTTCAAGTCCCTTCTCAAACTTCAAAAAAAAGTAAGACTTCATCTTCAAAGAAGTAATTCTCTCCTTCCTTTTCTTAGCTTTGGAGTGCCCTGACTTTCCAGTTCTTTCCCTCTACAGTCCCAGCTGCCACATTCATATGGATCTTTCTATAATCTTCAGTAATGAAGTTTTCCTCCAGTGTTGTTTAGTATTCAGGACCCAGTTGACACTGAGCCAGAGGCATTCCAGCCAGAGTCCTGACCCAGACATTGACAGGAGAGTGGAAAACACACCCTGACCAAAGGAGCCCCTCAATTCACTTTGGGACTAACCAAAAGGAGATCTCACTCAGCAGGAGTTGGGCAGCAAATGAATAACAAGGGAGAGTTCATGTTTGTGTCGGCAAGGGATGAATCAAGCAGCCACACAAATATGTGAAGTTCATTACAGGAGAGGTTGCTATGGTGATACCTAGAAAGGATTTTAATTGAGAGGACTTAGTTACATTTCAGATGCCAAAATTCTCTGCCTTCTTCCTAAGTACAGACCTGGCCATACTCAGGTGTTCCTCCGCTCGTAATGGCAACTTGCTCAGTAGAGACTGTGGAGGAACAAGATCAGCAGTTTGGGATGTATCCCCTTGAGACTGCAACATTCTCACAAAGACCCTGCTGTCATCACAGCCATATCCAGATCATTAACTGTAGCATGGCACTGTGTGGATTGCTAGTGCTGTTCCCAGAAGCAGCCAGGACTGCCACCAAAGTCGGGTGGTGGGCTGAGAACCTTCTGCTGAAGCTCTCTGGGGACAGTGTCTCATTGCTCTGGCCTCTTAGATGAGCTGTACCACGGGGGCACACTTCCTTCTAAGGCAGCATATTGCATCCAGCTTCCCTTTCTCTTCCTGTTGTCTGAGCTAGGGAAGTGCCAATGCACCAGCAGAAGACTCAGGAAATCCTACAGAGGATGCTGAAGAGCAGGAATAATGGCAGCATGGCAGGCATGGTTGCTTGAGGAACAGGTCCTGACTCTAGCTCTTCCTCCAAGACTGGGCAATGCTTAGGAGACACAGAAATACAAGTTTCCAGGATGAGTTAATATACTTGCAATAGAGGTCTTCAGAGCTCAGTTTTTTAATTAAGCCTCTTAGTGAGCACAAAAAGATGAACACTCACTGTATAAGTAGCTTCCCTTGTAATCAGCGTTCATAAAAATGTTTTCACATTGACAGTGGATATAATTTGTATCAGCCAGTATTGCAGGATTTAGTCAGGATAATGTTCCTTTATTTTGGAATAATTTTTTCCTTAAATCTAAGTTTTTAACCCAGAAGTGCTCTTTATCTGCAGTTCTTTATTTAGGACTTAAATAGTGGGTTATATTCCATCACAAGGGGAAAGCTCAGGCTTGTCCCAGAAAGCTGATCTGATGGCTGGAAGACTGGGCAGATCAAGGGACTTCATATGACATCCAGTGGAAAGGGCTGATAAAAAAGGAATCCCACTGGGAGCCTTTAAGCTTGGTCTTCAGACAGCAAATAGTACTGTAAGCACAAATACTGATGGGGGACAGGAGACAGTTCCTCAGACTAAAAAAAGTAACTCAGGGTCCTGTAATAAAACTCTTATTTTGGCTGCAAACTAAATAGGTTTTCTACAGCACCTCTATGCAGTATCTTTGCTTCTACAATGTTAATAAGAATAAAGATCAGGAAAGAATTATCAGAATCCAAATCTAGGGAGCAGAGATCAGTGTGGGACACCTGTGTGCAGCTTGATTTCTAAAAGCAAAGCAGCAGGACGATGATGAACAGTGCCAGACATCAGCGCTGCAGGAAAAGCATCATCCACACACAGGAGCTAACACAGATTCCTGCTTTGTTTACCAGGTTTGTAGTCCAGGTGACACAAAGGGCAGATCAAGTCTATAACATTTCTATAAGCAAATGCACCATGTATGCATACAGTATAAAATATTATGTTATTTAAAGAAAGAAATATCATCCCAGAGTTGTAAACCCTTGGGATACTATGGGATGGCACATGCAAGAGACAGGGCAAGCCTAATGTTCTTCCTTGTGCAGGGAGCTGCTTGTGAATTTTTGAAGAATAAAGCTGAGCCTGGCCCCTGCCCCTCAGGCTGCCAGAGACAAGGCCAGGCCATGTCAGACCTTTCACAAACTCTGTTTGTATCCAAGGGGCACTTGGCTAGGCCTCTGTCTAAGGAAGGTGTCAGCCAGAACCTTGAGCCCTGGGGAGAGATTAAAATGTCTTGATATTGTGCATCTTGGCAGAGATGACTCACAGAAAGGCCTTGCAGCTCTCAGGGAAAGCCTTTCCTGCAGCCTCCATTTCAAGGATGCAATTACCCACCAGCAGCATCTGTTCCGCCCCTGGCTTTGATGAGCCTCAGAAGGAACAACTGCTTCCTCCGCAGCAATTCCCAGTAGCTTACAGGCAGAAAGTCATCATCTTTCCACACAGATTAACACCTGGGGGACTTGAGCTACTCCAAATTGCTCTGATTTTCCTTGGCTCTTTGGTGCAAGGCATTGGTACTGCTCTGCTCTGTGCAGCAGATGGGGTCAGAAAAACAAGGGGTGTATGTGGAGAGCTTCAAAGTCTGCTGTGTGGAGGCCAGGAGCCAATTTCTCCTCCAGCTGAGGAAGACTAGAGCAGGCCAACAGGAAGTGGGCAGGATGAGCTGCAAGCTGCTGCCTGCCACCAGCAGTTCCAGCCATTTGTCAATTTTGTGATGCCATCAGCTGGGAAAAGCCTGAAATGCAACTTTGGATTACTGCAGTGATTGTCAAGCACGTTTAATGAAAGGACGTTCTCCTTGTCCCCAAGGATTTAGCTCCTGTCTATTCCTTTAAAAAATGCCTTCAGAAGTGAAGGTATTTTCTTTAGCCTGGAGAGGCCAGTTGCCTGGAGAGGTCAGGGAATTATTCTCACTTTCTATCTGCAATATATAAATACTGGTTTTCAATGAGAAATCTAACTCAGAATCAGTAATCGCCTCTGTGTATTCCTACACCCACTTACTGTTCCAGAGCATCTTTTGAAGGTGTCCTTCATTAGGAACAATCCATAAAAATGTATGGATGAGAATGCTCTCCCAATGTGCCATAAAAGTAGCTCTGTCAGCTGTGTATCACAACAGTAATCAAGGACCCCTGATACAGTAAGGCAGTCATTTGAGACTGATCTCTTGCCACGAGATACTGCAGCTCCAGCGCTGAGAAAGCTTTAGAAGAAAATTATTTCTGAATTGATTCTTTGAGACTTATCTTGCAGTACAGCCTTCCCAGGAATAGAAATTCCAGTGGTGACAAAACTAGTTATTTAGCCATACTGCTCTGTAAGAAGTCAGCAGTTGTAGCTTCATGTTTAAAAAAAAATCTCATCAGAAACAAAATGCTGCATGCCACACAAAGCCAGTGCAATTCTGTGATGGCATTTTTTTTTGGTAGATTCTCTTTGGTTTTATTAAGATTATCTGAAAAAACATTAACTGAAAACAGAACTCCACGTGAACAAACTCCAGACCAGCTATACAAGACTGTCATCTCTTCTGCAGCCCTATTAGTTCTTGATGGAGAAAAATGAAAGTGCTGCCTTGCCTTTGTATGATAGGAATATTATTAACTTTAGGCAAAGGCCAAAGCAAGGAATGATTCGAAAGAAACATACAGGCTCTGGGTACACCAATCTTTCAAATTATTAGATAACCTGAGGGTAAATGGTGCATCAAAACTTGTCATGGTCTTCTGCGGGGTCTAATGAGAAATTTTTCAAGCAGGAAAGAAATAGATTAGCTGGCTCACCAGTGTTTCCACTGTTAAAACATGTACTGTAAATGCCAGCAAAGCTGTTGGAAAGAGTCTGAAAGCATTTTTAAGTCCTGTGGGAGTTGATATATAGTGTGATGTGTAACACCATCAATGACATTACTCATTTTTGCTGGGGTAACTCAAACCAGCAATAAACAGATTGAAAATCTAATAATGAGTAAGACTGGGACAGGCTACCTGCTGGACATTCAGTCAGGATCCTTGTATGCTTATACAACTGAAAAATAAATTAAAAAAAATATTGGTAGTGACAATTTCCAAAGAAGATGAAGCTTGACAATTTCCAAAGAAGATGAAGCCAGAGAACAGGATTTTGCCACTATTGGTAGTGGATATAAGCTCCAGAAGGCAAGTTCCCCTGAGAAATAGTGTGGTCAGTGCTTCCTTCCTGAGGGTCTCCTCTAAGGCCAAGGTGGCTTTCACAACTGTCAGCCACTGCACAACGTTTGTCATGGAAGATACAAGCATGCAAATATCTAAACTTCACCCGATTGCACATAGCATTTGTTGAACTCCAGAATGTTTTCTGGTTTGCCAGTTCCAGCAATGTATCCATTACTCATTTCATGACACACTGCTGCTGCTGCCATCAGTACTGGTATAGATCTTGTGCAAGGCATCATTCAGAGCCCAGAGGGTACATCACAGCGAGCACTGTTTGTTGGGTTAATTTGCCTAGAAGAGTGGTAATATTTCACTGCTCTCCCAGCAGATGGAGAAACAGAATTCTCATTCAAAACAGACAAACTCAGTGAACCAAAGTACCTTTGTTTTTCTTAGAAGCAGCAGTGAAGTACATCATCCATCTCTTGCTAAAGAATTATAGTTAGTCTGATGACATACAGGAAAGAGAAAAGAGGACTGCTTATGTCATTGATTCTGCACTAGAAAATGAAGCCCTAAAATACTGTAGAATGAATACAGTGAGAAGGAAGGGCATCTGCTATAGAAAACCCAGCCAAAGAATACCTTGGCACCTGTCTGGTACATCTCAAAGTGTGGGGAGGTATACAAGACACTGATATTTAAGAACAGTCCATTCTTTGAAGCACCTTAAAATATGGTGCACTCTCATCTAGGACGAAGCTGCCTCAGCTTGTAGCATGGAGAAGGGGCCTTGTCTGTAGTGAAGAGAACTGGAGGAGCAAAACCAACACCCCAGCTCGGAACAGCATTGCCTGTAAAGGCCATGTGATCAAAGCAGGAAGGGTTTTTTGCTTTCCTGAATTCATCTTATTGTGACAGAGCCCCAGATGAAATCCAGTGGTCAGGTTCCAAAGGTACAAGGAGATCAGTAGTGGAAAAATGCCCTTTTTTCTCTCAAGGCAATGCTCCTCGTGCTGCACAAGGAATGTTCTTCTTCCTAAGTTAACTTCAGTGAATTTGATTCTGTTATTTCTAAGAAGGGGAAAAAAATCTCTCCCCGACCCTCCCATCTGCACAGGCCATTTTTTTAACATGGCACTCAAAGGATTAGGGACAGGGTCACTTACAGACCATGGACCATTAAATTGAGCAGAGGATGTGCCAGCCCCTCCACTACAGGGAGAAAATTATTTTTGCTCAGCCATTATGGATGGTGCAACCAGGATGCATGCAGTGCCAGCTGGGATCCAGAACTATATATGGAAAGAGCACTTACTCCCAAAAACCTGCGGAGTGCAGCATCCCAGAGGAGCATGTGAGTTTGGATACACAATTAAAAAGAAGAAGGACTTGATATGTATCTGTTCTCTGAATCTCACTTGAATTTCTGCAGTTTTCCAGCGTTTGATTTTTTTCACTTCAGACAACAGGAAACAAATTCTGCAATTAATTCTATCTTCTATGGATGCCAAAATTCAAGAATGGAGCATATAAATTGGAACAAACTGGTGGGCTTTGTTCTGACTCTTTTCAGCCCTGAAACATCACCAATTGTTTCCTGGCACTGCTACAATTTGTTCCTCACCAATCACTTTGTTTGCCAAACGGATTGCTGCCTCAGTGGTGTTTTCTTCCACAATTTCATCAACCAAGCCCAGCTTCAGTGCTTCAGTTGCTGGAATGTGTTTTCCTGCCATAAAAAGAGAAATAATGTGACTACAGTGGAACCTGATGGACAATTTTGTTCTTTTCCATCTGATCAAATGACTTGTGCAGCTGGTAATTAGCCCCTCATGGGTGGAAGCAAGTAGAATTACGACCCAAGCAGCTACACAGGTGCAAGATTCCTGTTTTTTAGACCAAGCTGGTATGACTCAATGCCATGTTCATCTATACAGACATAGCACTAACCTGTAGTGATCATGTCCAGAGCAGCTGGTACTCCAATCAGCCTGGGGAGTCGCTGAGTGCCTTCAGCACCTGGAAGTAACCCTATGGTGACCTCTGGCAAACCCAGCCGAGCCTAAAATGAAGTAAAATTAAACAAAAAATCTGATTAGAAAGAGTGGTAATTGCAAACTGAGCAAAAAAGAAGGAAGATAAGCAGATATGAGTCACATTGCTCCTCTAGGAAGCCTCAGAATTTCTACATAGAAACTTCGTCCTTGCATTTTGCTACATAAAATATTTAAGAAAAAAAATCACTTGACCATTTCAAGGATTTCTGTACAAATGCACAAGGAAAACATGACCTTTCAGAGGATTTCTGTGCTAGTACAGCACTGGGGGAGAGCTGTAGGGCCGACAGCATTCCCTAGATTGACACAAGTGCCAATAATGCTTTTAAGTAGTTGTTACCAACTGTTGGAGGGCACACTGGCTTAACTGTCACCTCCCTACTCTAACTCTTGCAAGTTTAGTGAGGGGTTGGAAGGAACCTTAAAACTGTCTTGTTTCACTACCTGCTGTGGGCAGGGACAGCTTCCACTAGACCAGATTGCTCAGAGTCCCATCTAACCTGGCTTTGAACACCACTGAACTCTTCCCTCATCTTCCTTCAAATGTCTCTTGGTGCGTTTGACATTTGGTAGGATTGCTCAGAGTCAGCCAGGGGCAGCAGGAAGTCTGTGGGGGTCTTCTCTTAAAAAATGTATCTAGATTTTGTTGCCTTTAAAAAATAGTTTGCACATTTTCTATTGAGCTTTCAAGAGATTTTGAGTTACTTTAAGACCACTACTTATAGTTCCAGTCGTCATGGCACTTCATGATGTGGGTTAGTGGGCATGGTGGGAATTGGTCAAAGGTTGGACTTGGTGATCTTGGAGGTCTTTTCCAACTTTAATGATTGTGTGTTCCCATGGCCCTCACCTTAGATGGCACAGAGGATGATGTGGAATATCTCTTTATGCTGTTACAGCAACCCACACTGCCATGGAGAAAGTGACTCACTGCAGAAGTGAGGGGATGGCCCTGTCAGTGAGGAGTCTCTACAAGGAGACAGGTACTGCTCTAGGTGGTTCAGCATTCCTGAACCTTGAAGGAGGGGATTAAAGAAAAAAAACCCAGATAATTCCTGAAAACTCTTAAAGCTTTCTTTTGGTGGAAGTGCTCCTTGGGGACACAGAGCTCATGGGGAATCTAACCATAAATGCTCCTGAGTTTCAACTACCTATAGAAACTAGGCCATGAGCAGAAAGAATTGCAAAATTCACAGGGCTGGGGAAAAAAATAAATAAGAGAAAGTCACGCTGCATGAGTCAGTAAGATACAGCTGTCTGCATCAGAATATAGATAATGAGACCTAGGGCAAATTAACATTTGGTTACTGAAGCTTCTACAGAGCCATCTTATCCTACTAGTTACAAATCAACTTTATATTTAGAAATGACTTGAAATTAGTCAGTTAATAAGACTTAGGAAAGATGCCAAGGGTGGTGGTGTAGGTGAAGAATGTCTGAGCACACAGAGTTGCATCCTATAGCTAAAAAGCCGCTCTCCTCTGGGCAGAGGGTCCCAGGAAAGGCACCCCGTCCCGCTGCTCGTGCCATCTGTACGTGGCTCCCGACGCCTCCAGCAGCCGCTGTGGCCCGCAGGGTGCGTTACCTGCACGTGTGCGATGCGGTAGTGACAGCCCAGCGCCACCTCCAGGCCTCCTCCCAGAGCGACGCCTTCGATGGCCGCCACCACCGGCTTCTCGCTGCTTTCGATGAGGGACACGATGGGGCCCAGGGCAGCTCCATGTCTCTTCGGAGAGGAAAATCCTCGGATGTCAGCTCCTGAGAGAGCACCAAGAGGTCAGGAGGAATTAGTGGGCAAGGCGGTGACTGGAACAGTCCTTCCCTCTGTGCCACGGGACACAGCTGCTCACAGATGCCCGAGTCTTTGCAGAGCATGCTGCTGGCAGGAGAGTGGCTAACAGGAATCATCCCCTTTTGGGACCACCTTCAAGGAGCCCTGCATCCTTGATCCTGCTCCCAGAGCTCGGGGAAAGCTGAGTACAAAAATACAGAGTAATTCTAAAGATTATGCAGTCAATTTCTGCAGTTTGCAGAAATTTGCAAACATCCTTGGTGTAATATTGAGCCTGGAATAGTTAACTGCAAGTTACTACTAACAAGCAATGTAGAGCTCCACAGAAATTCCCTAGCTTTTCAGGCTTCTTCAGCTGGAGAAGATCTGTTATTCACCACTGCCCCACCCCAGGTACATTCCATACACTAGACCAGTAAATAGGCCAGAGATTTTACATAAATACAGCTATGGAGACTGAGGAAGCACCAGCATGTTATGGAGTTGAGCAGCTGTCCCTCATTTCAGTATGAACAGACCAGCTTATTTCTGGCCTGGGCAGTCCAGCTTGTCTGCATGTACAGCGTGTCAATGGCGGCACAGCAAAATAGACAAAGCACTCTGTCTTGTGGCTATTTCCAGCCAAATTGGGACTTTTGCCAGCAGTGTTATGAGGCAGAGAATCTTCATATATGATGGGTGGAGAGTGTTTCATCTTCTGCTCAGCCTGTGTTTGATGTCTTACCTGCACTGAATTTCCCATTTTCGCCACAAATCATAACAGCTTTCACTGAAGGATCTGCATCTGCTTTCTTCAGCCCATCCTCTAAAGCCTGGAGAACTGCCAGACTGAAATAAAATAGAGATTCAGTGAGTAACCATCAGCTACACCCCCCTTCCAAGAGGTCTGTGCTATGAACACCGAGCAGCCCAGTGAAAATGAGCACCATGTCCAACAGGCTGTGCCCGTGCCTGGCTGCTGCCACAGCCTCTCCAGGTGAATCCTGTCCTTAGTCTCCCTCTTACTCCAAAGACAAGCACCCAAACCAAACAGGCTGAAAGCCGACCTGTCAGTCACTGCCCAGAGACTCATCGTCAGGCTACGACGCTGCTGTTTCCACAGCAAGCAGCACAGGGAAATGTTCTTTTGAAAATGTCTTTATGAATTAAACATTCAGATTTTCAAGAAAACAGTTTAGCATAATTTAATTAATGCTAAACCACTGACAATCTAAGAACTTTTTGAAAGGAGCTCTAGGGATAAAAAAGTTATCTTTCAAACACCTGACACAGACTCTGCTGATGTTAATAATGCTTTCACTTTGTGAAGATCTGCACAGAAGTCCAGACTTAAACTGGTGTGGGATCCTGTCAAAGTGAATTTGGTCATGAAACACTACACAGAACATGTTTTGACTTATCTGAACAGGTAGTTCTGCAGACACCAGCAGTAAATGTGGCCAGCAAAGAATTAATGAAGAATTTCAAGATGGATTTGCAGAAGTATAAATAGTGTTTTTTCAAATCAGATTTTTAAAAAGTCTGACCCAACTGTATGTCCACTTTGCATTTGCCTGTTTAAAGCTAATTTATGTGTTTGTACGGATGGACATGGAGAGCCTAGTCTGTTTTAGAAGGTGGTAACAATAGCAATAGTAGGTAAAAATAGAAGCATTGACACTTTAGTAATAGAAATATTAATACAAATTTTATGTATATGTAATTTTGATACTAAAATGTACTGATATACACACTGTTTTAAGTATACAGTTTATGAGAGACTATTCTGTGTGGATGTGCAGAGATGCCTCTGATTCAGAAAATCTGAGCCACAAGAAGTTGGAGGCTGGAGGAATATCCAAGAGGTATCATCCATGCTTGCCCAGTCCTTTATAAAACCAGCTTTCCTTCCTAGATCTTCTCCAAACCCTGAGCCCAGCTCCACAAGTAAGCTTGGTGCTCAGGAAAATGGAGCAGAGCTCTGCTGATGCCCAGTGGAGAGGAGCAGTGTTAATTACACAGAACTAATAGAAAGGCCTGAGGCATACTCAGCTTATGCATGTTGCTCTATGTATTAGAGGGCATTTCATCTAAAAAGGAAGCTTGTTGGGAAGTAGATGAAAACCACATCATTGTACTCCTGTGTACACACATTTTTACAGAGCAATGCTTGCAGCAATAATGTGGGAATCCATAGTCTGAGAAGGGAAACCTGGGAGCCCAAGGAGCTCCCTGTAAACCAGCTGTGTGAAGGAATCCCAGTGAACCTCTGCTTATTCCTCCTTCAAAATCAAAAATGAAAGACAAACCATTAGCAAAGTCTATCAATCAGGGCTGTTGGCTGAGGGGGGCTGTCTAGGAGGGTCTTCAGGACCATCTGCTGCCTGGATAAGGTCGTGCTACATAGAAGAGTCAGTGGGAGCCCTGAGACCTGACAACCAGAGACTGGGAGAAGCATTATTTTTGGAGAGAGAACAGCCAGTTATGTACCGATTGCTCAACCCAGACATCAAAGACAACTTTGAAGTCTGATGTTAGTAATGGTTCTGAAAGCTGAAACTCAAAATGAGAATAATTTGGCCATGCCAAAGTAAAACTGTGAGGTGAGTCAGTAAAGGTCCCTCCACTGCACATAGCTCCACATAGCCGAATATGAAAGCCTTTCCAAATTTTATACACTAAATGTGTTTTAATATGTTACAAAATTGGTTTTTGTCTCCCTCCCCTTGGCATATCTGTGGTTGCTGCTATTTGAGGAGCACCCACAGGCTGCACCCAATGCTTGCTGCTCTTGGAGTTCTGTTTGTGCATCAGTAGAGAGCCAGGCCACAGCAATACCAAACTCACCCAGGGGCTGGGAGATTGCAGGAAAAGCCATTACGAAATGTCATTCCACTCTACAAACCATGGTGCAAAGAGGGAGAAAAAATATGTCCTATGATCCAAACAAATGTGAAGTTACTAATTTGCAGTATTGTATAGACAAATGGCACAATTCTGTCAGGAACAGGCAAGAAGCAATCAGTATTTCTGTGTCTGTTCCAGGCATGTGATCAGCAGATGCAAAATGCCCATCTAGAAGGGTTTTCTGCAGCAAATGGAAAGGTTCAAGTTCTATGGAGGAAATCAATAACAAGCCCTCAGCACTTTCAGCAACATGCTACTACCAAAATAAAAACTAGTCATCAAGGCTGCCACAAAATCACAGTTTGATCCCTACCTCACCTTTATTAACCCAACAGGACTGTTTATGCCAGTGAATAATTTAACTTGGTACTTGCATAAATATCTCTTCTCTTTCCATATAACTTTTTCCATATAACTTTTGGGGTAAAAATGAAGGAAAATCAGACTTTTTGCAGCTTCTTGTTTTCCTAAGATGGAGTGATAAGTTTGCCTTGGATATGTCACAGTCCAACACATAGACTGCATTGCTTTGTCACTCACATAACTGGCACTAAGAGATGTAATTTTCAATTAAAGCATCATAGTAGAATATATGACAGTAGAATTATAAAAACACTCAAGAGAATCCCAGCTTCAAACTGCTAGAGCATTAAAGAAACAAAAAGTCACTGTAATTTTCATATGTATTTCATTACTGTGACACTGTCATTCATTTAGCAGTAACAATGCAAAAGTTCCCTCCATGCTTTCCAAGGCTGCATCCCATGCCATGTAGTCAGTTCCACCATGGGTACTATTTTGACTGCAAGAAGAGTGATTTTGCCAAGGTGACTCAGTGTTCCAGGTTTCAGGAACTCGAAACAGGTGCTGTTAAAGAGCAGGTGCACACCAGAGCAAGAGAATATTCTTGGAGGTTACCACACCAGGTTGTTTTTATTTTATGGAACTCATTGCAGTGACTGTGATGTGCTGGATTTGTAACAGGGTTTTACTCTTTACCTTAATTATTTCACATTTTAGCTAGAGTTTGTGAAAGTGAATTTCTTTCATTAAAAAAAAAGTAATATAAGGGAATCCTGGGAATTTACTTAGTCACGTTTAAAGAAGTGAGACTCAAATCCAACAGTGGAAAGTGTTGTTTATGGAAAACATGCAGGTCTCGTCCTTTCGCTTTGTACTTTCCCCAGCTTCTAATAAACTTTAAAAACCTGAAAATCCCAAACCTGAACAAAAACAATCCAGGCTCTCCCGTTGTCACAGGCTCCTTTTCCTTTGGATACCTTCCTGCAGTGTTTTTCTTTGAACTAACTACTGGGTATTACATAATCCCCTACTTGAAACTGAGGACTTGTGTGCTGGAGTTACCTGCTCTGCTCTCCCTTGCTTCAGTGTCAGATCCAGCTGTGTAGTAGCTACTGTCACATGTTGTTGTGTGACGAGTTGCTAATACAGCTTGAGCAGTCCTGCACATAAATTAAGGCCAGAGCCAGAGTGGCATCTTTTGGGTGGAATTTTAGAATAGTTGTTTTAGGGAGCAGATACTTATTCATCCCAGAATTTTCTCTCTGCATCTCATCCTGATGAGGTGCTGATCCAGTCCAACATGGGTAATCACATTCTCCCCTCATTGCTACCTGTCTGAAACTGCAGCTTCTCTCATCTCCTTTACATTTTCTGATTTTTATGGTGATCAGGGTCAGAAGGACAATCCTGGCAGCCAGGGAGAGCCTTTCCCAATCAAACCTGTTATGCTGTCACACTTCATAGAATCCCACACATAAGCTCCCCTACTGCATGCCTTCCCCTATCCTCCCTGGAGCTTTTCTGTCCTTGTCAGCTCAAATGTTGAAATACTCCTTAAAGTCCTTCTAATTCCCAGTGCCAGCAGCCTGCCTCTGCTGAGAGGGGGTAGTCAGTTCTTTCTTTTGTGAGTCTTGTCTTTCTGTTCCCTCAACCTCCTAGTTCTTTGCATATCTAAATCCCTTCTCTCAATGCCATGGTCTCATAAATGCAGATCTCTGAATACTGAAATTCTGCAAACCAGGAAGAAACCCTCCAAACAAATCAAATTTGGCACATGCCACCTCTGCTGGTGGAGAGAGCGTTCAGCTTAAAGGGGAGTCTGTGTGGAAACTGTGCTGCCAGACTCTCAAGTCAGCACACACTCCTCAGGAAAGCACTGCCCCGCAGGTACTTGCGCAGCAGAGAATGGAGTCAGACAGGAGAAAGCAAATTCCTGCCCACCAGTGGCTTCTAAAATGCTAATGGCCAGTGTGATGGCCTAGGAGGGGGGAAATGGATAATGGGGAGAGAGAGGGGAGGCTGGAGCACAGCAGCAAAAAGTCACCAGTCTTAAAAAGCCTTTGTGCCTGCTGTGAAACGAAATTTTCAGGATTGCAGGACATGGCTCCTCTCTGTAACTTTCACTGCCTGCTGTCGCCTGTGCAGTCAAACATTTCCAACAGCAGGAACAAACCTGCTCCCTGTGGTCCAGCACAGAAATGTGCAGAAGCAGGAGCAGCACCGAGGGATCAGAGTGTGCTCTACCTTTCCTAGCTGCAGTCAGATCTCAGCTAAAAACTACCCAATGGCAAGGCTGTGAGAATTATGGATCTATTTTAAAACAGGTATTACCCTGGCATGCCACCAAAGATCACAGACATGTCTCAAGTTGTAGTTTAATGATCTGAAGTCTGCCAGGGTCTGCCTTCTTCCCTGTGGGGTTGGGGGACAGGACTACAACCACACTATCTGTCACCCTCGGTGTATCAGAACTGCACCTTGCTGTGAAGGCACTGCAGGGCCAGGAGGAGAGGGCAGTAAAAGCAGAGGTCTCTCCTGAAGAAGTTGCTGTGCTGTTGCTGTTCAAAGGCAGAGGTGACTTTGAGTTTTCTCCAGGACTTCTCAAAAGAGGGGAGTTAAGGTTCCTTAAGCATGTATCTGTTACTGGTGATGGCTGGACTCAGTGATTTTAAAGGTCTTTTCATCCTCAGTGATTCCATGATTCTTTAGCTCTGTATTTTGTATTTTTCATGGTAAGGATTGAAAGTTTATTGTCAGCACAGCCTGGAAGTTTTCATAGACTGATCTTGGGCACAGGAGGTCCAAAGGATGTCTTACATCCTACAGTTCTGGGAGTCCTACAAGTCTGGTTCAGCTAAATTCATCAAGTCACTCCAAGTTTCTCAGGGTAATTACCTAAGCATGTGAAAACGTTCTTATTGCAGTTCCAAACAAGTTGCAACAGAAGAGGGAGCACTGCCAGCTACAATGTAGCTTTGCTACAGAAAGGCACCAGGTTTCACCTCCTTTTCATGCTCTTTCTTGTCTCTATGAGCTTCTTTTTAACACTCTCTCATTTATAAGTCAAGCACAACTGCAGTGAGGTTTTTTTTGGATTGTGAATATAGACTGAATAGACACTGTGGTCACTGTTACTGAACAACTCCAGATGCTTAGAAAGGGTTTACATGCTAATCAGAACTAAAGGAACTAAAATGCACACCTAATGTAAAGCCAAAAGCACGTAAGACCTTTTCAAGATACATGAAAAACTAAAATTTCAGAGGCTCCTACAGATTGGTGTTGGACCTTGTTTTTCACTGGCTTGTGTTTGAGATTGCACGGGGCCTTTCTTGACCAAGATCAGTATTTAGAGGTCAATTCCTTAATCGTTTTTAAAGGGCAAATGAACTGCGTTCTGACAGCCCTGGCTGGGTTTAATCCTGCTCCCAGCTCCGCTTGTTGAACCACGCCTGATAGCCACAGAGCCCTTTGCCCTCTCCCCCCAGCACACTCGGATAGCGCAGGGATTTGCCAGGCAAGCACTGAGCAGTGTGTGGAGCAGGCAATCAAACCAGGAAATCTGAGGATTGACTTGTAACAAACTGCTCCGAAGGTACTCCAGGCTGAGCTGCTGTGCTATGTCTGGCTGAAGCAGTATCTTGATGTTTAAAGACTGGAAGGTGATGAGAAATAGGCAAAGTTTTTACACATCCTCCAGGGGAGATGACAGAAAGTACAGTTTGCTGAGCCTGGCACCTCTCCTGTGAAACCCCCCAACTAGAAACTATAAGAAAGAGCAGAAGTTATGGCAAAGTTCAGCATGTTGTTTGCAAAGCGAGATCCAAGCTACCTCTGAAGGAGCCACCCGGGCCCCTGCGGGTACCGAGCGGTGTAGAAGTCCCGGCTGAGGCTCTCTGCGGCCGCCCCAACCCGGGACTGGGCGGAGCCTCGCTCGGGCACGGAGAGAGGGAATGAGGTGAAAAGGAAGGAAATCGGAGAATCCCCGCGGACTGCCGGCCGTACCTAAGCGCGTTGACCGGCGGGTTGCGGAGCCGGATGACGGCCACGGCCGATCCCCTCGCGTACTGCGCCATGCCGAGCGTTCCCGCTGTGTCCCCGCTGTGTCCCCGCTGTGTCCCCGCTGTGTCCCCGCTGTGTCCCCGCTGTGTCCCCGTGTCCCTGGCACAGCCCCCGCCGGGCCCCGCCCGCAGCCCGCCCCCACCGCCCGGTCACCGCGGGGCTGGCCCGGCCCGGCCCCCGGCCTGCAGGAGCTGCCTCTGCTGGGGTTGCAAAATGCGGAATATGGAAAATTTTCCTAAGAAAGGACGTTCATTAATGTTTGATCTTTGTAACTTTCAAGCCTAATCAACAGGAAAGGAGATTTAAGCCGTGAAACAGCAGGTCACAAGCTCTAAGTGATGTCCAGGTGTTGGAAAGAGAAATTCCCTATTGGTAGAATTACCTTGCTAAGGTTTAGGGCTCCACACGTTTCAGAGATCTCAGTCCTAGAGGGGAAGGTTGACAGCGCTTGGGGAGAAGGATGTGCCACTGACAGTGGGCACACAGAATGTAGAACTTAGAGGCCACAAGGATATTTGGCAGAACCCCCACGACAAGGAAGAACCTGATAAAGCCAACCCAGCAACTGTGCTGAAATCAGCTCTGATGGGTAAACGGCAGTTCTGGCAGGGGCAGATCAGCACCGACTCTCGGACCACTGACCCAAGAAACCACTGACCCAAAAGAAGAGAAAGACTGAGCATGTGGACTAATTAGCATGAGAAACGATAGAATCATTAATCAGTAGAAGATAGAATACTAATTAATAAGAGAACGATGTAACTTGCAGCCAATGAACATCAATACCTTCATTTGCTAAAACATACAAATAGTGAAATGTTTTGATAGTTGTTGTGCTGACTTCGTGGATTTGCCACCCGGCCCCCTTTCTGTGCAGAAATGTAAATAAATCAAATTCCTTGACTCAGTGTTGGATTGGCATCTTGTACACTGGGTAAAAGAACCTATTCTGGGATAACACTGGCATTTAATGTGTGCTCCCAGTCAAGCTCTGTCCCCCTGGTCCCTTTGGGTGTCACTTCACACCAGCCCCTCAGCTCAGTGCAGTGATGCCACTGTAAAAAGAGCTGAGAGATGGGGGGGGGGAAACATAGTTTCTAATGTTACAAAATGTATCTGTTGCTCTAAAATGATATTTAAGGGATAGAGAAGATTCTTATCTATATATTACTATATTCTTATTTATATCTCTATAATCTCCCCTTTGTGTCTCTCAGCCTTTAAAAGTCAGTCCCTGGGCAGAACAGCTACAGCTCCTTCCCTGGTCTGGAACAGGTGTAGACAATTTTAGAAATTGATTTACATGTACAGAAAGGTCCTTCACTCAAAGCACCTTTATTGCTGTTTTTATATAACCTTTATAGTTATAGCTGTTGTGGTGGATCGCTCCAGCTCTTCTGGCATTTATTATACAATGTTAAAAAACCCCCCGAACTAGGGATAATACTCTGCCATTTGCTTGTAAAACAGCATGTTCTGGGAGTTTATAAAAATGGTGTAAATGATGCCTTGGAGGGCTAACTGGTCTGTTGCATTTTTATTAACCAGAATGAAACCAAAGATCACTCTAAGTTGTACTCCGTGTTTATGATTTACAGGTCTGATCTACTCGTCCTTTAATAACACAGCTGCTGTAGTAGTGATAAAACAGGCCCACTCTGAGCCTGAATAAACACAGAAGAAAGCAGTGTTCAGGAAACGAGAGCTCACGGAAAAAAAAAAAAGAAGAAAGTTCTACATTGTCAAGGAAAAGCTCCAGCAATGTTTGAGGTTGTAGGCCTAACGCTTGTTTTTTTCCCTTTTTTCCTTCAAGATGAATGGAGTTTGGGAGTGAGAAGAAGAAATGCATTTCAATGTATACAGCAGAGAAATTTTAAGTCTTGGAAGTTGTGCGAGGACCAAGTGCAAAGGCCTGAGCTTAAATTCAGGTCCCAGACCAATGGGGAAAGATAAGTGCCTGGCACAGGCCCCAGTTATGCTTCTGGCTGTGTTTTCCTCTCCCAGTGTTGCCAGTTTTGCAGCAATCAGACCCAATGCTGTGCAGCTCTGCTACGTCTGAGCCAATCTTGAGCATGAGAGGGGTGCAGGTTGCAGAACCTGTCAGTGCACTCAACCTTGGCAAAATGTTATCAGGATGGTCCAGTTTGTTCCTGTAGCTTTTGTGTGATTCCCCAAAAGCTTGTGCAGGTCTCTGTCAGCTGCTGTTCTAAAGCTGTGCAGGGGCTGCCTGGCAGTTTGTGCTTTGCTGGAAAGCAGCTGTGGGCTATGGAACCACGGGACAAAGTGGCAGATTTATCCAGCCCTAGGCGTGCCAAAAGAAAAGAGATCTCACTGTTCCAGATCCCTATGATTACTGGTCTTTTGACCACACATTAGATGATAATGCTCAGAAAATACACCTGGCACCCAGCTCTATAGCAGCAAATCCTTAGAAACTCCAGCACTAAAAGTGGGAATGAGGGTATTCACCTAAGGACATTTCAATGGATATGAATGTTGTGCTTTGTCTTTTGAACCCCTCAGGAAGTGCCATAGTAGAAGAAAAAGATTCCTGCTTCTTTCTGAGCTGGAGCAACGTGTCAAGTCTCCTACAGCCCCCTGGGATACTCAACCTGTTCAGGAAGTGCTGAATGATAAAAACAAGTGCTTTATTTATAGGAGCCTCAGCTTAATTTTAATTCCAGCATATCAGTGCTGCAAGGTACTCCAGAAGAAGTACCTTGATTTATTCTAACCTTACTCACACAGAACAAAAACTCCTGGAAAATGCTTTTTTGACAGCTGGACAAACCCTGTCCATTTCTGTGCCCAGCGACACTGGAAAAGGTGAATGTGCAGTGATGTCCCAGCTGGAGGAGTAGAGTGTTTCTGTAGGAACAACCTCTGAGGAATATGGAAGGTCTAATCAGCTGTATTGTGCAGTCTGAGTGGAGATTTGTGGTAAAACCCACGGGCACAGTGCTGAGAGGGGCAGGAACTCTGAAAACTTACTGGTTCTTGTCATCAGCTGGTGTAAACTTCAGCCCCAAATTACACCTTGCTGTTGAAATGGCAGCTTGGAGGGCCAGCTAAATCCAACAACAACTGTTTTCTGCTTTCCCTTTTACAGCTGTGGTTTTTAATTTTTTTTTTTTCCCTTAAAAAATTATCTGTTGTAAAAAGAGCTTTGAACTCCTCACCTTTGTAATTTTTGTCTGGCCCCTTCATATATGGTAAAAGCCAATACTGGTAAACATTTGATCACAAAATAGTTTTCAAAGTCTCCTTTGGTTAGCAGACCATTAGGAGGCATCCTCTGACAACTTTAAGGTCCTTTTCCAAACTGTCTCCAAGACCCAGCCTCCCAGAGCCTCAGTGAGCTGGAGTTCAGTGCCTCAGGGCGGGCACAGAGAGCTCTCACAAAGGCGCAGCTGGAGCAAGTGTGATAACTACAACTACCCAGCAAGGCACATTGTGGGGCATGGAATATCATCCTATTCCAGAGTTTAAATTTCTGCTGAAGAGCCACAGCTTCTTTCAGCCATGAAGGNGTACCTTGATTTATTCTAACCTTACTCACACAGAACAAAAACTCCTGGAAAATGCTTTTTTGACAGCTGGACAAACCCTGTCCATTTCTGTGCCCAGCGACACTGGAAAAGGTGAATGTGCAGTGATGTCCCAGCTGGAGGAGTAGAGTGTTTCTGTAGGAACAACCTCTGAGGAATATGGAAGGTCTAATCAGCTGTATTGTGCAGTCTGAGTGGAGATTTGTGGTAAAACCCACGGGCACAGTGCTGAGAGGGGCAGGAACTCTGAAAACTTACTGGTTCTTGTCATCAGCTGGTGTAAACTTCAGCCCCAAATTACACCTTGCTGTTGAAATGGCAGCTTGGAGGGCCAGCTAAATCCAACAACAACTGTTTTCTGCTTTCCCTTTTACAGCTGTGGTTTTTAATTATTTTTTTTTCCCTTAAAAAATTATCTGTTGTAAAAAGAGCTTTGAACTCCTCACCTTTGTAATTTTTGTCTGGCCCCTTCATATATGGTAAAAGCCAATACTGGTAAACATTTGATCACAAAATAGTTTTCAAAGTCTCCTTTGGTTAGCAGACCATTAGGAGGCATCCTCTGACAACTTTAAGGTCCTTTTCCAAACTGTCTCCAAGACCCAGCCTCCCAGAGCCTCAGTGAGCTGGAGTTCAGTGCCTCAGGGCTGGCACAGAGAGCTCTCACAAAGGCGCAGCTGGAGCAAGTGTGATAACTACAACTACCCAGCAAGGCACATTGTGGGGCATGGAATATCATCCTATTCCAGAGTTTAAATTTCTGCTGAAGAGCCACAGCTTCTTTCAGCCATGAAGGTTGTTTCAGCTTGATGTGATAAAGACATATTTAAAACCTTTTTCACCCTAGCTGGGTATCCTTTAAAGCATTTTTTTCTCTAGTAAAAAAGGGCTTTAATTGTCTTGGAAGCTTTGCTTCCTGTTTTGTCTTGTCAAATAAGGCTGGGCATAATTAAATGCATAGTTAACTCTGCCCCTCTTAATACATTTAATAACTTAAAACCTAGTATGCAGGTGGAGAACAGTCACATATCCAACTCTGCACTCCCCCTTAGAAACAAACAGCTCATTTTTGTTTAAAATGTGTGTGTGCAGGTGTGGAGAGCAGTGGAGAGCCCTGTGAGCACGACAGCTGTTGGCGTGGAATCACAGACTGATTCGGGTTGCAAAGGACCTTAGAGCGCATCTCATTCCATGCCCTGCCACAGCCAGGGACACCTTCCACTAGCCCAGGTTGTTCCAAGCCCTGTCCGACCTGGCCTTGAGGGACTTTTGTCTCACTGAGGCTTTACTCTGCTTCTTGGCTTATTGAAACCCAGAATTACCCCTCTAAAATTCCCCACTGCATCAAGCCTGGTCTGTTTTTATGTATATTTTAGCATCCAGCCCTGCCAACACAAAGCCGTGGACAGCTTTGCACACATAAAGCTGGTTTGACAGATATGTTAGCAATGTACAAACTCCCAGCATTTCCCAACGAGTGGGTGGATAAATGCCTGTTCAGCATTTATCTCATTCTGTACCACGCTGGGCATTTAAGATTTTAATTGTCTTAAACAAAAATTGCCATTTCAAACGTAGGACCTCGATTTCTCCTTGCCAGAGCAAAGTATGTTGGTTATTTTTAATAATACAAGCCTATTTCATGACTTTTGAGCTCTGACATTTGCGTGGTTCCAAAGCAACACCTCGTGGCAAGCCGTGGTATTGTTTGTGCAGGGAGAGACCTTCCTTGTGGGATGATATACGACAAACCAGGAATGCTGTGGAGTGATAGAACCACAGGACGGTTTGAGCTGGAAGGGACCTTAAAGCCCATCTCATTCCAACCCCCTGCCATGGGCAGGGACACCTTCCACTATCCCAGGTCGCTCCAAGTCCCGTCCAACCTGGCCTTGGACACTTCCAGGGATGGGGTGGCTACAGCTTCTCTGAGAAACTGTTCCCAGACTATCAGTGACCTGCAGAAAAAACCTTTCCTTGCTTAGCGTGCAAATTAGGGTGTGATGGACATGGCTGTTCCAGCTTCCACTGGGGGAAAAATAAAAGTTGGGAGCGTTGTCCAGAATTTTTTAAAATGAGAGCACACATAAGCACTTAGTGCTATCTGACAGGTGTTGCTGTGCTTTTCCTTTGTGTGTATGTGTGTGTTTATACCACAGGTGCTGTTTTACAATGGACAATATCACCACAAGCCATGCAGGACTTTATCCATTAAAGAGCAAAGCCAGCAAGGGATGCTTGCTGTCATCCCTATAAATGGTGAATAGATGTTAGTGTTCATCTTTGCCCTCTTTTCCCTATCCCAGCATAAAACTGACTATAGAAGCAGAAAATAGAGGCATGAAGGGAAATTCAGAGCCGTTTCAGAAAGCTTCCTTAGTGCTCCGAGGATCCCATTCCCTGAGCGCTAAATCAATGTGGGTGTCCTTAGGAGCAAACAAAACTACTACAGAAGACTTGGAAACACCACAGGACAAAGAACAAGGTGACAGTGCCCTCACTCACAGCATCACGCGTGGTTCAAGGCGCTGTTGTGCTGCACTGGCATCCCGTGGAACAACCCAACACCCTGGAACAACGCGAGGAGTCGGACTGAAGTAGGTGGTGGATGCAGAAAGCTGAGATGTGACTTAAATGTGTAAATGTTCATATGCTCACAGTAAAAGCGACACAAGTCGCTGTAGAGGGATATTTCTTGAAGGCGATGGTAACGTTGTCAATGAAGGTGATAAAAAGATACATGTAATCAACACGTTTTTCTGTTCTCCATTCCAGATTCGTTGATGTAGCACTAAAGAAACTCTTCTGTGTCCAGCAGTAAACTACAGTGTTAAAAGCGTCTGTCAAAGCTTGGCATCTTAATATCTAGTTTGGCCACGCAAGGCTGTAACCGGGTGTTGAAAGAACTGGCAGGTAACATTAGAATACTGGGGCTGCTGTCACCAAGTACTCGAAAACAGGGTAAACCTCAGATACCAAGAAACCACGCCGTGGTTTGGCCGCCCTTACCTCACTCAGCCCCGAGTCCGGTGCTCGTCTGTCCGTGCCGGCCCACGCAGGTGACGCTGTCCCGATTCTCGGCAGCCCTGCCCGGGCCAGCTGGGATTCCTGCCGACCACGACCAGCCCCTACGGGCACGGCCCGAGGTGCTACGGGTCCAACTCTATCCACCATGCCCGGCCCCTTACGGGCACGGCCCGAGGTCGCCTCACGAGTTCCCGCCTAAAACCCGCCCGCGCACCGCCTCAGACCACGCCCACGAAGCAGACCACGCCCACGACACATTAGACCACGCCCACGGGCAGGGACCACGCCCACGCCCATCAGCCCCGCCCGTGTCCCGAGACCCCGCCCACGGCACCAGACCCCGCCCAGGTCGTTAAGCCGCCCGCGCTCCATCTGAGCCCGCGCACACGCTTTAAAGCTCGCCCACGCCCCTCAGAGCCCTCCGTGCTCCTTCAGCTCCCGCCCGCGCCCCGTCACCCCACTCACCCCCCTCAGACCCCGCTCAGGCCCCTCCCACACCGGCACCGCGCCCACGACACAAAGCAGCGCCCACAGCCCGGACCCCACCCTCGCACTCGGGCCCCGTCCCCGCTTTAAAGCCCGCCCGCAGCTGGCGCGCTCCCGGAGGTGACGTGTGCGGGGCGGAGCGGCCGGGCCGGCCGGGGACGCGGAGCTGGGCGAGTGGGCGGCGCAGGTAATGGTGGGCGCAGGGGTACGGGGTGCAGAGGGAACGAGGGACTCAGGGGTACGGGGGGCGCAGGCAGCGCGATGCTGAGGGAGCGCGGTGTCCGAGTGACGGAGTGCTGAGGGAATGGTGTGCCCAGGGAGCGCGGTGCCTGGGTGCCGGGGTGCGCAGGGAATGGGGTGTGCAGGCAACGGGAGTGCTCAGGGATACGGGATGCTCGGGGAATGGGGTGCTCGGCTGTCGGGGTGCTCAGGAAACTCCGCTCCTGTTTGCAGGCGCGGAGCTCTCACGCTTGTGTATTTGATCTAAATAAGGGACTTTCTCCAATTTAAGAGATCCGTGGCCCCGGCCGCCGCCGAAGTGCTGGCGGTGCCTGTTGTGAGGCAGGTGAGCAGTCCCAGGGTGTTATCGCTGCTTTCCGGGCAGCAGGAAGCGTTTCAGTCAGCCTCCATACAACCTGGAGCAAATCCCACCGGAGTTAAGCCTGTGGTGTCTGGCCTAATCCTGTCTGGGGGCTGTTGACAACAACGAAGACCAGCACAGGCTCCAATGGTTTTGTGCCCTCTCCAGTAAAAAAAATAAGTGTAGGAATTTTGATGCTTCTCTCACCTGGCAGAAGTCTGGGAGAGTGGACGGGATAAATTTAGTGGATGCTTCTCTGGGCTATGTGGCTCAGCCCAGAGAAGTGCAGCTCTTAAGCTAATGAGGGAAGGCAGAAACTGTAGCGCCAGGACAATAGGAATGGCTTCCCACTGCCAAAGGGCAGGGATAGATGGGATATTGGGAAGGAATTCCTCCCAGTGAGGGTGGTGAGGCCCTGGCAGAGGTTGTTCAGAGAAGCTGTGGCTGCTGCATCCTTGGAAGTGTCCAAGGCCAGGTTGGATAGGGCTTGGAGCAACCTGGGATAATGGAAGGTGTCCCTGCCCAGGGGCTGGAATGGGGTGAGCTTTAAAATCCCTTCCAATCCAAACCATTCCTCTTTTCTCCTTGTAGGGAAGGGCTCTTCCCTGGGTACAATCTCGTACTGTGCCTCATTTTTGCTAAATGGATGGCGATTGGGTGAAAGTAACACTTGCAAGTATAGTGCAATGAAAATAAAACCTTTAGAGGAAACAGGAACCTGCCTCCTCTCTCATTTGAGCTCTGTGGGAATTTTGCTGCTGGAAACTGCTGAGACCTTGCTGGGACTTCACTTGCAGTTGTTCTTTTAACCTGTAGTTTTAGTACTTCAGAGGTAGGCTGGTCTTAGTATACTGATCTCACTCTTAAAGCAGAGCAGAAGAATAAAGGTAAATACTTTCTGCATTCACTCCAAGCTGGGATGGAGTCGTGATCTGATTGCTCCAAGGAGCCATTTGTGCTGTGAAAGCTGGCATTTTTGTGGTAGCTGTGTGTATCAGGAAGCGTGGAATTTCAGGAGCGGGTTTGATATTATATTGCTGCTGGAAAGGGGAGCCCTGTGCACCTCTTTTCCATCCCTCTGCTTGTCTGTTTTCCTTGCTCCTCAAGTGCAGCTGTAAGTGGTGGTGTGGTGGGCCGGATTCACCTGCCAAACCCACCAGCAATTAGCACCATACGGAAATGGAATCCATGGAGCTGTGTGTCTGTACCTGTGCACCCAACAGGAAGAGGCAGGCCCGCCCATTCGGCAGTGACAGCGATCAAAATCAGTTAAGCTGCTCCTGAAAGTGTTCCCTGAGGCTACACTTCGCTGGACAGTCCTGGTGGTTGTGGTTTGGCTTTTTGGTGGTGTTTGTTGTTTTGTTGGGGATTTTTTTGAGATGAAAGCTGTGCACTTCTCCTCATTTCTGGATGTTGCTAATACCCTCAGCCTCTTCCTTCCACTCTTTCCCAGTGGAAATAATATTTGTGTTTCCTAAAAAAGTTTCCTTTTGGGTACTGACCAAACTGGTACCTGTGAAGGGTTAGAAATGTAGAACTGGGCCATTTTTAGAATGCTGTCTGTGGTGATTTTCACCCATAACTCCACGGGAATCATTGCTATGACAGATGTTCTTGTTTAGAGAACAAAAACAGTTTTTGCTAAATGTAAAGGTGGGAGTGCTAACAATAAATAAAGAAATCACAGAGAACAGGTGGATAAAGTATTGAAACAGATGTAGGAGAGAAGGAATTACTCTCAGTTGCTCGCTTTTGGCCTGAATTGTATTTTAACATCTGTTTCTCACAGCAGAAAGCTCTCCATCCAAAAAGACAAAAGGTGATACTATTGGCAAAAATTTATATCAGTTGCATGCAGAGAATTTTTTTTTTTTAATATAAACATTTTTCTTTCCCTCACTAAGACTAGGAACAATTAACCTGGAAGAAAACCACTTTTGTTTATTGTGTTATTTTAAAGTCTGTGTTAGTACAGCAGTTAGTGGTAATTAGTGGAGAATAAATGCTTCACCTTGTAATGTAGAAGACTTTTATATAAGCCTTTGTGACATAGATTAATGGCTTAACTGCAGTGTTAAAATACTGCTTCTGGGACAAATGCTGAATTTCCAGACCTTGGTGTGGTTTGGTTTTAAATGCTTTTTGCCATGTGGCTCTTGTGCCTGCCCTGAACATGCTCTGCAGTGTGCACATCCCATTGTTAAGGGCTCCTTTCCTGGAAGCATTTTCCTTCAGTTCCCTTATTAAAATTACTTATGCTGGATCTAACTGCTGTCCCTGTAGAATTTTTCTTCACAACTTCTCAGGGAGAAGATAACTTGCCTGTTATTATTGTTTTGTTAGAAATGGCGGCATAAGCTTTAGTAAGTGACTATATCCAATATTCCAGGTGGGTCTCAGCAGTGCAGAGCTCAAGTTAAATATTGACTTGTGTGGGACTTTGGTCTTGGGTAATCCTGCTGAAAGTGCAGCCAGGAGGAAGGTGTTGTGGCAAAGAGAATCACTTTAAACCACCCCCTGCCAAACTGAAGCCAATCTGGCTGCGGGGAAGGGTCCCAGAGGAGGCTCAGAAACCCCCCATAGTGTCCCCAGGGCTGGGAGTCTGCATGATGTGAGGAGACAGCCACATCTGTACCTGGTGGTGGTGACAGCCCTAGTCTGTGTCTCTGTAGTGAAGTGACTGGAATGTGGGGTCTCCCTGGTGGTGCCAAGGCTGGTGGTCTGTTCTAATCTTGCTCTTATTTGTATTTAACCGTCCCTCGAGCTGGAGGGAATTGTGTGTGCCAGGAGCCCAGCTGGCAGGAGGTCTCTGCTCTGGGACCATGGCTCCTGCTACAGAAGGCTCTTTGTGCTTTATAGACACGTGATCCCTAGAAAAAAAAATAAACATTTCTCATTCTTGCAGAGATTTGCTCTCAGATATGAACTAACTGTTTCAGCACTTTCAGCCTGCTGCATCCCTCTTTCCTTGTGTTGTGGGCTTTTCTACAAAAGTCTAAAATCTGCTTGCTAAACTTCATTGGAAATAGAATTCCTCTGGGACTGACAAGATAAATTTTGTTCTTGGGGATGTGGTGTGTATCATTCTTGACTGCTTTGCTGTGGGGAGCTCAGCAAGCAACACAGAGCTGTATATTAAAGAAAACTCATTTTTCTCTAGCTAAGAGGCTTTATAAGAGGTGGGAGGCATCTCGGACTTTATTTGCTTGTGGGGAACAGGAATTTCAAGCTAATCAGAAGGTTTTAGCAAAAAAAGAACATCCAGTCATCTATGGTGCTTTAGGTAAAAGACTTTTGGCATCCTTTAATAGTAAAATATTTTGAACTGTTTATACCCGGGGGAATAAGTTGTTTTATATCTGTGGTAAGTCTGTTTTCTGTCAGAATCTGTTTCTAGGAAGATTTTTCTCCTTGTTATTGGAAGAAGGTTGGATATGTCATGGGTCAACTTTGTTTACTATAAACTGAGGTTTCGATGGAAGAAACATTTTGTTTTAGATGCAGGATTGGGTTGATGACTCCTGCTTTTTTAACTTTATATTTTTGAAACCATTTCCTTAGGTGTGATGGGCGTGAACTGAAGAACCTGTAGATTAAAAAGTGGCTCGAGTTCTTAGCATTCCTGTCAACTTTCTCCCCTTTGTGAATGCCGTGCAGTGGTGTGACTCACTGTCAGGTGTGTGTCACGGATGTGTGGCTGTCTGGTGTGACTGAGGTCAAGGTTTAGGCTGAGCTCCAGATGGTGGCCAGAGGATTACTTTGAGAGCTAATTACAAGGCTTCTTTGTGTAAGTCTGAATAGTTACATCACAAAGATATTTCTTTAGTGATTCATCAGGCAGTTTAGTGGGGGACATAGCCCACAAGGTTTTAACTTTGTGATGAGGTGTGTTTTGCCCTTAGCCTGCCTGGCCTGTGTTGAGCTGTACCCCAGCACGTGCAGGCTGTTT
This sequence comes from Ifrita kowaldi, assembly GCA_013398055.1. Classification (NCBI taxonomy): domain Eukaryota; kingdom Metazoa; phylum Chordata; class Aves; order Passeriformes; family Cinclosomatidae; genus Ifrita; species Ifrita kowaldi. Next base: position 25,876 of record VZRS01014627.1, on the reverse strand, counting down.
TAATGAGCATTCCTGACTCTGCCAATAGGATCTGTGGCATCTCTGAACTGTGGGTGTCTCTTTTTTCTGTGCATGTGTGGCTTACATTTCTCCTCACATCCATCTCTGGAGCGGGCAAGCCGCTGTGGTGTGGGCTGTGAACAAAGGCCTCTACCCGTGGTTTATTCAGGCATGGACTCCCTTGAGTGAGCAGAGGCTATTTTTGGAGTTCCCTTGGGGAGAAGGTGGTCAGAAATCCAGCCTCAGATCTGAGCAGAGGGGAGTGCAGCAGTGTCAGCCTTGGTGTCACTGTGCTGGGTCAGCTGCTGGTGGTACTGTCAGAGAGGATCCTGTCTCCTGCAGAAGGGTGTTAGTGAGGTCACCCGACAGCAAATTGCTGAGAAAACATTCATTTTACTCCATTGGTTTGTTACTGTTGCCAGGAAACACCTTGTCCACGTTTCAGAGACTTGTGAGTTTTGGTTGCTTCTGTCTTAGCTCAGCAGATTTGCCCTACAACTCATGGATAAAGGGCATTGTCCCCAGCATCCATATCTCCGGATCAGTGTGCCAGCCTGTCTTGTCAGGTTGCATTGTCACTCTCTTAGCTGGTGCCACTGCAGCTGTGACCTTTGGCCTGTAGCAGGATGGCTCAGTGCTAAGGGGGATGAAATTTCCTTGCAATGTTATCCTTCCCTGTGTCTGGGCAACTCAGGTATCCCTCAGAGAGGAGTTTCCCACTGGTGCTGTGTATCCAGTGCTGCTGCTGGCTTCAGGTCAGCCCAACACCTCCATGCTGGTGGAGGAAACAGAATGCTGGGGTCTCGTGCTGGTGGTGCCATGGATCTCAGCAGCTGGCAGATGGGTGGCTGAGTTTTCATAGAATCATTTGTGTTCTAGCTGTTTGCCTTACAACAACCTGAACACTAAAGTTCACCAGTGCTTGGTGGCATTGGGAGACCACCTTGGAAAGGAGAATGTTTAGTAGTTGCTTTAGCTGTAGGGTTGCTGGAAGGACTGCTGTGTCCCTGGGCACAGGTCAGCATGTCGTATACCTGACATGGGACACTGTGACCTCCCTGGTTCCCTTACAAACAGGGCTCTCCTTCAGTGGGTTACTTACATTCCCCAAGGCACAATGTCCTGTAGTTTCAGTGTGCTTGCCTGTCGGTACTGGGAGGAAACACTGGTGCTGGCTCACTGATTTAGTGTGTTCTCTGGGTAGAGACTCCTCCCTGCCTGGTGGGCAGAGCAAGGGTGCTGGCTGTAAGCTACAAGTATTGTTTTTGTGTTCAGTCATCCACTGCCTGTTCCTGTGGGCAGGAGCTCTCTGGGCAGAGATAATCTAAACTGTTGATGTGCTTCTGTGTAGTGCTGTCAAGTTGAGGAGCTCTGGACTGACCAAATGGGCGGCTGACCGAGGACATACCTGTATAGAAGCCTCCTAGTGCTCGGAGCCTTAGGGAGTGTTTACAGTCATTTTTCCCCATGTCTAGGGCCGGAATGTACAGTCTGCAACAGAAAGTCATCATGATGTCTCTTAAGAGGATCCATGGGTTTTCCTTTGCTTTGTCAGGGAATAGCTGACCTTGGGGCCAGCCATGAGCTGGCTGCTTTTCTGTGTTTCTGAACACACTGAAGCAGCAAAGATCAGTCCCCGGAATCCATGTGAGATTTGGTCAGTACCCTTTTCAGAACCCCGATTACCTTGAAGTCTCTCTTTGCCTAAATTTCCAAAATAATTCAGTTCTCCTTTAAAAAATCTAAACCTAAGCCCTGGTTTCCTGGTTCAAGGAGTGGGAGGCTATTGTGTGCCTGACCTCAAACTGGCTGCTGCTCAAGATTCTGCAACATGTGATGCCTGGTGTTGCATCAGGTGATGGATGGGGGATTTTGTTGATTCCCTCTTGGCCAAGGCATCTTGAACCTTCTATTTTGAGAGGCCCATATGGTTGCAGGACTGAAAGAAACATAGACTTCAGTGTTGCATCCCATGGGCTGGTGCTGGGAAGTTGTTGACAATGACAACAGTCCTCGCTTCTCCAGACTGTCCCTGGAACCAGGAATGGTGGTGGTAAAGAAACTGCTCAGCCTCTTTGTGCTCAACAAGCTCAGTGTTTTCTTTGGAGGTCACTTCAAACTCCTTCCTTTCCCTTCTTCCGCTGTAAGTCATTTTTCCAATGTTGTTCCCTAAGATTTCGTTTCCATCTTTTTGCTGAGACCTCACATCTCCAAGAAGGAGGTGCTGGACCACACTTGTTTTTCCATAGTTAGAGGATTAAATCTTCCAGGCATTCTTTGAAGCCACTGAGAGAGCAAGGCTATTGCCAGAGTCACCTGGAAGTGCATTAGGCACTCTTAGGAGCTTGTTTATTCTCTGTGGGATGAGAGATATTCCTTGTCCTCCTTTCGCTCGGGCTAGCTCAGATTATGCTGATAGCATTAGTGAAGAACACTTCCAAATGTGATGTCACTCTACGGCAAAAACTTGGAGGTTTGTTGAGACACTCAGCAGCCACTGGGACTTTGCAGAGTAACCCAGGAACGAAACTGCATTTTGTGGAGCAAAATGTACTGAAAGTGGTGTTTGCAGGGGGGACTGACACTTGGGTTTGAGAGAACTGAAAGAAGGAGCTCCAAGCAGAGTTCTACACACACGTTGTGTGTGTGTGTTACCTGAAGTTCAGGAGGGATGCTTTTGAAACACTTCTCTTTAATCCCTGTTGTCTGTATGTAACCCTACTCTTCTTTTTGTAGTCCTTCCAGCAGCAAGTTGACAAGGACTGTGAATTTGGGATATGTGTAAAACCTCTCTACCTGTGAGCTTGCAAAGAGCTGTGGGACTTGCCCTGCAGATATTCCCCAAAAGGGGGAAAAAACCCTTGGGGAGACTTGGCATCTCCAGCAGTGAAGGGTGAAAGTGGAAATGGACAGTAGATACTGAGCTGTAATTATTGGGCAGGAGTTTTTTCCGGGCTGGTGGGAACCTTGGGAGTGTGACCTGAGTAATCTGAAAGAGCTGAAGGGTTTCACTGCCTTGAGCAACTTTGTGAGTCTTTCACAAAGGCTTCCAAAAGGACACAACGCTGATAACGGGAACTGCGGGATGCGCCGCGTTGAAATTTTATCTGCCTAAGTAGCTGCTAGTCCAATTCCATTAATGTTTGCATATTTAATAAACTTCTAATGTGGGATTTTAATGAGTTGGCAGTTATCTCTGAAGACCCAGCAGCAGCAGCAGTTTGAGTTTAGGTAGCTCTCAAATGGAGGTTTCTCTCACTTAGAAGGCATGTGGCCTTTGCTTGGGCAGTCAGCACTTGGCAGGCTCTGGAAGACTTTGATTTGGTTTGTACTGATGTACATCAACAGTGAATCTTTAATTTGGATGGAGCCCTGGGGTTAAGTTTTTGGGGAGGCATCGTTTTAGAAAGCTGGATATAAGAGAAGTGACCTTGGTTAATCTCGTAACACGCCATTTATCTACTTGGGATGTTTCTTGCTAGTGATCTAATTATTTTGGCTGCAAAATGGGGCTGCCAGGGAAATTGCTTCTAACGTGGCATTTGCTCATTTACGGCTTTTGCCCAGTGCTTTTGCTTTGCCTTTTCAGCCTAATTTTGCAAACATGTGTCCAACTCCTCACAGTCCCAATCAGGGTAAGAAGTGCCCTGGTTGTGCTGCACAGTTGGACCCAAGTGTCCCTGGCGAGGAGAAGGAAGGTAATCTATCATCGAGGGAACTGTGGCAAAATTCAGCAGAAGAGTTCAGTGTTTATGCTTTTGAGATAGACCTGAGTGTAGTAAATATATGTCACTATATCAGATGTAACAGGCAAGGTGGAAAGGGACTTTTGATAACACAGTGTAATTCTCAGTTCTGACACCAGTATGACTTTAAATAAGTCCCTTGCCCATTCCCAATCTTCAGGATGAATTCTCAGTATGCTGCTGTGGATGGTAGATGTGTAAGCTGTGAGGGTGGCAGAGGTGAGGAAATCATTCCTTACAGCCTCCTTTGAGATAAGACAGTAGTAATTCAGTGACTGGACCATCAGATAGGTTTCAGGTGACCTTTCAGTGGGCTTGCTGAAAAGCAGGAAAAATTTAGTGTTTATCCGAGCAGTATTTTAAATTGAAGTTCTTTTTATATCTCCAGAACACCAGTTTGGGAAGAACAGCACAGAGAGTTAAGGACAAAAACTGATGGACCATTGCATCTTCCGAAATGAGCCTTTTCACACTTTCCTACTGGAAAATAACATGTCCTGAAGGTGAGTAGGTTTGGTATGTGACAGATGAGCTGCCTGATGCCTTGGGCCTTGACCAAAGGCAGATCCACCCTCACTCCAGCTTGGCCTGCCTGCCTCTCCAGGCTGGCACAGCCCATGGCAGCTTGCTTGTGAAAATGTGTATTTTATCACCAGGAGAAATAGAGAGGAAGTGGGGAATATTTTCCACTAATGAGCTATCATCAGTTTAGAAGCCTTTGAAAAAGCTGGAGTGCTTAGTGAAAGAGGTGAGCCATTGGGAACACGGGTATTTTCTGGTGAGTGGAGAAAATGTAGGTATTTTGTTTGCAGCATGAGAAAGTAAAGCTTGTAAGACAAACTTTGGTGTAGTTTGGCGAGTGTATTAAATTACATAAGGCATTTTCAAGTTTTGTTCCAGTCGTACCTCAAATGATATTTTCAGTGTTCAGAAGAGCTGAAGAAGAAAAGTTGCTATCAAAGATGGTAAAGTAATTTCCCCAAAGTAAAGAACATAATGCTTGAATGAAATTAGATCAGAATTGTATTTTGTAGAGTTTGTAATATCTTTTATGTTATTTTTGTACTCAGCCCCTTAGGGCTGTAGGCAGTGACCGTACAGTTTTGTTTTAAAATCCTTTAATAACAGAAATCAAAATGGGAAATATTACATAAGTCCTGCACTCAACATGGAAATAAAACCAGCATTGCTGAGGCTGTTAAGGTTTAAAATATCTTGGTTTAGACTTTACTCTCACTTTAATAAATAACATATAAAAGGAAGCCATGAGCTATGTAGGCCTAAGTTTGTCTGCTTAGCAGCTTTAATTCTGATTCTTTTAAATTTGGCTAATAAATTTGCTTTTCTGATGGCTACTTTGTTAATAATTATTTTTTCTGTTTTTTGGCATGAGCCAACTAGCAGCTCTGAAGTCAAAGACAATAGTGGAGTGTAAATGGTGAAAAATAGGTGGTTGTCAGTTGTCATTCTGTCTGCACAGAAATTGCTTGAAAATGTTCAGCACTGGTGTCACAGGCCTTTTGTACATAAATGCTTTTCCATGTGAGGGAAAAATCCCAGTAGAAGTTCGGCCTACAGTGAACTCTTCATGTGTTTTTATAGATTTGAAGCTCATTAGCCATGTGAGTTCCTTGAACATTTGTATATTTGGCAGCAGTGAGAGCCTCTCAGGAGTGTAGGACTTGACAGGTACAAGAGGATGCAGTGTCAGGGGATTTTACTTGTTGAGGAAGTCTTGTAGCTGGAGAGAAAAATACTGTTCACATTCACTGATGCTCTTTGGTGTCTGATATGATCTGCATAGTTCTGCATAAAAGGATGGAAACCTGAAAGCCCCAAAGCAAAAGGTGTGACTAAGTTCTAAAAGCTCTCTTGTCTTTCCTAAGTGCCTGTGTTTTCCAAGTGTCCTCTTCAGATGTTATCTGTGAACCTTTTGCCAAAAAACCTCGTAAAGCTAGGGGGTCTCACTGGGAATTACTTATTCTGGTGTAGTCTGTGTTTTGCTGTTGTGTGGATGAGCAGAAATACCTTCTCTGCCTTTTGCTCTCTCCTTTCCTGGTCTGTAAAAGGTGCGACTTTAATCTGTGGAGAAAGATTGTGCAACAGGGTGAAGAGAGAGAGTGAAAAGAGGATATTTTTTGCTGTTCTAAGGCTTCTTTGTTCTCAGAGGTCAGGAGGAGCTGAGCTCCAGTGATTTCATACACTCTCCTATTACCTGTTCTCGTGCTGGCCATAAGCCTAAAGGGATGGATCCTCCTCAGGATGACTCATTAAGTAAATATCAGGCTGTGCTGGTATTCCTGCTCTGAGTACTTGTTCCTATTTCTTGTGTGTTGTTTACTCACTGTTTTCTTAGCTGCTATCACAACCCCAGCAGATTTTGTCAGCACAGGGACTTCTCACGGTGTGCAGCTGGGGAGAGGCGCCTGCACTGGAGCCAGGAGTTGTTCCAGCCTTGTTTGAGGAGGGATTTTCAACAGTAGCTGGAAAATACTTGGAGATGTTTCCAGTAAAACAGTTCTGGTTCTTGGCTCTTGATCAGAGGTGCCTTGCCAGGTGGCCTGTGGGCTGGATGTGGTGCCTGCTCCGGCTGCATCCCTCCTGCAGGACAGGGCATGGGAGGAAGTGCATCCCGTGGGAGCACTGGAACACACGATGCTCAGAGCTGTCACTGGAGCCTTCAGCAGTTTGTTCCTGCTGGGCTGCTGCAGGGAGGGCTGGAGCTCTGTGAGCGGTGCTTCTCCAGCAGCTGCTGCAGCCAGAGGTGGCTTGGGAATGCTTGTAGAATCCTAGAACCATGGAATGGTTTGTGTTGGAAGGGACCTTAGAGCTCATCCAGTTCCACCCCCCCACCACTCACTAGATCAGGTTGCTCAGGGCCCCATCCAGCCTGACCTTGGACAATTCCAGGGGTGTGGAAGCCACAGCCTCTCTTGGTAACATATGATGACATGGTGCATCTCCTGGAGGAGATTTGCAGCTTCCATGGGGACAGGGTCAGGGTGCTTCAAGTGTTTGTGCTCACTGGGAAGCCCTACTAGCAAGGGACAAGGGCATGTTATCCTCTGGCCCACTCATGCACCATAAGACTGACTTGCAGTGTGCACGTTCTGATACTGGATAACCACTGGGCTTTGTCTGGAGTCTGGATTTGTGTCTGTTTTCCATGTGGAGAGTTGACTGTATCAGGCTTCTATCCTAACTATAAAACCTTGGATAGGTGTAGAGGTCTCTGGTAGGTTCTCTCCTTGCCTGTCTGCCCCAGGATGTCATCAGTAATGGCCTTATGGGATTTGAAAATGCCTTGGTGTTTGTGGATTAAATTCTTGTCTCATTAGGACAAAAATATGCCATCAATTTAACCTGCATCTTGACAAACTATGGATGGTTTGAACCTTGGGCAAAAACTGGATGGTGCTGCCCAGCCAGAATCAGTTTCCATCCTTATTTTCTCTGGGAGAGGGAATGTTTCTGGTGCTGGGTGGCTGAGACTGTTCTGGGGGAGCTGCCCAGGCCATTGGAGGTGAGAGCTGTGGGGCAGAGCTGCATCAACTTCTAGTTACATCTTTGTTGTACTGATACTTCCTTCAGGGCTTTGCTTATTCCCTTCTGCCAAGGGAAGCCCTCCCAGCCACCACCAGGGACGCTTCAGGAAGTCCAGCTAATTGTGGGGTTCTCTCTCTTTCCTGGAGATCCTGAGGGTTCCATGTTATAAACTGCAAGCCCAGTAGGTGCTCTGAGCTGTGGCACAAGCAGCGAGAGCAGCCTGAGACACACCAAGTTTCCTATAGGAAGGTCCATAAGATTCATCCCCGCATGGAATTTACAGCCAGTGTTAGAGCAGTGGATTTGACAGCTTGGCTGCTGGATGTACGTGGGCTTTCTGGGATGTTCCAGCTGCCGTATTGGGAACCATTTGTGTTGCTTTAACTGGATGTGAAATATCACCACTGAGGCCTGATGGATCCCCTTAATGGCACAGTGTACAATCAGCATCAGCCTGAGGCGAGCTGCTCACCCACTGCACTGTAATTAACTTGCCATGAACAAAACTTCAGGAATTCCTGGTCTGGGACCTTTTTGTGCCAGGAGTTGTCTGCAGCCCAGTTTAGTTAGAAAGTGTTCAGACTAAAACCACTGCACATTTTTCTTTTATTAACATCTGCTCTTAGGAAAATAATTTTTGCTAAGCAGAGTACTTTAGGCTGACATTTAGTGAAGGGAATAAACTGTAAAATCCTGTAATCACACTGGTGGGAAAAGGAGATATTGCTTCAGATTCCCATGATGTCTTTTCCAGTTGCCTCAGTAAAACAATTCTATTTTCAAGATACATTTATCCTTCATTTAAATATTGTGTGGATGCATTTAAAAATGTTTGATTATGTTCTGATAATGTGTAACTTTTGGATATTGATTAATAGATACAGGTGCAGCAATAAAGGAACTGTAAATCTGTCTGCAGGTCCCCTTATCAAATAAGATTATATTGTTTCTGAAGCACATTGTACTTGCCATCTTGAAGCAGAATTACATTTCTATTAAAATAATGTTTGCTCAGTGCTTCCAGGTAAAGTAGAATTCAGCATTACTCATAAGGACCACAATCCACTTTTATTTAATTCATTTACCACTTGACTTGGTCTCCGTTCTCTGGTGCCTGAGCATTGCATTGCCTGCCATTTTGTAGTAGCTGTGTTTGGAAAGCTGCTCAGTTTTTTTGTGTTCTGATGTCTGTTACCACAAATTTTTTTTGCCCTGAGATCTAACCACTGTCTTTGAGTTGATGCATCTTTTTTAATCTCAGCTTTAATCTCTGGTTTTCTCTTTTTTGATTTACACAACCATGGTAAAAGCAACCAGATTATGCTGGGGTCAATTTGAGGATAATAAATTCCTTCTCTCCTTCCTTAAGCCCCAGTGCAAATCAAGAAAGCTAAATTTACTGGCTGTTCTTCATGCCTTTTTGCCCACTGCAGAAGCAAATTAAGCTATTTTGACCTGTCTCTGACACTTGTAGTCAGTGAAGATGAGGGCAAAGGCTTTGTGAAAGTAAATGAAGTCGGTATTGTTTTTTTCTAAAATTGTTAGTGATGCACTCTGGCGTGCTCCAATTAAAGTCCCAGCCTGTGAAGGCAGGTGCAGGCAATCTCAGCTGCTGTGTCATCCACCTTCAGTGGTTTGTCCATCTTCGAAGTGCCCTGTGATAGAGGTTTGAGGTGGTGGCTCTGAGTGGGTAGCACACACCTTTGGTGAGCTCTGTCCTGCCCTTCTCCTGGCACTGCTGGTACTGCCAGAGCATCACCTGGGTGGAGTCCGAGCAGGGCTGGCTGAAATCGGGGGCCCTGCCACTGGTGCATGATGTGGAGCAGAAAAGGACTCACAATAAACTGGACGGTTTCAGAGAATCCCGGAGTAGTTTGGGCTAAAAGGGACTTTAAAAATCCTCTCATTCCACCCCCTGCCATGGGCAGGGGCACCTTCCACTGCCCCAGGTTGTTCCAAGCCTCATCCAACCTGGCCTTGGACACTTCCGGGGATCCAGGGGCAGCCACAGCTTCTCTGGGCACCCTGTGCCAGGGCCTGCCCACCCTCACAGGGAAGGATTTCTTCCTAACATCCAATCTAAATCTCTCATTTTTTTGGTTTAAAACCATTCCCCCTTGTCCTTGCATTGTCCATTGCAGCTGTAACTTAGGAAGGAAAGGAGTGTGCGCAGTTTACCACGCGAAACCTGATTGTGTGCTGCTACTTTGTATTTTTCTGTTGTACTTGAAAAACGGAGCTTTGTGCTCTTAAATGGTTGTGTTCTCTCCTGAGAGGGCAGGTAAGAAGGGGAAAACTTAATGTTTGCTTGACAGAATGCTTCAGCAGTAGCAGAGGATGTTGTATCTCAGTCCAGGTCATTTCAGGTCTAGCAGAACTCCTGCTTACACTTTGCATTCCTGCTTCTCCGCTGTGTATTTCCTAGACAGCTGTGCTTGCACTGGCTGCCTTATCTCGAAGGTGATTACACTGGTACCTTTATTTGCTCTGCCCTGTGCTGATACCAGCCCTCAGCCACCCCTCTCTGTTTCCAGCCCCAGGATGGGCAGTGTGGAGGCTGCAAAATGAGCTGGTGCTTAATGCCTTGCTCGTGGCTGGGAGGGTGTTGATCACTGAGAGCCTGGACAGCGTAACTTAGTGGTGAACTCAACCTGTGGTTGCTCGTCTCAGGCACAGACTCCAGGAAATGGAAACCAGCCCTGATTTTTCCCTGACAGAAGAGTTTCCAAACAGGTTATGTGTCTCCAAGTAAAGGCTTTTCTGGATGCACTTCTCTAGAAAGTCATAATACATTTATGTAGCGTGCTGTCTCTGAAAAAAGCAAGGGATTTGCTTTCTCACAGCACAGTACAGAAAATTTCCCTTTGCTGTTTCCCCACCAGAATGGCACAGCTCTGTAACGGACTAAGGTGTAGGTCACTGCAGTTTGCATTTTGCTTTACTCTGAAAAGAGCTCATCCCTTCAGAGGTGCACATGGTGTTGTTCAAAAACTGCTGCTGCCATCAGCCAAACCAAAATTGTAATTACATTGCTGTGAAAAATGGGGTTGTGCAGAAACCCATTTGCATTCCTTAAAGAAATTAATGGTGCCATGGTGTTGATATTGGACATCAGGTGATACAAAGTAAAGGTCAGAGTTGGGATAAGTGTACCTAAAAATTCCTCTCCTTTGGCTTGGGTGGCTGAATATCATAGTTTAGGTTAAAACAGGCAAAGGGAGCCATTTTGAAAGCCAGCTTTTGAAAGCCAGGCCTTTCAGCTCCATGCCTTAACTAGTGGATGCAATTATACGTTTCATTGGTGTGTAACACTTACTGAAGTTTCTGTTCTTAAGTATGGTAAATGCTTTTGCATATTGCTTAAAAGGATGGGCAAAATATCCATCTTGCATAAGGAATAGCTCTGTTTTAAGGCTGGATAGAAATTTAGCTTATTGTGAGCTCTTGGAATGAATGCTGTTAATTGAGCTTTTCTGAATTGTCTTAACACTGAAGGATTTTTATACAAGAAGTTCATATATATATATATGGCTAGAGACATGTCCAGTAAAAATGGGCAATTTGATTAAAGCAGGAATTTGAGGAAGCGTTAGAATGGTTGCCTGGGGCTTCAGTATGATTTTGCAGTGCTCTGGATGGTTAATACAGAATAGACTAACTGCTAGGACAGAGAAGCCCAGAATAATTTTCCTTGTCCCAGTTAAGTCAAGAACTATTAGAGCAGTGGAAATAAGGTTTCGACAAGAGGGGAAGAAAGGGTGAGGGACATGTCAGCTCTCAGTCTTGGTGGTGAGAGGGGAGAGGACCGGAAACTGGGATGGAAGAAGGGTGAGTAGCAGTTACCAGTGAAAATAGACTAATGTTGCATGATTTTCATTCTTTCTGGTGCCTTTTTTTAAAAAAAAACCCCAAACTATATGAATAGTTGCAGTAAGACATGGAGGTCAGAGGAATATGGGGTTTTCTTTGACCTGCATGTTTGTCAGGACAGGCTTTTTCTCTGCTTTCAAACCTGATGCTTGGGCCATTTTGAGTCATTTCTCTCCACCCACGTCGCACCAAACCGTGCTACACTGGCCATGCAGGAGTTTGACCCTCATCCCATGGCTTTGCTTCCCTGGTGCTGGAAGCAGGGAGGGCACAGCAGCTCAGAGGCTCCAGTGAACCCCGTTCACACTCTTGCTCATACTTAAATGTTTGGAGGAGTGACATCAAGTACTTTTTTAATGTACCTTTCCCACCCTTTCCGAAGGTATATTGCTCTCCTGTCATGTCTTGAGGTGTTGGATTGTGACACTGCAGTAGAAGTAACATTTCTGAGCAGAATATTGAAGGACCAAGAGCTTGTCAGGGATTGTGTGAGAGGAATCTTTAACCTTCTCTCTGCAGCACCCTGTGGTGGTTCACTGGGAATTACTCAGGTAGCAGGATTTCTAGTCTCTTTTGGGTTTGCGAGTGTAACGAGACAACTGGGAGGATTGAGAAGGTGCTGTGGTGTTAGACAACAGTCCCACATGCAGCTGCAGCTGTGAGGGCTGTGTGCTCAGTAGCCACGAGCAGGAACCATTATGTTTTCTGGCTGATGGCCTTCTAGTCCAAGGTGATGATCAATAACTGACCTGTGAGAGGAAATGGGCTCCTTGCTAAAGGAGAAGATCTTCTGCTGTGCTCTTCTTTGCAAGGAGCTAACTCAGCATTGTGCTTGAGGATTGATCTTCAGGGCTAATTTCTGGTAGTGCTTTATCTTTATTCTGCTATCAGCAGTCTGGCTTCAGAACCCTCCATACCTCATTCCATTATTCCTTGGCCAAGGGAGTGTTGAATGCAATACTCCTGAGCAGTTCATTCTGTTGTGCTGCTCTGCCCTTTGCCTGTCTTTGGGATGACCACAAACAGATGGACCAGTGTGTTCAGGCTTCCAGGAGATACTGCAGGGCCTAGAGAACATACTTCTACCCATTCTGAGCTGATGATGTGTCTGCAGCAACTGTTCTCATGCTTGGGTAAAAATACAACCCCTTCTCTCACTCTCCCTGGTCGATATTTTGCATCATCAGTGTTAATTTCTGTGGTTTTCAGGTTAAAATACGTATGTTCCTGTGCAGTTGAGATTCATTATCTGTACCACACATTTGCTTTTAAAGTACTGAGAGCAACGAGCCTGTGTCTGCAGTGCCTCCCTCCCCATGGAGCACGTGGGAGGGAAGAAGTTTGATCAACCTGTTTGTTACAGAGGAGAGTAAAGGCAAACCCAGAGGGGAGGCAGAAGGGACCATTAAGTGTTCTTTTCTTCTCTGCAAGCTCCTCTCATGTGCTGAAGGAAATTGTTCTTCTTGTCATCTCAGATGATTATATTCACAAAATCTGACCCCGAAATATCATCCCTGTATTCGACACTGACCATCTACAGTCAGAGTCTTATTTTGTGCCTTTATTTTGATTACCTTTGTTACCTCAGGCACTTGGCAGGAGCAAAAAGCCTCATCATTCTGATTGCTTCAGTTTCCCAAGATGTCTTTTGAGAGAAAATGTTTCCTGAGCTTTGTTGCAACCTCTTAAGTAGAATTTGGTCTTTCTGGGAACCATGTGAGATCAAGTGATTGCCTGGAGCAAGGGAAGGTACTGAAGCTGCAATAGCAAAGACCTTGATATCAAAGGCCACCTGCTACTGCTCTCCATCTCTTCAGCCTTAAATTTACCAGGTTATAAATTCATCTCGTCTTCCTACGGAATGGCTGGCAGGTCCTCAGCAGGTGAACCGGGCGGTTTCTCAGGGATTAGTTCACATTTGTATCCCAGCCAGAAATTTCCTCCTGCATAAACTTTTGTCTAGTCTTCACAAGACATACTGAATTGTCTTTTGGCCTTCTTTCTGGCTGCTCCTTTTACTATATTCTTGGTCGTCCTGGTGTCAGTCTACAAGTCCATGTCAGCAGGTAGCTTTGACTTTCAGGTTTGCAACGCAGCTTACACAGACACCTGGTAGGAGTAGAAAATACTGTCCCACTGCAGACTTGTAATAGTTGTCTGTTTTTTCCCAAACCTTGGTTTATTGATCAGCTTGTGTAAAGAATTTCTTATGAAAAACTTAAATGAACTCCTAAACACTTTCTGGTTGAAGAAAATGGAGAAAAATCTCTTACAGTCTATATTGATGTGGCTGAACTACACACACACAGAGCATTAATTAACCTGGATCTTCTACTCATGGTGTGTATTTTCTTTACTGTGCTCAGTCAGAAGTGCATTTCTAGGAAGCTGAGATTGTATTTATGGAGTGAACTGTGTCAGTGTTGTAATACTCATGGAGAAATCTTTGCTAGGACCACTGTCCACGTCCAGGCCTGCAGGCCCGTGATCCATCTCTGATGTTCTGGTCACTTACCCTTGTGGCCTTTCCTCACCTTGGATCTACAGCATAAAGGACAGAGCATCTTTTCAGTCACTTTGCTTATGAGCAGCTTTAGTAGTTTACTTTAGTATAGCTGTTCTAACATTTTTTCATTTCAGCCTAAGCACAGACGCAGCCCTGTGGATGCTGTGTAGGTTCAGGTATTACAGTCTATACAGGTGGCATTGTTTTTTTCTTTGGTTTGTTTTGTCTGCTGTTTGGCACAAGAGAGACTCCCCTGGCCCCCCTGCTGCCAGCAATTACAGACAGTTGCCAGTCCGCAGTGGGAATAAGTATTTCCAGCCAATATTTACAGCTGGTTCTGTCTTGGAGGGATGGAGCTGCTGCTGTCAGCTGGAGGTGAGGGAGGTTTCCTTTTGACTCTCCAGTGAGAAGCAAGATGTAAAATGCAGCTCTGGTGGTGGCTGGAGGAAGGTTTTGATGGGTTTTTTTATGGCTCAAGCTATTTAATGTGTCTGTGCTTTCCTCTGAGGCAGAGGGTCCTGGTCTGGGAAGTGTCACCTCGGCCCTGGTAAGGAGGGAGCCTCTCTGGCACAAAGCACGACTGGCTGAACTCCTGAGGTGTTCCGTGAGTCTGTCCAAGAGCTGCTTCCTTGGCGTGTTCTCCCTTCTGCAGCCTTGGTACCATACGAGGGTGAGGTCACCAGCCAGTGTTTGGTGAGAGATGGGACTGCTTCCCTTACTCAGTGCCATCTATCTTGTGTATTCAGAGTGAGTTCTCATAAGAAAAAATGCCATGGTTGTGTCACAGGAGATTGCAGTTACAGCAGAATCATATAATGATGTGTCAGTGTAAATGTTTAATGTTTTCTGTTATTTGAGTAGCAGGGCACACCAGCATTTTCCTTGTCATCTGTATCTCTTTAGTGTTAGACTTGGCTTCATTCTCCAGAGGCCTGCAAAGGTCATTGTTTTGCAAGGAGAAATGCCATGACATCAGCTTCTGGGAAGCTGAAAATCCAGAGCAGCCAGCAGGGATAATTGAGGTCCTGCTTTATCAGAGGTGATACCTTCCTATGTCCGGTGTGTGTGGAAGAGTCCAGCATGCTGTCCTGGCATTGCAGGTGTTTTTCCCCAGCAGCTTAATGCAGTGAAAAAGAGACTTCTGATGTGTCTGTACGTGCAGTGAGTCGTTGTGTCCTTGGAGGTTAATTGGGGCTGAGCTGTGAGTTTCTGTTTCCTCCTAATTTTTTTCGCAAGCAGAAAACCACTTGCTGGAGTTGCATCTCATGGTCACTTTCTCAAATATACTCCCAGCCTTCAGGAGAGTGCAAAATACAAGAATACTAGTGTATGTGTTTTTAAACCTGTTCATGCTTTTAAAAGAGAAAATCTGTACTCATGGATGACCTTCACTTGTCGTGTGGAGGTTTTCCAGAGGCTGGACAGATTTGTGGTGCACTATTCCCTACCTCACCAGTGTGTTTAGCTGGATGAGGCTCTCCTACAGGGAGTGACGAAGGCTGAGCCAGAGGGTTTCCTGCTCTCATTCCGAGCTTGTCCAGGCAGTTCTTGGGCACAGCTGGCTTTGGGATAAGTGACATAATTCCAATAAAACAGTTATGCTGCTGGGATAAAATCGGGGTCTAATTGAACCTTTGTGCTTGGTTTTAGTGAAGCCACGTTTCTCTTTAGGATTGCAGACTGGGAGGAAGACTAGAAGTGCTGGTGAAGGCAGCAGAGGAGTTGTCTGAATTTCAGCAAGTGGATATAGAAACAGGAAAAAGAGTGAAGTTTGAGGTGAGAAAGATATAAATAGGGAAAGGAAATAGGCTTCTCTGATGGTGGAGGGGAAACAAGCAGATAATGGTGATCAGGTGGCAATCTAAGGGAAGTAAAGAGCAGGAAAGGGAAGAAGAATGGAGCTGGAGATATCACAGGGCTCATGGAATGCATTTATTTCTTTTTCAGACTCTTCTTGCATTTTAGGCAGGAAGAAACACCAATTAGCAACTTCTCTTCAGGATTTATTTAACCAATCTGAGCTTACTGTTTTGAGTGGGATGGGAGTAACTCAAGGAAGTGATGGGGAAAGAATGATCCTTACTGGTAAGTTTTATTTGTTAGGAAAGGAGCACAGGGAGAAACTCAGTCCTTGCAGGGACAGTTTTGCAAGAGGAACAGTTACAGGTGGGTCCTTTTTCTGCTCCCAGGGCCTGGGAATCCATTTTCTTCAGTGTTTCCATGTGCATCTTCCTTCTGTGGTTCTCCAGTTTCACAGTGTTCTTAGCAGGCAGCATGGTGCCTTTTATCAGCGATCTGCAGCCCTGGCTGCTTCCTCAGGTGCCGTGCAGTAGCTCCTGTTATCCCCTCCACTGTGTTGGGCTGCAGAGCTGGGAGCTCGTGGGCTGGGAGCCCTCCAGAGCTCCATGTGTGCTGCTGCCCTGAGCAGAGAGAAGGGAGGGAGCTGAGTGTGTTGCTGGCTTGTGCAGCTCTGTCTGTAGTGCCAGGTATGAAAATCTCCCTGGTGCTTTTCTCCTATTTTATTTTTATACTTACGTGCTCACTGTGTGTCATCTAGAAATCAAAGCAGGAGTGTGCAGTTCAGCAACAGCAGCAGAACTGTGCTTACTACTAATCTGCTGCTTTGCTCAAATTAAACATTTATGGGGCCAGAGACTCCTCACTGCTCCATCTCAAATCTTTCAGCCTCCTACACTACGATGATTCTTTTCTTTGCATTTTGACGCAGCTCCTCTAAGAAATACAGTGAAATCGAGTTATCCTCCACTGGCCTCTCTCCCCATCTTTCCTGTGTGCCCAGTTTGCTTTTTTCCCTTGACCATGGCATACGGGGAGCAGCTGTTGGTAGAAGCAATGCTTTGTATTCCCTGTGAGTTGAGGTTTCCCCCCAGTCTGATGGGCAGAGATGTGCCCTCAGTTACTGTTTCTGTTCCCTGCTCTGTTCCCAGGTGGCGTGACTGGGTAGGAAGCAGGGAATAACCCAGTGCTGCAGCACATTGCCTGTCGATGCTCCAAGCTGTGTTGGCTGCCTTGGTCTCCATGGAGAGCAGTGGGATGCTTTCCAAGGCCTGGATCTCATCTGCCCCTGCTCTGTGGCCTGGAGTGAAACCTGGGCCATAGTTCTGTTCCTTGGGCACGCCGGAGTGGAGATAACTTCTGCAAAAAAAGGGTTGTTCCTGAGCCTTGCCAGAGACTTTTACAGGGCCTAGTGCTCAATTTTCCCTGCCAGAGCATGGTCTACTTCTTTGATTTAAGTTCTCTAGCTTAAAGCAGTGCTGCATGGATGCTGAAAGCCCACGCTCCTAAAATAGATTGAGTAGAACAAGCACTTTAGTGCTGACTCCTCTTCAGGAGAGGAGAGGGAAGGTAACAATGAGCAGATGGCAGGTATTAGTCATATCACCTTATATATCTGAGCACCTCAGACCCCATGGGCACAGAGGTGCTGGGGGAACCCGGAGGGAAGGAATCCTCCCAGCAAACCAGGCTGGGTGTTGGAGTTGCACAGAGTACAGGCAGAGGGACCTGAGGAAATGAGGGGACTTGCAGCCAAATGTTAACCCAAGGACAGTTTGTTCACAGAGAGCCCTCGCCAGAGCCTGGGCCTACATATATGGCCCAGTTTTCCAAGCCATTCCCTCATGTATTTGACAAGCCCTCAGAGCATCACTCCTTGGAGCTCCCATGCTTTGTTCCCTCTGCAGAAGGGGTAGAACAAAGGTCCAGTACCTCAGAAATAACTGAATTCCCCCAATTGCAGGATCAGCTGGAATGGCATTACCTTAGCTTCTACTCTAATAAACACAGTACAGAAGCTGCTCCATCTTTTCTCGTGGTATCTGAATTGCCAGTGTGCACCTTGCAGTCGAGTTGGGCTGGCTCAGCATCCCCTCCCTTCCCCAGGTCCTTGGTATCCATACGTTGGCCCTGGCCCAGCTGGCAGTGGGCTCATAGGAGAGCCTGGAGATGCTCGCTCCTGCTGATGTGCTGGGAACACAGCATGGAAATGAAATGTAGAATCTGTGCAGTCCCTTGTACAGCAGTGGCTTCCAGCAAACCTGACACCACGGAGCAGGTAGGGCACGGAAGTACCTGCGGAGGCAGCGTGGCAGTGCTGCACTTCCAGCTGCTTGCTCTGGCTGCACTGTTTGTATAATCATTTACTTCAAACCCAGCCTGGCCAAAAGGCAGCTGTGTGAGCACAGTGGAGAGAAGGGGGGTCCAAATTTGGGCTCTTTTGATTCTCCTGTACAGAGATGGGGTCATCAGGAATCACAGCATTGGTGTGCTCTTCCTGAAGAATGGCTGTATCTTTATTTTTATGTCTTTCCCCATTTGTTTTGGGTTTTTATTGTTCTAAGTCTTCAACAGCAGAGGCTGAATGTGTGGTCTCCTCCTCTTTCTCCTCTTTTGTTTCAACTCTTTGGCAATAATTCCTGAAGAGCTGCTCTGCTGGAGTTACTCCCATCATTTTTCACATTTGTGCTCAGCCTTCTGCGGAAGCCAAGCACCCCGTGGGCCTCTGAATTACAAATACCATTTTGGTGGCACCTTGCATCCTTGGGCTTCAGCTTCTGCCAAGCACCTAATGAACGTAGGAAGCGGGTAAAACACTTCTGCTGTCAGCTCTGCTCTGATATGTAAGGGGTTAAACTAAGCTCTGTTTATTAGTGTTGATGCTTTAAATTGTGCCAGAGCGTTTGAAAGTGCAGCAGTGGACAGGGCAGCAGGCAGTAAACACCGTTAAATGACAATACTGTTCAATATTTGCTGTTAATTGAGAGAGGCAGCAGCTGCTGGTATGCAGCTTCAGCCAGGATGAATTAGTAATGAGTCTGTAACTGGGCTTTTTTTTTCTGGTTTAAGGTTGCATCAGCCCCTTACAGTTCAGTAACGTGGTTGGGATAGAAATAAAAACCATAGCATGCCCTAAATTGAAGATTTTATTTTGTTTTTCCAGTGAGTTGTCATGGAGCTTGGTGTCAGTGATAAATTTGGCAGCAGTAATAAATCTGCCTTGTATTTAAGGGCCAAACTTAAAGATTTTGGTTAGCTTTTGCATCCTGTGTGGCAGCCAGTGGGAATGCAGCAGGCAAAGCAAGCTCCTCCTTTGAAAGAAAGCACTTCTGTTGGGTTCTCAGATGTTTTCAGTCAAACAGGAGTTTTGGCTGAAGTTTCTTTGCTGGCACTGCCGCAGATGGTGGGGTATGAGAGCGTTCTGTCCTTTGCTGCAGGGGTAGAAGGAGAGGGAGCACTAATTCAGCATTTCCCTTGTCCTTTCCTTGCACTTTTGCCATGCATGTGTGTTGAGCTTAACCTTTGAAAACCTGCTGATAAGCTGTTATCAGCCAACAGTTAAAATAACAAACCCTCCCACCTTGCTGAGATGGGATAGGGACTTCCCAAGGCTTCAGAGCCTGGGGATGGAGCAGGAACATCATTAATCCAGAGCAGCCAGGCTGGGGGCAAAGTTTGCTCTCTGAAGAAACCAGCCACAGCTGCTGCTTTCATGCTGTTTATGTAACCTGCCCTGCAAGTATTTATTTTGCACAAAACGCTTTATTTTGAGCTATAGATGTTGTGAAAGGTCAAAACTGTGTTCTAGTGGTTTTTAGCAGATCTGAAGTGGGGCACAGGAAATGAAATTCCAGCTCAGTTGAAAACAATGCCAACAGTCCTATTGATTTCAGCACAGCTCGGCTTTCACCACAAGTAGAAGAATTTTGAAGCAAATAATGTTTTGTTTGTTCAGTTCTTTAAACAAAGATCTATCTGCAGGGGTTTGCACTTGAATCCAAATACTCAGAATTCTGCTGGTATTTTGGTAGGATGAGAAATACTAGATTGAAAGAATTCTTTGGGTCCACAATGGTTATGTTAAAGAGGAAAAATAAAATCCAATCAGCAGGTGTGTTTGTAACCCTGTTCCCAGCTGGGGCTGTTTCTGCATTGCACATCTTTGGCTTTTGGGTCTGTCCTGTTCATATTAGCAGTTTTCACCCAGTGAGTAAGTGCTTTTATGCTTTCCTAAGAGCTTGGAGCTGCTACACACCATGCTGGCTTCTGGACTGGATTGTAGAGGCAGGAAATCTTTCAGGTTGGATGTGGGAAGCAAGTGTTAAAAGCCAATCGAAGGCTGTAAAAGGTGGTGGTAAATGGAACTGCAGGAGGAGCTGAACTCCTCTGGTGCTGAAAGTCCTCCGGCCCCACGAGTCCCTTCCCATTTAGGCNGTTGGCAATTTTTTCCATGGACAGAGGTCAAAATAAGTGTTGTCCAGGGAGGATAAATCCTTCAAAACTGGCAGGACAATATCTCCTGCACCTTGGGTACCAACAGGCACTGACCATTCCCACCTTGGCTGCCAGTTATCAAATGGTGGTTTCAAACCTGTCCTTAAAAGCTGTATTTTTTTCATGTGAATTGCAGTAATTTATTCCAGTGGCATTTGGCCAGCTTTGGGCATCTGGTGTCTCATGTTTTCTATGAACATCTCTCCAATTTTCTCTGCTGTCTCCTATATATGTATGTGAGTGGTGTTTACGAGGATAAGGTATTCCAATGCATTTTTTCCTATTTTTGTGTGGTTTTGATTCTTTCAGTCTTTATTATTGCTTCATCTGTAGTATTGCTTACAGTGTTTGTTTTTTTAAGCAAGAAAATAAACCTTGTGTTTACATGCACCATTCCTGTCTTAAAATAGTGGTAAAAATTATATTTACTGGCTTTTGAGGCTTTTTTCATTGATTTAGTAGAACCATGTAATTTCCTTGTGACAAAGGCAAATATTTAAATTTTTAATATATTAAAGTATAAATGATAAACTTTGTCTAATAAAACCGTTAAAATACATGTATGTTTAGTCTAGTTTTTATTTGAAAATTGTTCTGTAATTAAATTGTTAATGCAGGGCTGATATGGCGTCACAGAGGCTGCAAATTGGTACTTTCCCGTGCAAGAATATTGCTATATCATCATCCTCCTGTTGCCCAAATAGAGCCTCTGAGTGGAGCCTAACCTGGACCTCACAAGCTTTTCCTTGGGAATGTGGAATTACCTGTCCTTTTTTTGTGGCAAACCAGCAAAGATAAGGAGAGACCTAAAATGAAATGACAGTGGTGAACAAAACTTTTTAAAATTTTTTTTGTTTTTCTCAAATACAGTTGGCCCTTGCTTCTACTTCAGCAAAAAATTAGGCATATGCTGAACTTCCCAAACATTGGGAGTGGCCTTGAGAGCAGCTGAATTGTGGTGCAGAATGTGAGGCAGATGGTGCCACGTGGAGTTTTTTTGTCTAAAGTCTCTTAATTTTGGCAAGACACTGGTGCTAGGGTATTTCTAATCCTCTTCCTCAGTCTGGTAGTAGCTTGGTTGTGTCTGAAGGATGCTGAAGGACATAAGGAAAACAATATGTGTGGGTAGAGAGAAACTCTTGTAAGACCAGGTAGTTTAGTGTTTGCATTAAAGTTCTGTAATTTCAGGGTGTTGATTTATCTTTACTTTTATGGAGAGCTGGCCTAAGTCTTGCAGCCTGTGAAATTTGGAGGGGAGGGGGGCGGGGGCTGGAAAAAAGATGCAGTGGGCTCAGGACTGAGAGTCTCAGTAGCTGTTGTCTCTCTCCTTGCATGTTTCTGGTAGTAACAGGAATAATGATATTGTGAGTTGTATGTACGTAGGAGGACTGTAATAAGTTATGCTTTTCCTAAAATTTGCTTGAAATTAGGAAAACAAATAGCTTGGAGTTTGGGTATAAAATGAAGTGTAAAATATCATTAATAGATTACCTTGAAGTATGTTATTTTACAGACTAATCAAATCCTGATGTAATTTTGTAATGTGGAAAGCTCTGAGCTATTTACTGGAGCTGCTTGCTTAATTTAGATTAAAATTGTACCATAAAAGGATTATAGAGTGTGTGCCTGTGCTAAGAAAGGATGTACTAAATATGTTGAGGTATTTTTCTACTCCCAGCTTCTTTTTGAAAGTGCATACTTAATTTTGGATGTTCTCTGCTGCCTTCGAACGTGCCACGTAACATCACGATGTGCTGAGGGGATGTGCTGGGTAGATCTTGGGAGCATTTTTTCAATACACTTCAGCAGGATTCTGAGCTCTCTTGTTCTTTCCAGAGAGAAGAACTCAGTGCTGGGCTGTCCTAAATGTTACCCATGGTGCAGCTTCCGAGGACAGCTTGATTTCTGTGACTTGAAGAGGAGGCACATGTGCAGTGAGCCAAGAGGACATGGGCTTCCAGTGCATCTGGAACAATGATCAGGTATCAGCTGCTGTTGATATTCGAATCTTATATATTTGAGTCAGAAACTCAAAAGGATCTCAAATGATAATGTGCTCACTCCTGCAGTTGTCCTTAAACTCTAAATATGCTTCCCTTTCTAAGGTAGGGATGAGCTGAGTTCACCTCCTCATTTTATGTTGTGTCCAAAGCCATTTCCCTGCTGTCCCTGCAGAGACCTGATGGGATCCAGCTCCCATGGGAGTAACAGGAAGGGACAAGTGCCAGAGGCAGTGTGCACAGACTGAGGTGAAGTTAATCTTAGTGTTTACATTTTCCAGTATAAATTGGAGTCTGAAAGCATTTGAATCTGTTAATTCAGGTGTATTGATGTTGTGAGGGGATAGCTTTAGGATATTATTTTCCATTGTTATAAGTACTTTTTCATGGTATTTCCCTGGTGATTGGCTGGAGAATGCAGATTCTCAGATGAATCCAGGCTGTTGCAGCTGGAGTAGAGATGCCAGCAAAGTTCCAGAAATGCAGAGATTCATAGTTTGTTTTGGATATTGCTGTTCCTAGGAATATATCATCTCTTGATTCTGTGTCATATGCAATTTTGTAGTGTAACTACATCTATTTTATGTAATAAAACTCAAGTGGTAAAACTTGTATGTTAGCAAACCACATATATCTGTCTATATGAAGAACTGTAAAGGAGCAAATTCTATAAAAACTCTGTAAGCTCTGGGGAATTAAATTTAGAAGAATATGTAAAAAATAGTTTGTTGTTTTCTTTGTAGATGCTAGTTGAAAAATCATTTATTCTTGTCTATAGAATTATCTAGAGTTTTCTTCAGTAAAGTGGCTGGATATCTGTGTAATGCAATAAAATGTGGTTGTTTCACTTGAGGAGACTGAAAATGGTTTTGTTCTACACATTTTCTTTACGTTTGTGTGGTCTTTGTTGTGCAGAGATGCTTCATGCAGAGAAAGCTACAGATACGTAATTTTAGGATGTGCCTGAGCCGCCTCTGAGTGGGATTGCAGGAAGATGTGAGATGGAGCTACATTTTGGGATTTGTTTCTTAATATAAAAGCTGTCAGTTTTTTACCCGTTCTGTGAGGAGCGGTGGGT
The DNA here is from genome assembly GCA_013398055.1 of Ifrita kowaldi. Taxonomy (NCBI): domain Eukaryota; kingdom Metazoa; phylum Chordata; class Aves; order Passeriformes; family Cinclosomatidae; genus Ifrita; species Ifrita kowaldi. Next base: position 2,839 of record VZRS01014627.1, on the reverse strand, counting down.
GCTGTAGAGGCAGAGCATCCATATATTTAGATTCTGGCTGTCTCTTGTTACGAGCTATAATTAAGGTGAAGTATTTTGCTGGAGAATTGAATTCTCCCTTGATTTGAACCTGGTTCCATCTCAGTGAAAGCAATTAGTTGCTTGAACCGCCCTGTCCTTGCTTCATCAGTGACAATTCATCAGTTGCTTCATCGACATTGCTGCTTCTAATTTATCTGATTTTTTGTGGTTAATAGACAAGGCACTCTATATGGGAGTGCTCTGAATGATGGTGGTGAGTAAAGGAGGCTTGAGGATGGAAGGTCTGGCCCTAAGGGGGACTGTGACATTTATGGAGGACTGGAGGTTATAAAACACTCCCGTGAAGCCCTGGAAGGTCCCGGGGTTAATGCTTCAGCTGATGTGCTTCTGAACATGGCTCTCAGTCAGCCTCTCTTAGCCATGACTTGAATTTACTAATGTGGTGCTGGTTTTCCCTGGATGGGCAAACCCTGTGCAATACAAAGCTGCTGGTTTGAGCTGGAGTATTAGGACGTTGTGGAAGTCTGGTGTGCCCCTTGGGTGAAGTCTGTTTAACTTTTGGTTGTCCCTTAAGATCAGTTCTCTGGTTTAACTCAGAAAATATTTGGGGTGCTGTGCAGTGACGCCTTTGGGGTGCCTTCTCCATCACACTGCAGTGTCCAACATTGTGCTTGAAAACAGGGACCAAACCCCACTGCTGGCACGTTCAGTGTTCTAAACCCCAATATTCTGCTAACTGTGACAGTAACTATTTAAAGTGCTGTCACAACTCTTGAAGTGAGTAATTCGGTGTCGTGATACCTCACACAGATCAAGAGGGCTCTTCTGGGGTCTGCAGTGAGCACTGCGGAAGCAGAAGTCCCTTAGGAGGGAGGAAGAAAGAAGCAGTGAGCTCTGAAGGAAAACCTGCTGAAAGCTTCATGAGTGACATGAGTCTGGGAGGAAGATGCTGAGCAGGTTTTGTTTGCCTGGAGAATATTTACATAGAGCTGATCCACTCTTCTTGAAGGAACTTTATCACAGTACTACAGAGAAAACTGTTGGTACTAAATATAGAGCCTTATTCTGGCAGTCTCATGACTTGAGTTCTGCTATCTTAATGGGCTTTCAGCACTTTTTGTAGGTTTTTTGGTAGAAAATCTGAATAATACTCCTCAAAGGGGTTGTATAAGAGTAGCAAGGAGAGAAAGATTTAATTTGGTGAGACCTTGCACTCCAAGAGATCAGAGGAATTTTTCAGCTCCTGCTGTTGCTGCAAAGCTTTCAGTGCTTCCGTATCTTCACAGAAGATCCCTCTGAGGTTCCAAAAGTTCATCTTGATCTTTTCCATCAAAGCAATATCACTATTGCTGGACAGTTTTTGTGAGATGATTTTTTTTTCCCTTCCTAGTAGAGGAAACAACTTAAGTTCCTTAGGCTGCTGTTTCACTGTTTACCATTTAGAAAAGTTCTTCTCACAGCCTAAGTAATTTTTTCTTGTTGCACTTTGAGTGGATTGCTTTTCCTGCTCACCATAGATGTGGAACATGAATTCCCTCTTTCTTTGCAGAAACTGTTTCTGTATTTAATAGAAACATATCATATCTCATTCTTAGCTTCTCATTTCTCTCTGTCCAGACTGAGCCACCTCACTGAGTTACCTCCCCCATCCCTCAGAGCTCACCTGGTGACCTGTCTGCCTTTGCTTGTTGTTCTGGGGTGGTTTCTCACATTCCTGACAAGCCTTTCCCAAAAGTGGACTTTCCCAAAGGCTTCAGCAAAACTGAGAGGAACAGGAATTTGTGTTCCTGTCAATGGGTAGAAGTTGCCTTGTTTGTGACTACTGGATATTTAGAATTTGTGCTCAGTCCCTGATTCTCTCCATCCCCAATCCTTATCTACAGTGCAGCTGCTCAGCAGTTGTTTCTATATTTATGCAGGTGATTTTTTTTCCCCTCTGAACAACACTTGACCTTGGGGAATTGGACTGCATTTTTAATCACTTCTTCAGTTTCATTAATTCCTCCCTGCAATAGCTTCCCATTTATGCATGTCTTTTTTATAGGACTTTTCTTTCCACATGGCAGTAATACTGAGGCTTCATTGTCAGGTCTCATTGCTTTTTGCAGGTTCCTCACCTGGCAGAGGAGAAGTGACTGTGGCTCAGCTGGCTTTACAAGTGTCCCTTATAACTGCTATTTATGAATACTTACTTTTAAAACCTTTTTCTTCAGTATTTCTCACTGCTGGGAACTCTATTGGAGTTAATTATTGTTATGGAAGACTTGATTTCAGCCTATTCTCTGGGAGGAATATTGTTCTGTTTCCCTGAACAAATAGATCTGGTTTTCTCACATGGCCTCTGCCCAGCTGGCCACCACCACTGTTAGTCTGGGGAGGCTGCATTAGCTGCCCTTTCAGCAGCTATAATATCTCTTATGTAGCACCATTTTCCTTCCTGATGGAATTCCAGAGCTTCTCTTTATGTCTCAGGAGCTGGGCTGCAATCCTTCAGAAGATGAAAGTCTGCAAATGGAGTTTTTTGAACTTTCCCAGCCTCATCAGTGCATATTCCTAACGTTACAGTGTTATGTCTCCTCCTAAAACTCCAGACTCGAACTCCAAAGGCAGGGCTCACCTGGGAACAGGAGGGGATTAAGAAGGGAATCCTTACTAACCTCACTCCTAAACAAACAATGCTTTTTGCCTTGTCACTGTCTTTTCGTGCCTTTAGTGTCTTTATTTTACTTTATTGTTGGTTCCTGGAGTGTTGCTGAAGGCAATACAAGGTTAAAGGAAGTCACTGTAATTGTTATGTGCTCTGATGCCTTAAGAGGCC
>VZRS01014614.1:285746-300088 GCA_013398055.1 Ifrita kowaldi | reverse complement strand
AGCTCCAGGTCCTTGTGCTGTTGCAGCACACAGACTTGACAAACCTTTCTTGGACTGCAGCTACCAGAGATGAATTCTAAACCCTGTCCCCAGTTGCTGGGTCCCTTTGGCTCTGCCTGCCCAAGAGCTGTTGCTGGGTGTGGGGATGTCTCAAAGGAAGGGGAAAGCAGACAGAACTGGTGCTCCAAGAAAAAGGAGATAAACCTCAGCTGGATAACTGGGGTGGCTCCGATAGTGCCCACAGGGTTATGCCAGCTTATGGTAGGGAAGGATTCTTTGGTCCTTCATCTTTTTGGAAGGGGGTTTCTAGACCCTACTGGCTCTCACTAAGCCATTTCTCTTGGTGTTAGAGTACTTGGGGAACTCCACGAGGTGCTGCCTGTCTGCCCTTGTCTTTATTAGGGGAAGAGGTGATTGTTTCCGGGTGCTTGTGTGATGTGAGTCCTTGGTAAGGTGGTGTAGATGGTGATTTCAGGTTCAGTCAAGGGGGAAAGGCATCCTACCCCGTGACTCTGCTCACTGAAGATTCACCCATGGATAACTTTGGGACAGCAGGATGTCACTTCATGTTTGCTGCCACATCCTAGCAACTGAACCTCACATCGGGACAGGGAGCAAGGAGTGGTGCTCAGGGACCAGCTCTGAAGGACGGTGGTTAGGCAGCCCCTGAACTGTGGCACTCACCAGCCTGCTCATTAGTACTGCTGGAAAAGGCATCCATGTTTTCCTACGTAAAGTAAAATAAAACCAAGAATTGTATGAGGAGGGGAAAAAAACCCAACCACGTTTTGTCAGGAAGAAAAACCCAAACCACCAGAAAACCAGTCTGATGGAGGTCTGCCTCCATCCCTTTTGGTTTTTCATCAGCCTAAATAAATGCTCAGGGTGTGAGTTTGGGTGCTGCCCAGAGCTGTAACCACACTGGTTGATGTTTCAGTCACGTCTGATTTCTAGCTGTTACCTTTCCTCACTCAACTGATTTTTAACTCGCTCGGCATTTTCCGTGCGTGCGAGATGTTTGATTAGATCCCTTGTGTTGCGTGTGTGGAAATAAAAGGCCAGCTAAGAACAGACAACTGATTAGGCATTAGGTGAGGTATAATCTTCCCTAATCACATTTCTAAACGTGGTAGTTGGAGGTGGGATTAGAGTTATTAACATGCGGACAATAAAGCATATAATTTATTTAACAATTACTGGCTCTTTGAGAAGGGGGGTCTATGCGAGATGCAGCCACACACCAGCTCCTTCATCTCGTGCAGGATGGATCTGCTGTCAGTGACAAAGCTGGCAGATATGGATGGCTGTCCACTGACAGCAAGGGCAGCAAAATAATCAGAAATCCCCTCACAGGACCCCTAGGCAGTCCCATAGGAGAACACCTGACATCTAGATATTAAACTGCACAAAAATGGAAGAAAAAAAGAAAATCAAAAGGTGAAAAAAATATTACTGAAGTTTCTTAGTCTTCTCTTCCTGAACATACTGAAATGCAAATGTGCAATAATCTAAAAAGCTGTTCAAAAACTTGTAGGATGAAGAGCAGGAGGCAAAGGCAACAGCTGGTAGGCAGTCATGTTGTGCAAGATCAGCAAGGAAGGGAATTCCAGAGCTCCCAGATCAATCCCTGTCCTGACCTTGTCATACAGTTTTCCCAGCTATGCTGGGCACTGTGGTGTTACACCAGAGATTTACATGCCAGATAGAAATTCTGGTAGTCAACAGATTTGTATTTTAATTCTTGAGTTTATCATGCCTGCCTTTGGGGAACTGAGACTTCATCTTGTGATTGTGCTGAGGATTTTTGGAATAGCAAGGTTTTTTTCTCAGTACATTAAAAAAAAATCAAACCAAAAAAATCCCAAACCTAACAAAACAAACAAATAAACTCAAGCTTGAAACCTTTAGAAACACCAAAAAACCCAACTCTGCACGCCAGCCTGTTGCCTAATATATGTATTATCCTACTGAAGAGTAATTCCAAGTTGCTCCAAGAAGGATGCCAGGTCTGCTCTGCAGCGGGACAGGATGCCAAAGCCTGGGGACAGCTCAGTCTGACCCCAGCACCAAGCAGATGCAGATGGGAAAGCCCAGCACATGGAGCTCCGCTGTCCATGCCCTCTGATTGCTGCAGTCCTGGCACAGGCTGGGCCCTGGGCCAGTTGCTCTCTACAGACAAGTTTTGGGCATGGTTTGGGATGTAGGTCAGGCCAGGGACCATTGGCAGCAACGTTTTCCACGTGCCCGCCCTGTTTGGAGAGCGGAAAGTCTGGCTCCCTCTGGGTGTTGCTGGTTCCACACCGGCTGCGTCTCTGGCTGCGATACCTGCACCATGCTCTGCAGATCCGCTCACGCTGCTGCAGGAGGGGGAAAATGACACTGCTGTGGCCAGCTTCAGACCTGGTTCCAGGTTTAGACCCTGCAGGTTTAGACGCTTCATGCTCTGCTGTGTGGCTGGAGCTAGGCTTGCAGACTTGAAGCAGCCTGCGATATCTAAAAATTAAGAGGCTGCATTTAAAGCCAGTGCAGAAAAATAGAGGGTATTCCTATATTATTCATCTCGCCTAAAACAGGCCAGATGAACTGTCCTCTAAAAACTTTAGGGTGAGTAACTTGTACCTTGATGTCTAACTTCTAACATTTGGTGAAGTGCATCCAGCCATCTGTCCGCTAGGATTTGGTGTTGGATATAGCCTCAAGGCACCCTCAAAAGCCAGCACAGGCCTGGGCTGTAAATCCCACAAATGCCTTTTTTTGGTATATATTATAGAGCAAAACCATGTCACAAATATTCTTTCATGGAATGAGGTTGGCCCTGTTCCCTTGATCTTCCTCCTCGAGGCTTTGTTCTTGCCACAGACAGCGGCCGTGCAATGCAGCTCCTGGCTCAGAGCACGGAGATCTTCCACGTAAAGCATTCTGTGAGTGACCTGGCAGCCTCACCAACAGCTGAGGCTGTAGTTGGGTCATGTCACAGATTTGAGCCATATCAGACGCCAGTAAGTCTTTGTGCTCAGAAAAGGGCAAAAAGGCAGGAGAGGGGAACAGCAGGATTCATTCCTGGGGACAATCCTATCTACCTGGATCATAAATGGTGCTGGGATAACTCTCTCACTCTTCTCTGCTCCTCACCCTTTTGCTGGGCAGCAAGCTAAGAAGAGATACTGATGTTCTGTTTAAAAACAGATTTTTTTTTTCCAAGTCACTAGCCTTAATTTTTAAATGTATGCAGAGTGTAAATTGTCACGGATTTTCTTCTGGCTTTATCTAGCAGCAGGAGACCACTATCTACTGACATTAGCTGTAAAGTAAGTGCAAACTACCTGTAACTGCAGCATTGCATGTGCCTGGGGAATTTGTGTAAGCCTGAGCTGATGACAGGGATGGACTTTGGAAAAAGAAACCTAAACCCTAGAATATCTTAAAGAGAGAGAGTTGATTCATCAAATTATGTCTTCATCTGAAAATGTTGTACTTGCCACTGACACAAATAACCTCTGAGATCATGACTGAAAGAGGATTCACGGGGAAAATATTCTCCCCTATCATTTTGTTAACTTTGTGCATTTGACAGCACATCACTGCGTCTAGACAGTTCCACGGGTAGGCTGACAATCAGCTGTCTGGCACTGACACGTGGTAGGTGAGACACTGCAGGTGCTTTGCCTTCGGATCAACTACAGGAGAACTAGCAGGAGCATCAGCTGAAGGATGAGAAGGTAACACCCAGGAATGGATGATCAGAAAGAAGCCCAAGTGACTGGCTGTCACTTCTGTAAGCACTTTCAGGAGAGGGCAGCTCTCACACGGAGCATTGTGGCTGCCAGTGCCCATCAGCAGAGTCATTAGGGCTTGTGCTGGGCACTTCCCTTGGGCAGAATGACTGCTGGACTCAAACCCGCCCCAGGCATGTCTCCACGGTGTTTCTTAAGAATGGACAGAGTTCAGACTGACATTCCCTGACTCTCTTCCTCCCCAAACAGTGTAATCACCTGCCAAGTTTGGTGCATTGCAAAATCCACCAGGGCCTGGGTAGCCAGCCAGCCCTGAACTCCACACTGCGCTGGTTACGTAGCTCACAAACCTTGAGATACTGAGCTCGATCAAGAGGTTTTCAACTCTCATTAAACTATAGATGAATCCTCGAAACGACTTTCCAGATGATTCTTCTGGTTTTTTTTCACTTCTAAGGGGCTTTTTTCTCGCTGGTGGGCCAGAGTTCAGCTGAGCTTCATACACGGAATTGAACAAGAACAACTGCACCCAATTCAAGGTCCTCCAAAGCATTGCACTGTGATAAAATCACCCACCAGGAGTGCTTGGGCCAAAATTCTTAGCCTCTGCCCTGCAAACCACAAACATCTATCCCCTTTGTTATCTAAGGAGAAGTCTGTGGTTGCACTGAACACAGTTAATGTCAAAACTACACACAGAGGACAACGTGGATCCCCGAGTCCAAAAATAAAAAGCTTGCCTTAAATCTTTACTTAAATCTTTAATTCAGCTTTTAAGTTTTTGAAAGACACTTGCATTCATTCTGCAAAGGAAGACATAATGTCCTTGGAACATTTCTCATATAATGCCTTAATAGTGCCTGAGGTGCAAACTGGTTTTTTTGTTTTGGTTGGTTGGGTTGGATTTTTTTGCTTTAATCTTCAAGCCAGTGGATGAGACCAAGATGCTCCTTCTGAATGCTGTTACTGTTTTTCTTCTGTTGCTGTAGACTCCAAATTGCTGCAGATTGCTCTTTGTGCAGGCTTGGAAAGCAGTGTATCTTGGAATGAACACATAAAGCAGGATTATTGAATATTAGCTCTTCCATTTGTTTCTTGCCCTTTGCAGACCACTGCTTCTATTCCAGATGCTGCTCCTTTTTATTGTCCATGGTGGCATCTCCCATGTTTTCCAACGTTTTCATCTTTTGTAGCTCATTCTTGCCCTGCTCCCTGCCATGACACATATCAACAGGCTCATTAATCCTGAATCTGACTTCTGCAGTCAGTATGCAGGGATTTCCTTATCTCTGCTGTGTAAAACTATATGATCTGTAATCTGTTTGCCTGCAGCCATGTCAAACTTGCATGAAGGAGCTAACTCAGCCAGACTAAAGTTTCAGGTTTGGTTTGGTCACACCTACCAGAAGACATACCTCTCCATTTCCATTTCCACCAGCAATACCACTCTGAAGCATTTAAGTTCTCATTTTTGTCTGACCTTTCCTTACCTGTAAAGCGTGGAGGTCTGAAAAATCAAAAGTTGTCCTTGCCTGTAGCTGGAAGCTGGGGGTCTTTTCTTACTGCCATGTTTCATAAATATTGACAAATTACTTTTACAGACCAATCTGCACAGCGCAGTAAATGCAGTCACTCAGATTGGTGTTTTTAAGACAGCTGTCTGAAGGAATCAGGGCTGCACATCTCAACTTGAAGAGCAGGGACTGCATTTGGGAAAGCAGTAGCTTTAAAAAGGATTTACAGGTCACTGTATCTATTCCCAGTTTTACATAGCAGCCCAGAGTGGAAAGGGGGCCTTTGAATGCATAAACAGAAGACAACTGAATAAAGGCAGACAACTGTTATACCACCGTAAATGAATTAAAGGGCTGTTCATGGTTTCAATGTCCATACTTTAACAAGAAAATTCAAGAGGTAAAGGGGCTTTGGGATAAACGTGAAGGTTTGGAAATCCTCCTTGCAAGGAAAGACCAAAGAAACTTGGTTTAGACTGTTTATTTAACAAAAAAAACCACTGAGGTGTCTCACTCCCAGTTGCCAAATACTTACACGGGATAAAGATTTCTATGTGAAGACATCAGTGTAACAAAACAAAACCAACAAAAAGGTATAATGAGATCTAATGGCATGAAGATAAAAGAGAGAGGGCCCCATTTTCACCACACCAAAGTACCAGGCAGATAGAGGATCCTTTTCAACCCAAGTTTGTAACTGAAGCCGAGCTGCCTTTTCTGCAACAGCTCAAAGCTGCAAAGGTTATGCACCCAAAAAGGGATTCTTTGGGGGAAATTATTTGGTCTTTGAAGTGAGTAACACACAGTAGATGGTCGTAATGATCCATCTTAGTCATAAATTTGAAGACTCTGGTAAAATGTTTATTTTTAACCTCTTGGTGCCTTGCAGCCAGAACACAGCATGAGGACAATGACTGCCCACATATTGGTGAGATCTGGTCTGTGTTGCCAGCAAGGCACTTCCTAAGTGTAAACCAGGGCAAAATTTACTTTTGCAGAGTGGAGTTTGCTGTGCTGAGAGAGGACATGTGCCCAGCACCAGCTTCTTGCACCATCTCGATCCTACACTGAGAGAGGACACAGCCATCTGACTCTTACACCGACCAGCAGAGCCAGGGGTAACTCGAGTTCTCCCCATCGCCGTCGTAAACACAGCGGCTGTCACAGCATTGCTCCAGGGCTGTCCACAGCAAAGAGCTCCTTCTCCTGTCACCCCAGCCGAGGAAACCAGCCCCTGGAAACGTGGAGTGCCAGGGATGCAGGCTCTGACACAGGCTTCCCTGGGGATTACACAGTAAAAGCTATCAGTTGGCTGCAAGCACTGTGAGAAGGATAGACATTTTTTTTGCATCCGTTATTCATCATGATAAATGCCAAGAGCTAAAATAAACAACATGACAGCTTTGTAGTGATAAAGCCCCACTATATTTTTTAGGCCTAATTTTTTATTATGGCAACACTTTTATTTCGTGTTATCTCCACCTGCTTAACAGTAATATATGTTTTATATCTCTAAATAAATCTAAGCAAAAAAGGATTTGTCAGGTCCTTTAAAGTCTTGCTTGATTTATTTGGTCCATCAGAATAAATCTTTTAAGATTATAACTTTTAATCAAAACTTTTAAATTGATATTGTCATAAATCACTAGTTTTTGAAAACACAAGGAGAATGGCCAAAATCTCTAAGTAAAGGTCTGCTAGACCAACAATAACAAAAAGAAAACTTCTACCTCAAAGTGTTCTAAACACTTCTTCAACTAGTACAAACAATATATACAGAGATCACTTCCAACTCGGCTACCAATCTTGCACAGATGGCGTAGAAAACTGGGGTAAATCTCATTGAGACTAATCTATACAAACATATGCTTAATTAGCATAGTGCATCTTACACAGTGTAAAACAGAAACAGACTGTATTGCAATAACTGATCACAGCATAAATTGGTTTATTTTGATCCTTCCTACGGAGGCATAAACTATTTTTTCTTGATTATTTTCCAGATTTCAGCATAATGAATTAATGTCAGCTTCCTGGAAAAAGCAAACAGAAAAAAGAAATAAAGATGATTGAAAAATTAATCATACCAGGTTTGCATTTATGCTGAATTTTGTTTCTATGACTGGTCCCACTATCTTATTCACTGCATAGATTTAAACACATACCCAAATCCTTCCTGGACCAAGGTCTACCATTAATTCAGAAACAAAGCTATTGTCCCCCAGGCTTACCCACAAATTACACTTGTTTATTTAAGTCAATAGAGATAAACTTGCGTAAATCTCTTTGTAAACAAGGTTATTTCACTTTAATGATGGCTTATTTGGGGTTAGCATAAATGTGTTTCTAATCAACTAATCCAAAATAAAGGATGTAGGCAGATGAAGGGTGCAGTATTTGGAAGAATAAAAAAGAACAAAGGAATAATCTGAGGAAAAACAGAAATGCTGGCAACATGAAATGTTTCTAAGCAATAAAAAAAAGAATTGGGGAAGGAAAAGCCAGTTTCGGTGCATGAAAGTTTCCTGTCAATTTCAGGACAAAATCAAGCAAATTATTGCAGCAAAGGAATTAAAAATTCGAGTGTCTGATCGTGCCAAATTTGTCTGTCAATTCATCAAGCTTTTGGTTACTCAGGGCAACTGGGTTTATGTGCACAAAGGCACTAGGAATTAAGGTAAGTTAAGGCAGTTAAATCATTTACTCATCAAAATTACACAGTGTAAATTAAGAACAGATATTTAAGTCTTCTCATTGTGCTGTGAATGTCTCGAGGGGGATGTCACTTCTAAGGACTATGTCTGACTCCATTTCATCTGATAAAAGCCATGTACTCTATATCACAAACACCAACCAGTTCATGCAATGATGGGTCAGAAAGGCAGAACTTCACTTTTAGAGCATTATTTTGAATAGTGGTTATTTCTTAAGTCTGCTTTGCCAACGGGATAGGACAGACACAGCAGGCTTACATCAAGAGCTGTCGAGTTTTATTTTTCGTCAATATTTTTTTCACTGTGGAACTGATTCCTCTTTTTTTTTTGGCTTTGTTTTGAAATATCCCAACAGCCCAGTCTGAAGTGACAGTGATTTGTGTAATATTGGAAACATACTTCTGCATTTCAGAAGAGGTAGTGAACAGATTTGAGTTTCAAGGTTTCAGAGGTTATTCATTTCATTACTGAAATAATGAATAATTTCATTGAGTAACAGAAGTATACAATGCCATTTTTATGTATTTTGCTGTTATTCCCAGCCCTAGGTCAAAGCACTTTTTTAAAAGTTTGAGAAGTTTTGCGAGTATTTAATTTATGCTGGTATGACTAAGTAAAGTTGCTGTTTATTTTGGAGATTCTTATCCCTCGTGCAATGGCTTTATTTAAATTTATGATGCTAAAGCTCTTCTCTAGTCACTTTTTAATGCAGTGCCTGTTTTGACGGTACGCCAGACATTACTTGTCTTGAAAATCAACTGACATGTTCCTCATGATGTGATGGGGAAAGCAGAGTGTGGTTTTCTCTTTAACCCTCTTTGTGCTGCCAGAAGAACTGATACAGCGTGAAGCTGTGTGCAAGCTTGATGAGATACAAGGAAAAGGGGTTTAAATCCGTATTTAACCCTCTGAGGGAGACACGATCTCAGTCCTCCAGGAGTTTTTCCATGCTGGTACCAACTATAGGGGCGGTTTTTGCCAGTGTTGTACTGTTTCCCCCACAGCGGGCAGTCCTGCAATGGCATGGACAGGCTGTTTCCATGTTTGGCCATGAAGTAATGCAGAGTGAAAGGGAATCTGTCCCTTTCACAGCTTCCAGATTCAGTGCCATTCCCTCTTTCATAATCTTTTGCAGATTTGTGCAAGGGGAAAGTTACTTCCATGTAAGTTTGGAGAGAAAATAATGTGCTCAGATGGCATTTAGAGAAAGCAGGGAAGCAACACTGCAGCCAGTGATGCAAGAGACAAAGCACCTGTTAAAGTACAGGATAGTTCTTCACCAGGATGAGCTAAGAAATCTAGGAACATTTAACAGTGATTTTCCATGGATTTGTGGTTGTTTTTATACAAAGAAGTAAACAGTATACCCTGACTTGGATGGGAACCACAAGAGTCATGAGTCCAGCTCCTGGCCCTGCACAGACACCCCAACAATCCCACCCTGGGCATCCCTGGCAGCGCTGTCCAAACGCTCCTGGAGCTCTGGCAGCCTCGGGGCCGTGCCCATTCCCTGGGGAGCCTGGGCAGTGCCCAGCACCCTCTGGGGGAAGAACCTGCTCCTGATATCCATCCCAAACCTTCCCTGACACAGCTCCAGCCGTTCCCTCGGGTCGTGTTCCTGGTCACCAGAGAGCAGATATCAGTGCCTGACCCCTCAGCCCCCTCATGAGGAAGCTGCAGACCAGGGTGAGGATTCCCTCAGTCATACACTGTTTCCTGTCTTGAACATGCTGGCTGATCCTTATGTATCACAACTCTGCTCAAAGCTCTTCCATTTTTTTCAGTTTAACACATCATTTTGATATGTTGGTAGTAATGACTTCAACACACAAACTATCTGCTCTGCCGCCAAGACCTGTCTCCCTGGCATTGCACTTCACACTTGTCTCCACCTCCATGCAGTGATATCTGCTAGTATTGGGTCATTCAGAAATCCTAGGTGTCTTTGAAGTTATCTGATATTGCTGTTGTATTTCTTTTACCTCTTACAGGATTTGGTCACAGGCTTTGGGAAGTCAACATGTATCCTCTGTAGAATAGCACAGTCAGCTACTGCTTCATCATGTTTTTTTAGGTCCTAGGTTATTTCATACAATCACAGAATGGTTTGGGTTTGAAGGGACCTTGCAGATTGTCTTGTTCTGGGGGCAGGGACACCTTCCACTAGACCAAGTTGCTCAACCTCCTTTGTTCTTTCTAGCAGACAGATGACAGATACCACTGAGCTGTTGCTGTCTCTGCACATGAACGTCCTTTGTGAGGATGTTGAACCCCTCACACACATTTGGAGGCCTTGAGGGAGATGCTCGTGTTCTTGCACTGAAGCCTCAAATCCGCACAGGACTGACAGCCATTTGTACCTAACTGCTAATGTCCAAAATGTGCTGAGCTACGTGGTTTGAGAAACTTGTGGACTTGGAGTGAGTCCAGAGGAGGCCACAGAGATGCTGCCAGGGCTGGAGCCCCTCTGCTCTGGAGCCAGCCTGGGACAGCTGCGGGTGCTCACCTGCACAAGAGAAGGCTCCAGGGAGAGCTCAGAGGGCTTTCTGTACCTAAAGGGATCTTATAAAAGAGATGGAGGGCCACTTTTTACACAGCAGATAGTGGAAGAACAAAGGGGAATGGTTTTAAACTAAAGAAAAGATTTAGATTAGACTTTAGGAAGAAATTCTTCCCTTTGAGGGTAGTGAGGCCCTGGCACAGGGTGCCCAGAGCAGCTGTGGCTGCCCTGTCCCTGAAGTGTCCAAGCCCAGGTTGGACAGGGCTTGGAGCAGCCTGGGATAGCAGAAGGTGTCCCTGCCCATGGCAGGGGCTGGAATGAGATGAACCACTCTAGGATTCCGTGATTAATTAACAGGACCTAGCAATATCCAGCTCTGGTGTCAGGGATTGAGTTTTGCAGTTTGTTTTACTACATTGAGTACTATTTCACAGAATTATAGAACAATTTGGATTTGGAAGAGACCTTTAAAGGTCATCCAGTCTAACTCCCCTGCCAAAGGCAGGGGTATATCTTCAATGAGATCAGGTGTCTGAAAGCTCTGTCAAACCTGACCTTGAATGTTTCCAGGGATGGGGCATCCACCACCTCTCTGGACAGCCTGTGCCAGTGCTTCATCACCCTCATAAAACAAACCAAACTTCTTTCTAATATCCAATCTAAATCAGTGCTCTTCCTGGAGGTGCAGGTGTGTGGCTGGGAGTTCTTTCTAGAGCAGATGCACATCCTGCCTGGCTGCCTTCTCCACAGCCACTCTGCTTCTCAGGTAACTTCTGAGCTCTGGGATTTGCAGCCCCGAGGTTGCCTTCTTCCATTTGCTTTCTTCCTCCTGCTGCTTGCAATTTCCTTTCCTAGAGAAAGGTTTATACAAATGTTGGATTTGTGTGTGTGTGTGCGCGTGTGCGTGTTAGGGGCCCCCGAAGGAACTGGCCAACCTTTTGACTGATTTCAACCACACCTGAAAGAGAAGTAGAGCTTCTGGAAATACAAAGTCTGTCGAGTTTCATGGCAAACAGCGGCTGCATTAGGAAAGACACATGTTGTTAAGTGCTCTGCCGGGGAGAAAGGCAGGGAGAGCTCAGCCCTTATCAGCACCGCTTGGCTTCCTTGGCAGTAGATAACGGGCAGGCAGCTGGCCAGCCAGAGCACACACATCCCTGAACCAGGCACAGCATGTGCTGCTCCAGACAGAAGGCCAACACAAGTAGGCTGGGGACATAGAAGGGGAATTTGGATGTATCAGGAATCAGCCTTGGAGATAGGAGGAGAAGGAGCCATGAATCTGTTGCAGAGGAGAGGTGAAGGGAATGTCTGACGCAAATCCATATGAAAACTGAGCTTAATTAACTTGCTGTTCATAGAAAAAAAATTTTTTCTCTGAATGCAGTGAAACCTCCACAAAGCAAGTGCTGTGCTGGCTGAATAGCCTGTCTCTGTTTCCAGGCACAACATGACTGGAACACCTTATCTTTCAAAAACATGATGGCAATCTCTCAGATGCTCTCCTTTGTCTGCAGCGGGGGATCTTCTCCGTTTCACTTCGCTGTTAATTTCACGACCAGCTTGAATCCCAAACGTTTGCAACTGGGTGAATATGCTACCAAAAAATTAAGCCACGTCTGCTTCAAGCTGGAAAAATCCGAGCACAAAAGAGGCAAGAGGTGGATTTCTGTGAGTCCACATGTACCATTCTGTAGAAGGGCTAAATACTGTGAGGTGTCTCACCTGGCTCCTGGGAATACCAACCCTGCTGAGATGGGACCTGTGCCCAAGACACTGAATCATAACACCTACATCACTGAGTGCAGAAATCCTTCCAGTCTAGAAGATGAGTATGACTATGGAGAGACAACTGCTATGTTAGGGAGATGTGACCTCAGGTGTAAAGGAAGTGGCTTGAGGTGGAGATATATGATATATAATAAGGAAATATATCAAAAAGGCAAAAGCAAAAAACCAGAGGATCTCCAACAGACTTACAGCGAATCCAGAACTGACCTTCTCACCCCAAAAAACCCCATTAAACTCCCACCTCGTGGCTTCCCACTCACAGGATCATAGAATGTTAAGGGGTTGGAAGTGACCTTAAAGTTCATCTAGTTCTGACCCCCACTGCCATCGGAAGGGACACCTTCCACTAGACTAGGCTGTCCCAAGCCCCATCCAACCTGGCTTTGAGCACTTCCAGGGTTGGGGCAGCCACAACCTCCTTGGGCAACCCATCCCAGTGTCTCACCACCCTCATAGCCAACAATTTCTTTCGAACATCTACCCTAAATTTCCCCTCTTTCAATTTCTACCCATTCCCCCTTGTTCTGTCACTGCAGTTCCTGACAGAGAGTCCCTCCCTGGCTTCCTTGTAGGCCCTTCTGGATACTGGAAGGTGCTGTGAGGTCTCCATGCAAACTTCTCTTTGCCAGGTTGAACAGCCCCAGGGAACCTGCTGGGCATCACTGCAAGGGTCTCTGCAGACAGAACAGCCATGAGTTTCACAGATTGACGGGTCCCCAGACATGCACTGGGAGGCAATAGGCTCTGATTCCTTTGTGGTGACCCTGGGCCCCTGCTTAGGCGCAGGAATTTGGCTACTTTTCACAATCGCCACAACACGAGTGGTTAAAGCTTTGCAGAGTCTACCGAAGGCAGCAGCTGGAAGAAAACAACATATGGTGGGGAAACTGCCGTGTTAAGACTTGCTGAGTTTGGGGGGCAGCCGGGGTGGGTGCAGACAACAGTAGGAGGTTGGGAAGGCTCCAGGGCTGCCTCATGTCCGTGTCACACCTCGGGACCCCTGCCTAGAATGATGTGCCATTGCGGGAGACGGAGCTTTGGGCAGTGTGAA
Organism: Ifrita kowaldi; assembly: GCA_013398055.1. Taxonomy (NCBI): domain Eukaryota; kingdom Metazoa; phylum Chordata; class Aves; order Passeriformes; family Cinclosomatidae; genus Ifrita; species Ifrita kowaldi. Next base: position 286,784 of record VZRS01014614.1, on the reverse strand, counting down.
TCTGTTTAGAACCACAGAATCGTTTAAGCTGGAAAAGCCCTCCAAGACCAGCGAGTCCAACTGTGACACTGGCACTGCCAAGGCCACCACCACTAGCCCATGCCCCCAAGTGCCACACACACACACGGCTTTTAAACCTTTCCAGGTATGGGGATGCCACCCGGGCAGCTCTGCCAGGGATGGACAGCCCTTTCCATGCCGGAATTTCCCCCAATATCTCCAACCTCAGCTTTGCCTGGGGCCGATTCTTCTCCTGTCCCTGTTCCCTGGGAGCAGAGCCCGACCCCCCCCGGCTGCCCCCTCCTGTCAGGGAGTTGTGCAGAGCCACAAGGTCCCCCCTGAGCCTCCTTTTCTCCAGGCTGAGCCCCTTTCCCAGCTCCCTCAGCCGCTCCTGGGGCTCCAGCCCCTTCCCCAGCTCCGTTCCCTTCCCTGGACACGCTCCAGCCCCTCAATGTCTCTCTTGTCCTGAGGGGCCCAGAGCTGTCCCCAGCACTGGAGGTGCCTCAGCAGTGCCGGCACACGGGGGCGATCTCTGCCGTGGCCGTGGTGTCACACTGCTGCTGGTACAAGCCAGGTGCCATTGTCCACCCGGGCAGACCCCAGCCGGTGTCCAGCGGCGATTCCGGCCGGGAATCGATGCACTTTTTCCCGGCTCGCCCCGTGCCCGCCGCGGAAGGATACGGCTCCGGGGCGCCGCACTGCGGTTGCGCCGCTGCAGCTCACCCAAACCTCCGCTGCTCCCCGATCAACCTCCCGCGGCGAGCGCGCGGGGCTGTGATTGGCAGCCGATCCAACCAATGAGCGCCGCGACCTCGACCAGCCTCCCTTCCCCTCACGCCTGTTTCTTCCACTCCCCTTCCCTTATCTTTTTTTTACGCTGAGGGCGTTCTATTGGCGATTCCAACTGCCAATCAAAGGCTTCGCCCAATCGCCGTCCGGCTCCTTGAAGAGAAGATAAGCGAGGCCAATGGGCGGCTTCTCCGCCCAGCGGCGGGGGCGGGGCGGCGGGGGGGGCGGGGCCCCAGAGGAGGGAACGCT
>VZRS01014614.1:266450-285657 GCA_013398055.1 Ifrita kowaldi | reverse complement strand
CCGGTGGGGCCGGGGGCGCCTCCCTACGCCCTCGTCCCTTTTGTTGTGTTGGGACCCGGGCTGGGCTACCTCGCTCCCGCCGGGATAATCCCCGGGCTGGGGTGGGAGGTCCGCGCTGTGCCGTCTGTGTGTATGTGTGGGTGAGGGGAGGGGGGGAATAAAGAAGTTGTGCTGCTCCTTCTTCTCTCCCCCGCTCCTTCTCTCCGTTCCCGGTGTGTTTTCCTTGCAGGGGTCCGCAGAATATTCCGAGCTGGAAGGGACCCGCGAGGATCATCGCGTCCAGCTCTTAGTCCTGCACAGGACACCCCCATGTGCCTCCTGGACGTGCAGTCAAGGGTTAGGTGTGCTAAACTCCGTGGAGTTTTGGAGGAGAAAGTTAGGAACGTTGTGGGATGAGGAGTTGTTTTTGGAGCTAGGAGATCGCATTTGGGATTGCGAGGCTTCGCCTCACCCTTTTGTCTGTCCCCTCTCCTTGTCTGCAGAGCCGCGGGTGTAAAATACGCACAGCCCGCGTGAGATAGGACTTGAGATTACTGGTTTTATTCACGGCTTTAATGCTGCAGCAACCTGTGTGTTGTCAGAGGGCAGGGATAGGTGGGATGCTGGAGAGAAATTCCTCCCTGTGAGGGTGGTGAGGTACTGAAACAGGTTGCCCAGAGAAGCTGTGGCTGCTCCCTCCATCCCTGGGTGTTGTTTGTAAACAAACATAACCTGTTTAGTGTCTCATCTGTCTCGATAAGTGCACGGGGGAAGTTGTGTCGTGATAAGGGCAAGTGGTTGGTGTTGTTGCTATAGAGTTGTGGAGTTCCTGTTTGTAGTTTGGTTTTTTTTCATTTTGTGTAGAGCGGAGGGGAAGAGAAGCGCAGTACAGCGTGGTCTTTTAGTCTTCACTCTGAGGAAATAAAAAAACGGAAAAAAGTGTGTGAATGAGTGAAGAGCTCTTGTGATGATTGTGGAGAGCTGTTGAACAGCTGGGATTCAGGCTGCAGGCTGGTCTTGTCTTTTTGGTTGTCCGTCACAGTTTCTGACTGAAAAAAACACAACACGTGTGTTGTGCTCTTTTCAAATGCTTTGCGAGCTGGGTAGCATTAGGAAAAAATTTGTTTGCTGGGTTTACCAAAACAAGTGTCTCCGAAAAACTGCAACCTGTGTATATTGTGTGTGGAGCTCATGCTATCACAGTCCATAGGTACAAACGAGTTAGATTCCATCGGTAGCAAGAGGTTTATAATAACAGCGTGTTAGGAGACCGCAGGTAACAGCAGGTTTGTCGTTTCTGAAGTGTTCTCTCTCTTAGCCCGGAGAGCTGTACTTTCAGGCTGATTCATGACATTATTTCTGTGGGGGCTGGACTCTGTAGTGCGGGACTGATTAGTCCTTGCTCTGTTCTCCAGGCTGGAAAAGAAACACCCTCTGGTTGAGGTGAGAGGCCAGCAGCGCGAGGTTGCTTGTTTAGATTTTCTCATGCTTTGTCAAGGTGTTGGTGCGTGAGCAGGTTGTTTGTGTGCTTGCTCTGAGGCGCAGCTTTCAAACTTCTAACGTTTACAAGCTCCAGCGAATTTGAGGGGGATGAGAATGCGAGTAAAGGAGGTGTTTGTGAAGTCCCTTCCCCCCTTTGCTTAGCACTATCATGATGAAAGATAACATTAGTTACAAATGCCTTTAAGAAGAGGAAGGCGAGGGTCTTGTTTAAGGTGGTTTCCACTTTAAGATGCGTCTGAGCACGTATTGAACAGCATATTGGGATGCTGACAAGAGTAACCTGGCAGCTGATTGTTGTTCTGCAGTTCTGTGGGTCAGATACACCAACAGTCACCAAAAGGAGTGTAAGTGTTTGAAGATCCAGTTTTCTTTATTGAAGAGGCTGGACGTGCGGGATAGAGTCTTGGAGAAGAATTCATCAGCTTTGCTGAGGTTCTGTTTAATGGTAAAAGAAACAGCACCGTTGAAAAAGATGAGGTTAAAAAATTGGTCTCTGAACTGTTCTCTTGTTTTCTTCCACCTAGCAGCTAGATTCACCAACAAAATCAAATACGCTGGAATTGCACAGCAAATCTCCAAATGAAAGGCTCTCCCTGGGTTCTCCTCCATCTTCCTGTTCCACTTGATCTTTCACAAGTCTTGAGCACCAGTTGATATAATTGAGTTTATTGGAGCTCAAAAAACCCTCCCTTCTACTGAGAGCAACTTTAAAAAACAAACCTTGTTTCCATCTCTCTAATCCCTTTCCCACAAATGTACTGGGAGAACAGGGTTTGTAGTAGGTTCTGGGTAACAATGAATCTGAGCTCTGCTTGAGACTGAAGCAAATTCCTAAGTTCTGTTTGTATAAAGAACAGTACGCAAAGTTTTAATTATTATAAAAGGTATTCCAGAGTTTTCAAATGTATTCAATGCTGCCTTAATGGTTGTGCATGTAAATGCCCTGTAATTGAAAGCATCCATTTATGGGCCTGACTTGCTAAGTGAGCTGTAAATTCTGCTTTTCAGATTGGATTTAATGACTTTTATCATAAAGCCATAAACTGGTTGTGAACTGTGCCGAGAGGCAAACAATACCTAAGCTTACTTTGCCAAAATATTTGTAATTGTTGATTTGTTAAACTGAATTGCTGCAGGTCATGCGAAGGGATTAGGTTTTTGTAATAGAATGGAGAGTACAGGCAGCCCTGTGCTCAATACTCTCTGGGCTAGAAGAAATTGGCTACTGCAGAAAACCTTCCTAAACATTCCTCTCCACTTCCAGTAGCAGAAACTCCATTGCAAACAGTAAGCCTTCATTCCAGATGACTTTTTACTCTGATTACGTGTTTGACAGCCACAGTGCGAATTAAGACCAAGCAGAGACTGCAAGAGAGCAACTTCTGGGTCTCCCATCAGTTTAGTCTGGGGCTTGAGCTTGGTTTAAAACACTGGAGCATAAGAGTTTAACATCAGGTACATAGCACAGTGGAACCCTGCTTATCAAGGGGGTGGGGGAATGGCTTTTTTGAGGAACACTAGGCCTGTATTGAAAGTGAACTCGAATTAACTAATTGTTAAATGCAATTGTTTGGGCTTTAACAAAGTGGAGGAGCTGCTAAGCTATAAACTGAAACAGGTACCTAGGTAACTGATAGCAGTTCTGTGAATATTCCTGTCAAATTTAGCCCAGGAGTATTTATTTTCTAAAATAATGAAGCTGACACTTGCCTGTTGCACATGGAAAATTTTAGTCAAAATTAGTGAGGTGAGAAGGGCTTAAACTGCTGTGGTTTGGAGTGCTTACTCACTGCTTTTCTGGGGCTGTTAATGTCCTTTGAGTTTTAAGAAGGAGTACTCCGATGTCGTTCATAATACTAAAATAAGTGGAAGAATTTTGCATCTTTGTAGAGACAGGCGGATTGGCCAACTGCAGTTGTGGTAATCTTCCTCTTCTGCAATTCTAGGAGAGTTGCTAAAATACACTGGTCCCTCCAGTAGTTTAATCAAAGGTCAGTAAAATTAACAACTCTTCCTTCTCATGTCTCCTGTTGCAGGCAATTTTTGTGTGCCGTGAGTTCATGTGTTGGATGGAGTGCTAATTTTTCAATAGCAATACACCTTTTCATTACTGCATTTGGCTACAATTTGAGGTAGCTGTTAGTAATTGAAGAAAAATCCAGCTTCCCAAGCTTTTATAAGATCATGGTCATGCTTATTTAGTTTAGTATATGAGAAATTTGAGTTTTCTCATTTGATTCATAAACAAACTTCATGGAGTGAGCAAGAGGGAAAGAATACACTGTCATAATAGGTGAGTAATTGTGTTTTCAATGAATACAGTTATGTAGAGTTTCAAGATGCGTTGCAATACAAGAGCATGGTAAACTTAAAAGTGAATGTGTAAATCGAGCCTCTTTATGGGCATGTTTCAATTTGCCACTCTAAAGCTGTCCCAGAGGAGGAAATCCCTTTGCTCCTCCTGCCCTCCAAGGTCACAAGCATCATGCCTTGAACTTCATCAGCCCGTGTCAAAACAGAACCTTGGTCTTGCTCCTCAGAGCTCTGGTCTCTGAGCTGAGCTGGCCAGAGCTCCTTGGGAGGGGAACTCCCCAGAGCCACCCCCCTCTACTGGCTAATTGGCTGAAAACCTAAACTGGAGTCTGAAGGCATTACTCAGTAGGGCTGATCTCCCCTATCCTCAAAGAAAAAACCAAAACAAACCCTGACACCCAACCCCCAGTAAGGGAATACTGTCCTACTCTGACCTGAGTATGGGGAGGTAAGAATGAGCACCATATCGCTTTTTTTTGGTGATCCTTCTTCCAGAAAGGTATCACAAAACCAGGTATCCATTATTCATTTGTAGAAAATGAAAGAATTAGCCCTTCTGGAATCCTGAAAAGCAGTTCTTGGAGGAGTGGTGGGTGCAGTAGACTTGTCTGTTCCACTGAGTGATTTAAGCTAGAGTGTGTTCTGTCTAAAATGGAAAAGACTGACTTTTGATTTTAGTTTGAAGTTTATACTGAATTCAGGTGCATGTTGTGCAGTTGGTGAAATTGATAAAGAATCTTGTCCAGATTCCAGGATTAATGAAAGAAACATTGCCTTTAAAAAAATCTCAAAAATGGGACTATAATAGGGAGGAAATAAGCTTGTAGACTTTCTCTCAAATACCACAAATTATTTTCCTCGATCTTCTTTCCTTGGGAGCTTAACTTCTGTCCTCTTTATTCCAGAAGAGCTCTTAAAAATGAAATTTCTGTAAGCCAGAATACTTCTAGTAAAACCGGGAGAGATCAGATTTCTTTATTTCAAGTTTTAAGATGAATAAGCAGACTGATATGAAATATGTTGCATAAGGCTTTAGAATAAATTAGCCAGAAATCACTTGATATTTTTGGTAGCACCAGTGTGTTTATAGTATGTTCCAGACACTCAGGAAAGGAAAATTTCCCTTGAAGACTTTAGTCTGCTAGCATGCTGCCCTTAAGGTTTTCTTCATCTTTTATGCTTAGTTATTGCTGGGATCATGGGTTTAATATTTAATACTTGTTCCAGAGAACCACAGTAGAATGGAATAATAGCAGACATGACTCAAACTTTGACTTTAGAAGTTGCCAACTATGACAGTGTTTGACCAACTATAGAAACATGCGTGCATCAGGGAGCAGAGATACGCTGCGGGGGCAGAGATGAAACAAATACCACCAAAGTTAGGCAATTTGTAGCTTTTCCATTCTTAATCTGTTGGGAGTAACAGCACATGCTCTCTGTGTTCCAGCAATGTAAAGAAACTTTTGTACCTTTTCTGGGTAACAGTGAGTACTCAAAGCTGCAGTTTGAAGACACAGTCCAGAGATGGACTTGGGATGGAAAGGGATGAAGTGGATGTTTTCTGCCGTGGAACACACTGCTGACTTGGTGCTGCTAGTTCAGCTACAGTTGAGCTTGGAAAGGGATCTTGAAAATCTCCCTACAGTTAACTACAAAGTCCCTGCATCTTGATGTGTTGTAGTGGATATTGGAAATAGTACAGAGGAAGGAAAAAAAAAGATCAGATTTGGGCCATGCCATTGTGCCTCTGTAGAAGAGAGCAAAAGGGGGATGGTGCAAAGAGTAAGTGATGGGGAAGCACATCTGAGCTCCTTTTAAAAGCGAAGGCTGGGAGTACTCAGTTTTTTGAGGAGGTTGGCTGTAAACTACAAGGAAATCACAAAAAACCATTTTAAGTAAGAGGGGATGTTACATATTCAGCTTGTATTTAATCTGAGGCCGTTTCAGCAATGTGGAAATGCTTTTTGCAGCATTGGTAAAGATTGTTTTCTGTGTGCATTTGGGGGAAGAACATACTTTATTTTTTTTCAGTGGATAAAGAATGTGTACCAGGCAAGAATGTAGAGGAATGTTTTTAGCAAGCGGCAAGTGTCAACAGCGGCAATGTATGCAATTATTGTTCTTTAGGAGATCAACACTTTTTCTATTACTGTATTCGTTTGACGGTAAAAGGTATAATTGATGGATAGAAATGGGATGTGCTGGTCAAAAATGAGCTTTAACAGTGACTCCTAAACCCATTAGTATAAACGAAGTGTTTCTGGTACTCTCTGGGTGGGTACAGTTAGAACCCAACGCAGGTCTAGGGCTCCGTATTTTTATTTGAGCTCCTGACAGATGTTTGTCAGAAGACATGTGCACCCTGCCTTCTATCTCCAGTTTTTCATGAGGTGTAAATGTCTATCTTTGTACTTTTTATTTAAATCATAATGTGGAGAGCTTTAGGATAATATGACCAAAGGGATAAGTGCAAAGATAACCTTAGGCTGATACAATTTTTTTCTATGGTCCTTAGATTAGTCCTTATGCAGTGTCTTCAAGTACTTGTAATTTAATTGAAGAAGTAAAGCTTCCAGGCTTGGCATCTGTCCAGAGGAGCATCCCAAACTGTTCGAGCTGTGTTCAGATAGTTTCTTTGTGACAAGAGGCTGAGAGCCCTCTTATTTGAGAGAGGGATGTGATTCAAGTGTGCAGAATCATGAAGCGTGCAGACCAGATGAGTACAAATAGTTCTTCAGCAAGATTTGCAGTGGTAGTACAAGAGGGACTTCCTGAAACTAGGAAGGGAATAAATTAAATTGCTAAAAGTAGTTCTTTTAACGGTGGGCAGTTAAATGCTAGTGCAGTCTGCCAGAAGAGGTTGTGGAGGCACGTTCAAAAGGTGGTTGTAGTTGGGTTTGTGGACAGCAAGTCCATAAATTGGTGCTGATGGGAATAAGTAGCAATGTAGCCTTTAATTTTTTGTTGTAACAGTTTAAATCGCTGAAGGATTATGAGGTGGGTGGACTACAGAAAACAGCCAGGTTCACATGCTTTTCTTGAGTAGCATGTCCTTTTGCTACCCTTGGAGCCATTGGACCGCTAGGCTGGGTGCACCATTGCTGCTTTTTTGTTGCAAAATCTGCATTTATCCAATTGGCTCATAATTGAGCCCAATCATGCCATGCAGTTTGCACTATCTTCTCTAGGCTTGGAGCAGAGTTTTTTCATAAATTAAGCTGGCTGAAATACTCTCATGTGAGTACTCATCACAATTGGCTGAAGTATTAAGCTGAATGAAGTCCTGTCCTACTTGTGTCACATTCTCTCTGCTCACCCTTTGAAAGATACAGGGCCACTGCTGGAATAACTTACTGAAATTCTTATTGATAACTCCTGGCAAATCCCTGATATGGCAAAACAATAGCTAGAAGGAAGAAGTTAGTTCAAGCCTCCTAGACTCCTTGTCTGCAGCTGTGATGTATGTTGTGTTTTTGTTAAACAGCTGCTAAGCTGCAAAAATCATTGTTATAAAGGGCTCTTTAAATGTGTCCCTTGGTGTTTTGGGGTTTCTTACAGCTAATTTTCATGGAGGTAGCAGATCGAGTTGTGCTTTTTGACATCTTCTGCAGAAGCTGGATGGGCACACAGATCTGTAAGGCAACTGTATGAAATTAAGTATGGCATCTGGAAATTTCTGATTAGTTAGGTCTGAGCCTACAGCCTTTTGTAAATGTGAAAAGAGATTTTTTTTAAAAAATTTATTTTCCTCTGAGTATGTCAAAATAATGAGAGTTCAAATACAGAGAAAAAATGAAATGTATGGAATTTCTAAATTCTTTCCTGCTCCAAGACTTAAGTCACTCAATGTGCACTTAAAGCAGAAAGGCAGATCTTTGTTTAAAAAAAAAAAATCAAACCAGAATACAGAAAATTACATATCGTTCTTAAAGGAGAGAATACTGCAAAATTGAGCACTTCATCACAGGGAGTATTATAAAGCTGAAAAATTGGATAAAAGCGTTGAGAATGTTTGGAGGGCCTGGAAGAATAGGCTCTGAGAGAGGCTATTTACCACCTTGGTGGTAAATGAGACCTTTCTGAAGTCTGCATTTTATAAGGCTGACAGTCAAAGGAATATTCTGTGGCACTGAAAGGTGTTGAATTTGAAGCTAAAGAGCAGGAAATACTCAGATAAGGATAAGAATTGGTGTGTGGATCAGCAATGATTGTGCTACTTGATTGCCTACATCTGTCAGCACTGAATTTAATGTTCAGATATTACACCATCAATTGCTACTCTTTGAAACAGGGTCTTGAAAGCCAAAGAGGTTGTCTCCTTTAGTCCAGTCTTTTTGAATTTCTTGTGTGTGCCTCTGAAGCGCCCAGTGTTGGCCTTGCTGAAAGGTTGAAGGCTTTTTATAAAGCTCACAGTGACTGCTGCTCCCTGTTTTAGAAACCAAGTATATTTCTTCAACCATGGAGGCCATGCAAGCCTGCGTGTTTGATCTCTGGAGCTACTTGGTGTACTCATTAGGGGTCTAATATGTCCCACTGCCAGACCCTCAAATGGTTCAGAACATGTCAGGCTGCTTAAATTGGCTTTGTTACCAAAATGATTGCATTTAAAGCACATTTCCAGCTATACAGTCAACACTAGCACTTCAGTTGAAGTCCAGGGCTAGAGTTCTCTTTCCACACTGCTGTAACTCATCTGACATCACCTGTAGTACATCAGTACCATGTGTGAGCAGCTTGTTAGCTTGAAAGAGAATTAACTTGACAAAAACCCCACAAAATCGATCAGTTTTTACTCTTACCTGGCTGAATTTTTGTTGAAGACTATCAGCACTGATGCCAAGGTGGTGATGCCACAGGAAAGAAAGGAAGGAGAAGTGGGCTTCCTGTGGCAAGAAACTGTTGTGTTGGCTTGACTCGTTATGAAACTGTACCCTGAGTGTCCTAGTCAGTGTTTCATTAAAAATGTTGTCTATTCAGTTTATTTTTCTTGTTTGCAGTAGCCAGGCCTCCAGTGCAATGCTTTCACAGTCAGAAAAACCTACAGTTGGAGTTATTGGGGATGATTCGGTACTAATGTAATGTTATTGGAAGAATGAAAGTTCTTTATAGTCTTGTGTGAAAATAAGTGCTTTGACTTTTTAACAGGGCCTCTACTGACAGAAAAAGGGCAACAGTTTAAAACTGAGAGGGGGTTGATCTGGATTGGGGATAAGGAAGAAATTCTTGCCTCTGAAGGAGGTGATGCCCTGGCAAAGGTTGCCCAGAGAAGCTGTGGCTGCCCCATCCCTGGAAGTGTTGCAGGCCCGGTTGGAAGGAGCTCTGAGCAGCCTGGGATAGTGGAAGGTGTCCCTGCCTATGGCAGAGGGTGTAACAAGATGATTTTTAACAGTCCCTTCCCAAACCACTCAGTGATTCTGTGATTTAGGATGGAGTATTTTGGATGACTTGCATGAAGTTATCAGTGTTGGTCTTGGTCCCTGTTAACTGGAACCTCTGTCTCCTGGACCCCAGAAAACTAAGTTGCTTGCTTCAGTTGTATTTTTGGGTGCTCTGAGAAGCTGGTTTATGGAGGTGTACTTTATTTGAAACTGAAATGTCATGCCTACTGAATGTTCTGTTTTGTGGAAGTTGCAAAGTTATGACTTAAGTTACCTGTAGAATATAATCTAGTGTTTGTTGACTTGGCCCTCACTGAAACTGCAAAAATGTGACAAGGCATAAATTAGCCATGAATGCTGTAGCCTGAAGTACCTCGAATCACGCTGTTGTGCAGGTGGGAGACTTCAGTAAAATGAAGTTGGTATATTTTGGATAGATATGGGGAGTGTGCCTCTACAGGTTGGAGAGGCACGTAAGCTGCCTTCAAAGCTCAAATCAAGTAGCCCGAAGGTAGTGTTAGCTTTTAGCTGAAACAAGGCATTTTCAGCTGACTGAACTAACTTACACGGCTTGGGAATATGGGAACTTTCTGGAGTTCAAATACCCATTTGTTGCCTGGAAATAGGATCATTTTAGACTTCAAAGCTGTGCTTCCATCCGTAGGACCATTAATGTCCTTGAGCAATTTCTAACAGCTGTCTGCCTGTTGATTTCAGGTATTTTATTTTAATACCAAAAACTGGCCTAATGGAAGCTGCAAAAGCAAGATGCTTTTTTCTAAGTGGCTATCATTTCTCTTTTAAATGATTTGAAGTGCATATTGCAGTGAATGCTAAACATAGCTCCAGTTTCAGCATCCCATTTAATATTTCATTTTATATTTATATCCTGATCAGGTAGTTATACTGAATGAAAGGCTATCAAAATTGAAAACAGACAGTTCTACTACCCTGGTGCCTGCAAACTAAGATTTTAACTGTTCCTTTAATGAATTTTGAAAGACTTGATTTTAAGGGCTGCCAGCTGAGAAGATTCATTATCTGTAGGCCGTTGAATTTTAGAGGGGAATAGGCTTATTACCAGACTTAGGGGGAATTTGAAATTGGTGTCCCCCACGGAACAAAAATTGGTAGTTATTTAAAACATGACAAAATGAGAAAAGGTTTGTGAAATGGCTGGCTGTTGGGAGGTTTCTGTCAAGCCATAATGACTAAATGACCTTCCAAACACAATTTCGCCTGCTCAATTAATTTGGAGATGGGCAGAACATGCATATTTGTGTATGCAATTTGCCAATCACTTGTGGAAAATATTAATAAATTACTAAAATCAGCTAGCCTAGGTGCAAAGCTAGACTCAAGTTACCTTCTGTATTTGCTGAAGTTTGCTTTAGTCAGGAAAGACTTGAGAAAAAATTAAATTTCTGTTCCAGCAGTAATCTTGGTCTGTGTTAGCTTTTGAAGAGTCTACAGCACACTTGATCTTTATTCATGAAGTACCTGACCATGATACAGACTACTTCTGAGCTATTTATCTTTTATTTTGGGATGCAGTGTCCTGTGGCATTTGGCAGTGAAAGGTCCTAAGGGAGATAGGTATTTGTTTCGTGTGAAACCTCAGTGCTAACGTGTCTCTTGCTTTGGTTTGTGTTTTTAGGGATCGGACGGGAATCTCCAATTTACTGCTTACTGAGTGCTCTGTCTGGTGAAAGTCATGTCGTCCATATTGCCATTCACTCCGCCCGTTGTGAAGAGACTTCTGGGGTGGAAAAAATCCGCTGGTGGCACTGCAGGGGCTGGTGGTGGTGAGCAGAATGGTCAGGAGGAAAAGTGGTGTGAAAAAGCAGTGAAAAGCTTGGTCAAGAAGCTAAAGAAAACAGGACAGCTGGATGAGCTTGAGAAGGCAATTACCACTCAGAATTGCAATACAAAATGTGTGACAATACCAAGGTAAGTGCTGTTGTATTTGAAAGTGTTACAGCCAGTTAGGAGATGACTAAATGGATGCTCAGAACTCTTGTGAACAAATGACTGAAAAAACAGTTGCATGCTTTTGATTCTTTAAAATTGTTTAAAATCTGTATTGGATTTTTATAGTGCTTGCTTATAATTGAATCCCATGCTTTGTGAAGTCACAATTTCTTTACATTTCAATTTTCATTGCTATGTAGGTTCCTGTTTGTGTGTATTCTGGTGATGTTTGACACTGTTCTTAGTCTGTAGCACTGCCTTACGCTTTTATTTAATAACCCTGTCTATACTTGGGGAGGGGGGCATACTTGAGGCAACGCTTTCACTTTAAAAAAAACCCAAAAGACTAGTTTTTCCTTGGTCAACACTTCAGTCCTCTAATTATTTTCAGTTATATCTGCTAGCTTAAATTGTACAAGCTGCCTCCATTCCCCCATTTGAAGGGAAATTTTATCTTTGGAGGCAGGTTGTCTGAAGACCAGTTTATTTACTGTAATTATTGTTATCATTTAATGAAAACACTTTTGTTAAATAACTTGGGGTATTTCTAGAATTGCTCTTCTGCTCCTGATATGTATAAACATTTAGATGAACAACTTGCATTCTACCCCTTTGACTTTCCCAGCTTAATTCATAGCAACTGCTGTGCGAGAGCAAGGGTTATGTTTGTAAGTATAATGCAGTCTGTTCTTGATTCATGTTGCACTGAAATCCCACTGGGGTGCCGGGCAAGCTCATTGTGTGTGACAGAAGTATCAAATCACTTCACAGGTGTGGTTTTTCCCTGAAAAAGTTAGAGGATCTCACTTTTCTGGGCACTTAAGTCACTCGACGCTAAAGTTATTTATAGGGGAGAGGAACTACATCTGGTTTATGAACTTCATTTCTGTATTAGCACATTCATCCCAGCTACTTTTAAGCTTCTTATTAATCATAGCGCAAACTAGATTTGACTGGTGTCACTAATGATTCCATATATCAAATGTGTTGTAGGTGTTATCTGATAATGGTTTCAGCATTCTGTTTTAGATTTGACACAGCTGTCTGGGGAAGTCATGAGTATGCTCTGAATGAAGTGACTACTTTAATTCATTTTTTTTTTTCTCTATTCTGTTCACCTTTTGTTTCTAATGCTGCCCTCTACTTGTATTTTCTTCCCTAGAATATACCCTAAAATTTCTGTCTTTCCCTTCTGCTTTCTTCCATTTGCCAGATGGAAACAATCAATTAAAAAACATTAGCGCTTTCTTGTCTTGGTGTATTATCAGAAGACTAAGATTGGAACCTGTAAGGTTATATATTTCTTGAGATGACTCTGTGTATTTAGCAAGTCTTTACTGTGACTAAGATGAAGTGCTTAATTGGAAGGTGTTTCATATGACAGAAATTAAACACACTTGATATAAATTCTGTATCTATGTTCTAGAGCTCTTGGATTTTCTAAAGCTCTCCTGCAGGGATACTGGAGCAGTAGACATTGCTACGTCAGAAGAACAGATGTCTGCACTGGATTTTGTTAGAAGATACAAACGATATTCTAATACATCATTATTTTTGAGTAGACTCTAGTCTACTATGAGTATGCCTGCATAACCTTTTGTGCTAAAGTGGACACAATAAATAATTCTTTAAAATGGTGTACAAATGTTCTGAGACCAGCAGTTCTTACTGTTCTCTGTCCTCGACTCAGCTGTAAAAAGGACTGGACCTTGATTTTATTCGTCTTGAGTACCCTAGGAGTTAAGCCAGAAACAGTTTTTCAAGTGATGTTGGCTATTGTACAGGGTTTACTTTTAAAGTAAAAAATGGCTTTGGCATTAAGCGGCAGAGTGATATCAGGGTCACCAGCAGTGCCATACAGAAATTTTGAATTTCATAGCTGGGTTTTGTATTGTTGATATTATTTCACTTTGACAGCAGTAGTCTGGGTTCCCAAGAAATAACAAACATCGACTCAGTACTGTAATGACTTCTTGGAGATTCTGTTCTTGGATTTAGTAAGTTAATGAAACCACTGCTTGAGACCCACTTTAATGAATGTCTTAAAGATCTGCAGATCAGCAGGGATAAATAATAAAATGCTGAATTTGAAACTTTTTTCCTTACTAGTCAGCAGGAAGTTTGTGGTGCCAAGCTGCTGAGATGCAGTTCTGATGTGACAGCTGGGCTAGCTTTCCAAATGTTGTTCTGCTTGGGGACGGCTTTTGTATGTGTTGTTTTTTTTAGCTAGCTTTAGTTTTACTTAGTAATGCTCTTTAATTTGGTGTAGATATCGACAACTGTTGTGGGATGCTTCTGTTTGCCACTGTTGCATTATTCCCTCAAGAAAAGTTCCAGTTGCACTTTCTCAAGTTACTGGTCCCCTGGGAGATCTCCGGAGAGTTTGATACACTGTTTAACTCTAGTATGCTTTTTCATCATTGAAACCTAAAGCATCTAAACTCCTACCGACTTTCCACAAAACTGAGAAGCAGCTTGAACAAAAGTTGTATTAAATCACCTACTCAGAAATCTTCATTTCTTTCTGTGTGTCATCGATAATCGTGTGAATCAGGTTTGTTCTGCTCCTGTGCTGTTTGTCAAGGTGACTGCACACTCAGGGAGGCTGATCCTGTGTGTACTACACAAAAGCTGCTCATGTGGTAATTAACACAACTTCTTACGAGACTAATGGAGGTTCTGAGAAAGCAGAAGCAAACAGATGGAGTGGGTGTTGGCATTGCACAGCAGGACTCCTTAGCTCTTCATAAGTGGGTCAGTAATCTAGAGCAGAGGCTAAATGAGTACAGAAGTCCTTTTGACACCAGCCCTCTAAGTAATTTGTAGTTATCTTGCTGAATCCTCCCAGCAAGCCAGTGGGATTCTAATCACATAATCCCTGTGTATTCTGAAACTAAATGTTGGCACATGAGTTCACTTTTCTAAAATACGTAATGAAGTTGGTGGCATTTAAGAACTTGTTCATGCTCTCCCTTGCAGTTTTGACATGGGCTCAAGATGCATTCAGTGAAGGAACAGTGTGAGCATCCTTCTTCTGATGGAGCAGTTTCTTCCTTCTTCACCTGGATTATTCTTTTGAATCATAGAATCTTAGAATAATTCGGGTTGAAAGGAACCTTAACGATCATCTATCTTCAGCTCCTCTGCTATGGCCATGTGCAGGGGCATCTTCCACTAGACTTGGTTCCTCAAAATCTTGTCCATAAATGCTTTGTAACTAGTGATGGCTAAAATCCAAGCATTTAACAAACCAAGCTATGCCATGTAGTGAATAATCAAATGGCATATGGATAGTCTTATCTTCGTTTAATAAGTTGTTTTAGTGGTAACAGCACCGAGAATTGGAATCCAAAGTATGGAAACACAACTAGTTTCAGCATCCCAGTATTTTGGTGCGATCAATTGAGTGGTTTTTCTGTCTTAAAAAGAGTACAGATACGCGTCATGCTTTATTTTTGCTTCTTTTAAATGACACCAAAAAACGGTTGCTTTGGTAAAATGCCTGATAATGTACAACTAATAGAAGAATTTAGCTGGGTCAGGTTTGGAATAGTATTGACTGGACTGTTGTAGTTTGTATTTTTTCAAAATTGGAAATAAATTTTTAAAAAACTGCTAGAGGAAGGGAAGCATTGAATTGAGGAAGGGAAGCATTGAATTTGGACAAATTTTGTTGACATTAATAGCAGTAGTTATATTACAGTTATTACTTGTAGTTGTTTTTGATGCTGTATGTGGAACAGTAGTTAACACTTGAACCTCAGCTTTAATTTGAGGCCTTAGTTCCTGCAGAGGAGGTAAATTTTACTGCTGCTTTATATTAAATTGCATCACAAACGCAGAGCAATGTGGAATGTTGATGTAAAGCAATCTGACAGATTTTTGGCTGAAGTAAGGTTTTAAAAACCAGCTTTCTGAAATAGCAGCTTGGAGACTTTCTTCTGGGGTACTGGTTCCATGCAGGTGCGTCAGAGTCTCAGGTGAAACACAGCAGTTGCTTCCAGAGCAGAGTGAGGGCTAATATTCCTGTCGAGCTCTTGCTTTTCAGCCTGCTTTGCCATTAGTTTTAGTATTATCTGGTCTCACATGTGCTCTCTTTCTATCCTGTTTAACATGAGGAGAGCATCTCTGTGCTATGGTTTTTAGAAGCTTATTTTTGCTTGCTTTTCTGCAGCTTCCCAATTTTGACTTTGAGAATGAGAGTAAGAATATAGATGATCTATTGAATTTACAGTCCACAGTTAGATTTCTAGAGCACCTGGGTTCTACTTCCAATATGAGTTGAATTCTGGTTTTTTGTACCATTCAGAATCAAAGAAAAAACCCTGCAATGGGTTCCTTGGTTTTGGGAATGTGGAAGATTGTGAGGGAGTGTTGGGAGTGTGAATCAGACAGCTACAAATGAAGTGATTGGTTGGAATTACTGATCAGCTTCATTGACATTGGTATTTCTTTGAGTTTTTTAGGATGAAGTAGTAATATCTCAAGTGTTTTAAAGCTATACTTGTATGGCTTTCACTTCATCCGATAGTGAAGGCTGGTATTTTTTTAACTGCTGTCATGGAATTGATCACACCCTGGTTCTGTTAGAGAAATAAGATGTTGTTATTTAAGCATTTCATTCAGAGTACCTTTCTGATACTCTTTCCTAAAGAATGTACAATGCAGTGGCATATATTGATTGCATCTGAAGGCTGTAATGTTTTTAGGTTTGGTTGTTGTTTGGTTAAGGGTTTTTTTGTCGGGTAAATATCCATGTGACTTCTGAGCCTGAAAGACTGCTGTCTGCTCTTGATGCTGAAGTGAACAGTGCTATTGATACTTGACTTCTCTTAGACTTGCTTAAATTATCCGGAAAATAAATCCAGTCTATCTTAATTTTTCCTGTATTTCTGATGTATTCTACAATGGCTAAGTACTTAAAACTGCAGAATCTGATGAAAATTTATCAAACACATGAAAACGAGGCCATTTGACATGACCAAAATCCTTTAAAAGAACTGTGTTTCTCTATTATATAAATGTTATTCCTTTGGTTGCCTGCCCTGCAGCTCTTTCCTCATTCCCTACAGTGAGTTAGCACTGTGGGTAAGACATGGAGCCTAGGCATGGTTTATGGCACATGGTAAAATTGTTTTCTGAAGGTTGGCTCTCTCTTAGTTACTCTGAGCCTCCATACGTGAAACTTACAGGTGCTGATCTCAGTCTCAGCACAAGAGTTAGCAGCAGGTGTACACTGGGCAAAGAAATGCCCCGTTCAAAGATGGGGTAACTGGCTTGGAACTGCTGCTTGAAAACAAACAAATCTTTTAAAATTACAGCTTTTTGATGCCTTTTTCTTCACATAACTGAGTAAAAAATAAATTTGGCTGTAAAGAGCACAGTTCTTATTGAAAAAAAAAAAAAAACCTCTTCTACCAGTTAGCATGTTTTCTTGAATTTCTTGGGAATATTTGTCAGGAAAGTGATCACATAGCTGCATGCAGTAACCTAGTTTTAGGAATGCTTTTGATCACCAGTATAGCAGAATTGTCAAGTTGATGTGGCTTCTAGAATAGATTGTTTTCAGGCTTTAATATCTTTTCCCAAAATAGATTACTTCAGAGGGCAGCAATACAGGTACTCATTTGTTCCTTCTCGGGTTAAAGCCATAGTACATGGGTGATTTCAGCAATTAAACTGGAGAGCAAGGGAGAGTTTCACTGGGAACTGTTCTAGGAGAGTTCCCAACATCTGCTAAGCTATGAGTGAGTTAGTGAAGAGGACAGCAGTAGGCAGTTGGGTTGGCATAGTAGATCCTAAAATAACATTGCAATCCAGACAGAGGTGAAGCCTGTTTTCCCAGAAACAAAACTTGGCACTGTCTGGTAGTTTGTAGCAGAGCTGGGGTAATCCAGTGTTCAAGCTGGGGATGGACACTTACTCTTAATCGTAATTTAATATATAAAAAATGTTCTCAAACCACGTAGTGTTTCTCAGTCTGGATGCATTCAGTTAGATGTAAATTAGATCTCTAAATGTATCAGAACTATAGTTGAACATCTTAAGCTTTCAAAAATATGTATAGATATTTAAGACAATGCATCAAAGTTCACTAAATTACGTTTTTCATTGCTGAGATTACAGGAGTAACATGCTCGTAAATTGTTTGTTGATAACGTGACTCCCTTTCCTCATGGTGGGATTACTGAGGATGAAGCAGACCCACCTCTGCTTTTCTCTTGTTGGAAATTCAGTACAAAAAAAATCTTTAGCACAAAGCTGAAGAAATCTTTCCTGCAAATATGGCAAGAAACAGCTGAGATTTTGTGGAGGGTTGGCCAAGATTAGCTTCATAGTCTTGTGCACCTCACCTGGTGCTGTGAATATTTCAGATGTGTTCGTTGGAAAGGCGTAGCAGGAGGATCAAATGGGACTGCCCTGACTCTGCAGTCCCATAATTATGGTGGAACTTCAGTATTGTTCTCTGTAAAAGACTAAAGGATATGCTTATAGACAAAAGGATACTGGCCCTAATAATGTAAAGTGACATGTTCAATCTGTAGGCTGCAAAACACCTTTAGATGCTGCATGGACCTACAGTGGGAAATAAAAATTCAGATGGGGTTTGACTTCAAGTCTCCCTGAATCTTAATGTCTAAACTTGAGTTCAGCAATTAATATGGCAGTGTTGGTAATATTACCATGCTGAGCACTGTTATTCCTTCTTTTATTAACCCTTTCAATATAATTTCCACGTTATTGCCTAAAAGCAAATTTTGTTAGTTTTCTCCTATTTGATTTATTATGTTGGTATATTTCATGTGTAGAGAAGGACACAGGATTAATATGAGCACAAGGTAATGCTTTTTTCCCTCTAATAGCTTAGTTTTCCTGTACTACCACTTCCTACTGGAATAGTCTCTCTCCAGGGATACCTTAGAGCTCCTTCAGGTACCTTAAATGGGCTGCAAGAGAGGGACTTTGGACAAGGGCCTGGAGGGACAGGACACAGGGAATGGCTTCCCACTGCCAGAGGGCAGGGACAGATGGGATATTGGGAAGGAATTCCTGTCTGTGAGGGTGGGGAGGCCCTGGCACAGGGTGCCCAGAGCAGCTGTGGCTGGCCCTGGATCCCTGGCAGTGTCCAAGGCCAG
Organism: Ifrita kowaldi; assembly: GCA_013398055.1. Classification (NCBI taxonomy): domain Eukaryota; kingdom Metazoa; phylum Chordata; class Aves; order Passeriformes; family Cinclosomatidae; genus Ifrita; species Ifrita kowaldi. The sequence continues at coordinate 267,374 of VZRS01014614.1, read as the reverse complement.
GCTGGACAGGGCTTGGAGCAGCCTGGTCTAGAGGAAGGTGTCCCTGTCCATGGCAGGGGCTGGAATGAGATGAGCTTTTTACTGAAATTACGAATAGCAATTGTGTTCAAGTGTAATGGAGTGAGGTTTAATTACAAATACTAAAACATAACTGTTAACTTGTTTTGTGGCACAGCTGTGGCTGGTGGTGAGGGCTGAATTGCTGTAGCTGAGGTTAAGCTTTAGTGTAGACATAGCTCAGGTTACAGCATCTTACGGTGATGTCATCCTGAAAAAGGAAGTCTTAGAGTATTAAATAAAGATACTTAGGGCTGCCAGTTTTAAGCTCGTGCGATTCAGGAAGCCATGTGACTTACCCACATAATTTGTTAGAATTGGTGTACCAGGCAGAGAGTATTGGCATGTCATTTGAGCTAGGTCAATGTGTAAAAATATAAATGTGTGAGATACTTAGCCAGGAGCAAAATGCTGTATAGTTAAAAGGCGCTTGTCTCTCGAGTCAGGAGGAAAAAATGTTGAATTTTGAGGATTATATTGTATACTAACTGAAACACTGGATAAAGGATCAGGGAATGTGGATTCTGGCCTTGGCTCTGCTGCTTTTTCCCAGGTAACCTAAGTTTTTAATTTGCTGTCATTTTTCTGCCTATAAATGGAGATTTTTTTTTTAAGGATTGTAATAAGGCCACCTTCACTTCAGTGGCATAAGGTGTATTAATTGTTTAGTGAGTAACCTTAAAGTATTTTTTGCTGTTGGAGTATCAGTGATGATAAGCAAGTTGGGGGTGAAAATGTGATTGGTTAGAATTTGTAGAAGTTCGTTGTTCAAGTCAGTGTTGTACTTCATTAGAATTGCCTTAATGGTAAGAAGCAGGAAGAGTCTGAAACGAAAATAAGTGTTAAAGCTTGCTTAATTTTTTTTTT
>VZRS01014614.1:165383-266417 GCA_013398055.1 Ifrita kowaldi | reverse complement strand
TTTTTTTTTTTTTAATATGTGATTAATTATCAGGTTAATAACTGATGCTGGGGCTACTTGTGTTACTTTAGCAACTTACGTGCGCAGTAGGTTCTGGTAGAAAGCTCTGACTAGGAAGAGCAATACCTGCATCTTGGCAGTTCTTGCTGCCATTAAGAAGACATATTAGTCACTCCAAAAAAATATGTTGACTGTGCTTTATTGTCAATACCGGCCCCAAAATTATCTCATAAATAGTTGTTATTTTTTCTCTCCAATAAAGGAATCAGTCTTTACCCAGCCCCAGTCAATGCTGAACTATTCCCTAGCTTGCTGTGGTAACTTGTGCCTTTATATCTGGCCAGCTATTCAGTTTGGTGAAGATTGCTCTCATCATTATATTCTTCTGCAGAAGTCAGCCATTTTAGTTTTCTTGGTACTGTAACAAAACACCTGAGTGCTGTTTTTACTGGTGTGAGTGTTTTATGACAACCCGTCCAATTTTACAGGAAAAACTTCCCAAATATGTAGCTCAGGCTATTAGCCTAGGAAGAATTTATAGGCTAAACAAGATACTGCAGTTCCTTTACTGCTGCAGCTTTGAACACAAATAGCTTGTTAATAGGCTCCCTACTGATTTAATCCTGCTCGTAATGTACACCTGCTAATTTAATAAAAGTAATTTCCCATGTCTTGTTTACTGCTTGAGGTTTTTTTTTTCACTGACTCAGTTGTGCTGCTGATTGGTGGAAAGCTTCTAAAATTTACTGTGTAAAGTGCCATAGTCTCATCATGAACAGCTTTCTTTGGCTTCTGTCACACTGCATTGTTTGAGGCCGACTGGCAGGATACAAGAGAACAATCGGGAGCTGTAGTAACTTCACATCTCACTGCATATGCTTTAAAGTTGGCAGAAGAACAATGAGGTTGGGGAAATCCCCTTGAACAAGTGCTGCACAGTAATCTGACTTCAGCGTTTGTGCAGGAAAGATCCTCCACACTGTCACTTTCCATTACAAAATGTACAAGCCAATTTTAGAACAAGAGTTGAAAATTTTCACTTAGAGTCTTTGCTCATAATTGTAGGTAAACAGTCCCCTTTTTTGGGTTCTTGGTTTGTTTTTTTCTTGAGTACTGAATAGAGAAAAGCCCGGTGCAAATGAAGCATATTCAGTTTTGCTTAAATGCAGAATTTCAAAGTTACTGTTTAGTTCAATTAGTGAGTAACCTCCCTGAACTGGTCTTTACTTCACCTTAGTTTTGTGGAAGGCTTCAGGTTGAGTTCCTCTGATACTTGAAATAATTTCTACTCATGCTGTAGTGTTGCAGGTTTGAACGTGAAGAAAGGCTTATGCCAACTGATGTGGAATCTCGCAGATTTCTGACACAGAAAGTCATGTTTGAAATGGTTTTTGACTCAGGTGTTTGGCTGAAACAGTCTTGTCTCTTTAATAGACTGTTCAAATGTTCATCTCGTGGACTCCAACTGCATTTTTCAGGAGCAGCTTCTGAACCTTGCTGCGTTTGCATAAACCTACAGCAGCACAGCCTCCAGTCACCCAAGCTCCTTGATAATTCTTTACTCTCTTTATGTCTTAAATATCCCCTTCTGCTACAGTGAGGGGAACTTGAATATAAAGTCAACAGCCATACCAGGGAAAGGAATTCAAATGTGTCCATACCCATAAATTCCACAAAAGTAGTAACAAAAATGCTTTTTCAGTTCTTCTGCATTTTAATTTTGAATGTCTGATGTTCTGTTTGTCCCATGTACCTGTCTTGCAGACTGATGCCTTGTCTAAACACAGTTAATACCCAAAAATTAATACTTTGCTGTCCACTGTATGTCTCAATTAGATGAATGTAGGAGGAAGACAGAAGGGCTCTACCTAGTTCAAGCTGTATTAATGGCAGTCATTTAAAAATTCTGTAATTCTGTTCACTGATGGGAAGACATTTTTACTGGAGTTGAGTGTCAGTGTGTTTGTTGATCCTCTAGGAACCCCTCAACGTTTTGGCCAACAACCACAGCCATTCCAAGAAGGATTTAAGCAGCTTTCCTTAGAGCAAAATCCATGTATCTGTTAACTTAAACATTAATGTTCTGTGAGCCTTTGAAACTCCCATCTCTTTGGCTGCCATAACGACAGAGAGAGCAGAGCAACCGGCACCTCAGCAGAGGGCAGGTGGTGGTAGATCAGGGCTGGCTTCTGGTAGGTGGAGTGAGGAAAAGAAACTGTTGGATGTCCTGGGAAAGTGCTTTACCTGTTAAGCAATTGGATGTGAGGCAAGAGCACTTGTGGGCACAGTCTTCAGATGCATTTTGTGGGTGTGGATTGTGAGCAAGATGTTGAAGACTTCAGGACTTGCCCAAAGTCTTAACACATCCTTTCTGCCTAAGCTCTAAGTCAGCAAAGCTCAGGAAGTAACTTTAATTCTTATTCTAGAGGTGTCTCCCGCATATTCCAATATTCTGATGACAGTATCTGCTGTGGGGTCCCACGTTCTCTTCTGGGCCTGAGGAGAGTAGAGGCCTCTAGTTAGGCCCTTTTGCTATTACTTTATTGATTTTGCCTTATCAAAAGCATATAAGGTAATATAATATCTAAGCAAACATGCAAAGGGCATTTTAAAAATAAAATACTGCTTTCTTCTATCTGAACAATGCAACTCTTCAAGACTTTTTATGGCTTCCTTGCTAGTTGTGAATTTTCTTTAATATTCCTCAAAATATGGGCATTGTCAGTGTGGGTGATGTCATTTTCAGACATAATTTTGTGGGTTTTTTGGTAAACAGGGATGTCACAAGTACCATTCAATTCTCTGCCTCAGTATGTTGCTTGGGGAATCATTCTCTAAGCATTCATTTGAAATTCCTTATAAGAAACACTTACTCTTTAGCTGTATAATAGTTAGTGTTTCTTTAAGTTTTCATAGAGACAGTCTGTTGTTTGGGATGTGGATCAAGGTCAGTGTGTTCTCTGCTTCACCAGTTGTCTGCCAGGTGTGCATGGCTTGGGCTGCAGCAGGGATTGTAAGTGGCCTCCCTGCATTGAGCACTTCATAACATACAACCTCTGTTTTTCTTCTTGGGTTTCTCGAGATGGGTGTGTAACTCATAGGGGCTATCCAGAGGAAAGTTCAGTTTGAAACGATGTATTAAAAGATCCTGTCACTGTTGTTCTAGGAGTAATCTTTTTGTCAAGTTAACATGCTTTTTGAGGACTGTGGACAAGGGAAGTATCTTGCAGAGCTAATCTGTCCCCCTCACTACCCCGAATACACAGTAGTTTGAGAAGGTTAATCGAAACATCTCATGTTTTCTCAGCTGTCCATCAGTTGCAAAACAGCCCACGCGAGTGGTAGCATCAGCCACTCACCCACTTGGAGGATGACGGACTATTTGAGAAAAATTACTTGACTTGGCCCTTGCTTGGTAGCTGTACCTGTTAGCTTGTGGGGAAAGCTTTCACCACACCTACTGTGACTAATAGTGGTTAGAGAACTTGAGATAAAGGTCATTTTTTAATGTCTGTTGAAAGTATGATCTTCTGTGAGATTTGTCTGCTGTTAACAAACCAATTTGTTGTGGATATATCAGCTGTATATTGTGTTGGATAGGTCTTCATATACAGGTACTTTGTCCTTTGATACTTCTGAGTTTCAGGTCTGCAAAGAATTAGCTGTAAAGAATACAGCATTAACCTGTGAAAATGCATTGAAGTGGCATCTCAACCCGCTGCCTGATACTATCATAGAGCAGTTTAAGTTTCTAAAGACGAGAAACTGCAGCAGTTAGAAAACCTTTATTGGATATAATAGTGTAACAAATGAAAGTAGTGTAGGAATTCCAAGTTACCATTTCAAGAATGCCATCTTAAAGCATAAACATCCCCATCCTCAGAGCTTGTTGGGTTCACCTAGTAATAGGTTTTTCTTTATTGTTGTTGTTTTTGGGTTTTTTTGTTGGGTTCCCTCCACCCCTTGGTTGGTCTTTAGCGAGCTGCTGTTGCGAATGCTGTTGTACACTTGTCATCTTCACTAGATACAGGGCATCTAGGAGTCATTGGTTTCGATGGCTGTTTTTGAATACGTGACTGCGGGCAGTTTTTCTGTGCTTAGGTTCTTCTTACCTCCAGTTAGACTGCTTCAGTGTTTGTGAGATGCTGAGCTGCTGAGAGCTGTGATGTTTGGTGGAGAGTAGGGAACTGCAGGGCAAGTTTCCCAGCAAAGCTGTTAGCTCATGATTTCCGTGGGCTGCTTTTGGATGCTCCACATCTTTGGTCTTTGAGCATAAGACTTGCGGTCAACTTCCTGCTGAGTCTTGAAGGAGACTGAGCTGCATTGCATGCCTTTTATTTCTGAGCCCTGACACCACCTCTGTGCTGCTTGACCTTGCCATTTAGAAGTTTTCAGGCTCTACTCCCCACCTGCCTTTGAATGCAGGGTAGAGACTCCTTGATCAGATCTGCGTTTGAACAGACCATATGGACAATGAAAAAAGAAAGAAATATTTTACTTCAGCTTGGTTTCCATGGTATCCTGGGAAAATTGCTCTTGAACTTTGAGGTGCTATCCTTCCAGGATCTCCTAGTATTGAGAGAAAAATAAAGGTAGCACTGATTGTTATCAGCTGCTTTATTCTGTCTTACAGCACTGGGCTAGCATGTCAGGATTTGGGAGAAGAGAAGATGATAAAATGCTTTGAAGAGCCTTGTATCTGTATTTTTGCCTATGTAGGCAGTTTGTTGCACATGTGACCAGGAAGAAGTGTGCCTTTAGAAAAGGCAACAGGAGCCTTCAGTGTTTATCAAGATTGCTTGTTGGCCTGGCACTCAGCAGAACTAGAGAAAACTAGCTACTGGCCCTGAAACAAGCACTGGGCAGCTCAAATGCTGGGCTCTAACAGTATCTTTTGTACATCATGTTCCACTTTTGTGTCCCCTGTGGACATCCTTGAAGTTTTAATCTGAAGTAAATGGGAGTTATTCAATGACTTTTTTTCTTTTCCCACAGTGTTAGAGAGGTTAATTGCATCCTGTGCCTCCTGCTTTTCTGGCTATTTTGATGTGTTAATTTTTTTAGCATACATCCATTTATGAGGAAGGTTATTAAGTCATTTTCCTCAGTTCAGATGCTGCATTTTGTATTTGATGTAATGGTTTTGAATATACTTTATAAAATTCTATGTAAACTTTATTCGTAAAAGCATTCTGAAAGATGAGAGGTTATGTAATGGTTCCTGATTTATATTCCACTAAATATGCACATACATAAATGTTTTTTTCTTGGCTGTAGTGTGTTCTGAATGTGTATGTGGGGTGGAGGGAGGCAGGGGTATAAGGTACAGTTACAGTTTTCAGCAAGTAATCTCTGTCTTCTACTTGAAGCATAAAGGTCTGCTTTTGGATTCTGGGGAAGAAGGAAAACAAGTTTTTTTTTTTTTTTTTAAGTAACTGTGTAAGGCCAGTTACTTAAATAAGTAAATCTAAGGAGTTAGAGACACTTGAGGAAGCGCTCCTAGTTGTAGGAGCTCAGTGCCCAGCTCACACTTTTACTGTTGTTTTGTTGAGTTTGTACTGAGAGACAAATCTGTGCTTTCAGTTCTGCAAGAACATTCAGTCCAGGGCTTTGTAAGACATTACTTAATACCCTTTTCGTAGACTTGCCAGGCTCTGTTTCTCCTTTGAAGAATGGGAGATTCTGGTGGCAAACTACCTATCCACCTATAGTTATGTGTAAATACGTGTAAATATTAATGTATTTTTTTGCTAATTGCTGCCCTTTAACAGAACTTTTGTGGGGGTCTGCTTTTCTACCCCAGGCTCTATCACAGAATGGTCTCAATGGAACAACCTTTGTCCGGCTTCTCTTAAAGGCGAGTGCCACCACAGCGCAGTGTAAATTGTTTTCAAGAAGAATTCATACCTGTGGTTTTTATTTGTCATTTGTTAACTTATTAGCTCATCCCTCTAGCAGGTGATTGGAAGAGGAATCAGTATTTCACACTGAATTACTGAATCTTTACATTTTCTGTTGCAAGATAATGAGATCAGGACCTCTGTAACTTGATGTCATTGACAAGCAGGAATGGACTGCTGTAGCTTTGAGTCATTCTGTTTGATGAATGTGTGTGCCTGGTTCTGTACACTTAAGTGAGCAGATGACATTATGTCACGGTAAGATGGGATGCTGGAGATGCCAGTAAAAACATTGATCAGTTCTGCAGGGATGCAAAATGGTTCGATAGGAGGAGTACTCGGAGGAGTATGGCAGGTATCTTATGAAAGGAGCTTAACATTCATGTCCATACTGCAGGTTGTTTTAGTCTTTCCTAAGTGAGCATCGTGCAGGTGACCTTTCCCCTCTCACCCCCAGCATGGGGAAAAGAAACATAAACAACATGCATTTCAATAGTTGAGACACTTAGGTCAACCAAACTGCATTTTAGAGTGTGTTTGTTCAGGCAGTTGGCTACAGCTGAGGTGCTATTTGGAAAGACAGGTAATACAGTTAGCATTGCTCCTTTCTGGTTTGTAGTCATTTTAGGCTGTAATAGGGAAAAGTGCTAATTGTCAGTGTATAGAAAGGAGTATCAAATCAGAATGTAAAAGCAGCTACACATATTTTCATTTGAAACCCAGAATTAAGGAAGCCATGATCAGGCAGATGTGGTAGGAACTGTCTGTGCTGAATACAATACTGTATGTAAGCCAGTGAACTTTTTTAATTGCTGACTTAGTTTCATCTTTGTTACACCTAAGCCTTTCAATTCAGTTTTTCCTGTTACTGGAGACTTGGAGACCCTCTCTATACTAGCTCCAAAGGCTTGATATATCTCCTTAGCTGTTCTTGAATCTCAGTTGCATCAGGAAGAAGATAACTGATATGAGAGGGAGAATTCTTTTCTTCCATACATTGATTCACAGGTCTTCTTCTCAAAGGTAGAATCAGTGGAGTGTAATGGGCAGTGTATTCCCAGGAGTGCAGCTTCAGTGTAGCTACACTAGGGATAAATTGGAGGCTAAGTCAGTGTTGTGGTGTTCCTGCTTTGGTTTCCTGCTCAGCATATTGTTCTGAAGTCTTGGATCGAAGACCTTACATAGAAAGATCGATTTTTTTTTTTTTTTTTTTAAAACAGTATACAAGGTACCGATCTTGGGTTCGCATACTTCAACCTGTTTTCTCAGGTAAACTTTACGGAAGCAGCCGTGAGCAATGCTACCGCACTGGCAGTTGCCCATTTGTTATGAGAAAATGTGATTCCATAAGTCTAGTGGCCATTTCTTACTGCTCTAACTCCAATTTGGATGGCTTGATGTCGCTGTTAAAGCAATTTTTTCGCCTCTTTTCTACCTCCTTGACAAAATAAGAGTCAAAGTTGTAACCCTAGTAAATGTTAGGCTGGTGTAAAGGTGCTTGCATGCTTGTATAAGTAACTTCTCTAGTTCAAGTGAAAATCTGATCATTTTTATGTTCCTGTTGTGTTTTTTCTTGTTTAGTCTTTGAGTAAAAACAGAGTGAAAACCAGCATCAGGCTCACTTCTATAGGGAAGACTTTGCATGAGAATTCTAGAATTGGAAAACTGACTTTGATTCTCATCTCACATTTTAAAAGAGATAAATGGAGTACTGTCACAGATTGCTGGAATTATTTTTCATGTCAGCCGCAGCTTCAGCACTACAAATGTCTCAGAAAATGTAGGGGCAGACAAATTAGATTCAGGGGGAGAAAGGCTCATGATTAAGATGAGGGAGAAAGACAAATGGAGAAGATTACCTTTAACATGAACTTGGCAGACTTGTTAGTGGCTGCAGATTCTGAAAGATGTGAAAGATTCAGGAAGGATCTTAGGGACTCAGTGTAATACTTCACAAATAAGCAAATTAAATGTCCAAGACCAGTTCTGTAATGTTTTTTGTATGATGTGGGCTTTGACTACCACGTGCTATTTGCATTTCAGGTTTTATTTGTCATATTTCTAGTGCTACCACTTTAGGCAAAGAGGAGGCTGTTGACTGAACTCAGTGCCTTTTAGCTCCTTTAGAGCTGTTCCACCTTGCAAGACTTTGAAGAAAAATGTGTAACTGCAGTTATATATGAATTGTGACAATATTTAACAACTTCTTTATAGAGTTTCTGGTACTTCATATGTAAATATCTTTGAAGTGGTTCGACCTACTTTCATCTGATGTTGTACTTGTTGCAAGCACTTAATTTAGTACAAAAAGTACCTTGAGCACACAGCATTTCGAACACTGCAAATAGTGGTAGGATAGTTATTTGTTGATTCTGTTTCTCAGTAAAAATTGGTAATAATAATTGCTTGCAGCCCAAGCACTGTGTGTGATAGTTTTGGTGCAGACAGAATACTGTTTAAAGCTCTTCTGGCTTCAGGTTTTTCAGCTACAGCCTCAAATAAATGGCATCTCTGTAAAAATGAGTATTGTTGACAAGATTGACCATCTTTATCCCTGGCTGCATCTTCTACTTTGCAAATGCTCTTGGGGAAAGCTCAGGGATGTCTTGGAGGATGTGCAGTGCCACGTGTAAATGCCAGCTTGTTGATGCTGTGGCCATGAATATCTGGGCAGTGCTTGCTCATACTTGCTTGGATCTGCAAATCAGTACATCTGGCGTTAAACTGCGTTGAGAAACTGATCCTAATTAAGCAGCCTATGTTGAGTACCAATAGGCTTTAACAGTTGGCATCTGGACATCAGTGAGGGGGTTGTGGATTGATCTGTGTGTATACATCTCTAGCTACTGATGTTTCTAGTTTAGAATTACTACTGCCACAAGCCAAGATGCAAATGTCTTTCTATATTCACTGAGATGAGGTTGTGCTGTCACAGGTCATCTTACCCTGTTCAGCCTTCTCCTGCAGTGTCCTTTACCACCTAATCATATCAAACACAAGAACTTGATTTTGAGCAGTGTGTTTCCATTGATACGATGTCCATGTGTATTTTTGTACTCAAGAAGATCACTACAGTGTGTTTCTTTATACTATTTCATTCATGTGGGGGGTTTTTTTTGGTGTTGTTATGGATTTTGATAGGAACATTATTCCTTTGTTAGAGATACATTACATTAAAACAATTTTATTGCTTACTCATGAGTGTAGCACCAAGTGTAGTCCATGTTCATTTTTCATGGGCAGATCAATAATTTATCTGTATTTGCACCAGGATTTGATAGTCCAGTTTTTGTAGCAGAGTTACAGTTAAGTGTTATTCCACTAAGGTAGTGGAATAATGACTGAGAACATCATCCATATAATGTAGATAAGGCAATACAAATACTTTCAGGTTATTTTTAATAATTGGGCTTTTCCTGTGTCCACATTTTTCTTGTGTATGTCAGTTTTTTCTGTCTTACTGAATAAAGACAGTTTTGGCATTTTGTCTGAAAATTGTGAAGCATTGCTATAGCTCATTGCTCTGTAGGTAATTTCTTGCCCAGAGTACAGGTTTTTTGGAACTCAGATTTTCCTGTTAAAGGAAATGATGAAATGGAAGAAGTGAAAGCATACTGTGTACTGTTGTGTGCTGATAGCCACATTAAAGATTCTTCTTGCCAGAATTGCACGGTATCATCTGAGATGCTGTTCCTTATAAGCAGATAAAAAGTCAAGTTGAAACACCAGCTCTTACAACCATTTCTGTTCGGGGAAAGACTCTGACAGAAGTAGCTTTGATTCCACCATATATTAACTTGTCTGATCCTTTCTTCACCACATCAGGCCCCTGGTCAGTCCCAAACCCCAGTTGTCCCACATTTAGTGTGTAGTTGCTTAACCAGATACCTTCTAGATTTGGACTTTTCCCTAAAAGTAGCTGGGTCTCAAAGATTAGTTCTTACTCCTTCCAGGTATATTTTCAGCATTTCTCCTTTCTCTAGGAGATAGTTTTCTCTTGTTAGACCTCCAGATCACCTGGGAAACTGAGCCAAATTGGTGCTTTATATCCTTGAAGTCCCTTCTCATAAATTCACTCACTTGCAGGATCTGCAAAAGTAACAATCTACTGTTCAAGCAGGGCGTGCTAGAGGCCACGGAACATGGTGATCTGCTATTCTGAGCTAGTGCTGAAAAGTGTTGAAAAGATAAAAACTTGGCTTTTATGTTGTTGACCAAATGTTGACTTGTTTCTGTCAACAAATTGTTTTGAGAACAGCAGTGAAAATGCTCTTTGGAATGAAAGTGTCCACTCAGGAGAGAGGAAATACATTAGCTTTGAGCTTGTGTTTTGGAGTGTATTTAAGCACTGTCTGCACAGGAAAGATTTAGGTACAGCTTGGGCACAGAAGCCAAATTATATTTTGAAAACAATGATGACTTACCAGTGATAGTGTACAGTGAGTTCAAAACCAAACCCCCTTGTTTGGTGAAATACAAAGCCTGAAGTGTGCTTCCAGGCTTCAGCTGGAGTGCTTACTGAAGGTGAAACGGTGATACATCTTGGCTGCCTCCCTCCGAATAAATTAAACTTGCCTGGGAATATTCCAGGCACCACCTCCAACTGGCTCAGGACTGCCTTAACCATACTCTGCAACCCTTAGCTAGTAGAGCAGGGGAGCTGCGTCTGAACTGCCCAGTGTGAGTGGGTCCCGATGGTGTGCGGCTCACAGACCTGGGAATTGTGTGGGAGAACGGTACTTGGCACGGCCTAGCGCTGGGGAATGTCCTAGCTGCTTTCTAGCCTACACGATCATGTTCCAGGGCCTGGAAATATTTCCAGACAAGGCTTGACTTAAGAGTACAGATGTTAGTCCTTGATTCCCCTGAAATCTTTATGGACTAAGGCATGGAAAGGGCTCTTTGCATCAGATGGGATTTTGGATGCTTCAGAAAGGTAGATTTAGGAGTGAGTGATCCCTGTTTATTTTGAGGCAGTAATTCTGCACTACTAAAAATCTATACCTCCCGTCTTACTTTCAGATGGTTTTAGTGGTGGCTAAAAAATCTTCCAGAATTCAGTCACCTTTCCAGCGCCACCTCTCAGGGATGAGTAGACATTGCCTCTGTCAGGCAATGGCTTGTGTATGAATGAACATACTGTGGCCTTTCATGGCAGTACTGTGTATGAAGTATGGCTTTTAGGGTTGTGAGGAATTTAATTTTGATCTGGTGCGTGTGTATGTGAATATTAAGTGTCTTGATTTGTTGCCTGGGTGATGTGGTGAGGGGACGGTCTTGCACCTTGCAGGCAATGGATCTTTTATGTCAGCAGGAAGTGGAGAAACCTCTTTATTTCTTTGGATGTTTCTTCCAGCAAACATTAAAAGCTTTGTTGAGCTGACTTTATTGATCATATGAAGTGATTTCCTGCAGGCTCTTCTGTGTTTGATTATGCATTATTGGAGTTTAAGTATAGTCCTAGTGTAGATGATCCAGTAAAACACTGATACTAATCCCAGCTCTAAGCAGATATGCGTCCCAGAAGATAGCATGTCATGTAAACCGATGACTGTTGGAGCAGTTTTGCTGCTCTGACTGATCACTTTTCTGTGCCTCCTGGCCTGGCCTGTCCTCCCTCCATGGTGTTTTGAGCTTCATTCCAAGCTGTGGCTCTGTCACACAGTCCGCTTCACGATACTGTTTGTCTTTCTGTAGGTTGTGGAATATGCTGTCAGCGTTGATAGTTTGAATATTTATAGAGAGAAGAGATTAGCAATATAAAATACTGTTCCTGTTCATTGTGTTTTGTCAAGGGCTATGAAATTTTACTTCTACATGTGCTGTCTTGCGTGGCCTGTCGTGCTTACACCAGTGATGCACTCCACAATTTTGGGAACATGTAATCTGTGTGACAGCGTAAGCTTTGGAGCACTGCTTTGTATGAAGGATCCATTGCTCAAAGGTAGTGAGCTGTCAGAGCTCACTGTGTCAATTAATATGCAGCAGGCTTTGTGTCTGCCGATTGTTCTTCTAGTTGCATGTACAGGATGATCTGTCTTACCAGCAGTAGTGGTGCATATTTAAGGACACAGTGCATGTGCAGAGATGCTCCCTGGTGTCCCACAGGCTACCCGTGTGTCTTCAAGGCAACTACTTCAATCCTTGCAGAGCTTGTGGTGGCCCACAGTTCTTTCAGCATCTTAGGAATGTGGAAAAGAGAGACTGAAGGCTCTGCTGATGCAGCCATGGGCAGGATCCCTCTTTGCCCACTCGTTCTGGAGAGCTGTGATGCTGCTTGTGTCCGACATGGATGCAACTTGTTCAGGATGGTTGACTTTTCTGAAGAGCTGGATCTGTGCCAGAGAATGGGCCTTCATCTCTGGCTCTCTGCTGTTCTCTACTAGACAAAGTCATCTAGTACAAGATTTTACTTGTGTCTATAATCAGTAAAATATCAAAACGCCGTATTTTATGTAACATATTTATTTGTGATAAATGCAGGCCATTGCCACCTACAAATACATTCTCACTTCTCCTTTGTAGTGCTCATATAACTACAATGAATAGAAGAGATCTGCCTGAAAAGTAACTCAAAACATGTATTTTCAGCTGTATTTGTTCTGTGGTCAGATAGCCAGTTTATTGATTTGGGTTGCTTCTCATTGGCATGGACATTTCAGCCTCTCTGGGATGGCATTAGAAATGAGGTGTGTGGTAGAGGTAAGAAGGGAGCAAGACCCATTAATTCCCCTCACCAGTAGCCAACACTTAGGTTTTATTAGAAGTCACTGTGGAATCGAGGTGGTTGTCAACCCTGAAAGTGGTTTCAAGCCCGGTGCTGCGCTGTCTGCCCTTTTGTTTTGTAATGCTAATGAATTTTCCCTGTGTAATGAGGAGAAATAAAACCACCAACCTCACTTTTCTTTTCTTAAGCACTCAATCCAAACTTGAGCGTATTGGCTAAACATGGTCATTTAAATTTCAGTCACAGCACTTGTATTTAAAATAAGAAGTTTGGTGATCTTGGACTCTTCCTGTTGCAAGTTTTCAGAGCCTGTTAATTTTAAAGGTAATGTAGCAGCCAGCCAAGCTTCAGGCTGCATAATTAAGAAGCAGAGATTCAAGTTGCTTGTGAATCAAATTCTCTTCATTTCTGAGGTGTGAGGTTTAGTTGTATGTTACTTGCATAAAATAAACTACCTGTTTTCAGTGGTCACTGAGCAAGTATGTAATAGAACTGAGCTTCATTTATGCTTCTGAAAGCCTGCTGCCTGTTTACAATCCTCTGTTCTTTTCTTTGTTTAAATCTTCCTCTGCTTTAATTTGTGTCTATGGCTGACTGTTCCTTTGTCTTTGCTGTTGTGATCTTCTCCTTGAACCAGTTTGGTAAAGACATAGTTGTCTTTTCTTTTCTCCTGCTTGATTTAGCAATTAAAACTGTTATTCTGTAGTTGAATCTTAAAGTACTACACTGTAAAACTGTGTTAAACATTCTATGTTTTGTATACTGTGAAGGAATATTTAGCTGTTTAATCAAGAAGAGTACAGAAAACAGTGAAGTATCACCTATAATGTGTTCTTCTTCAGAGTCTGAATTTTTGTTTTTTGGAATAGCAACAAATTAGTGTATGAATGGAAAATGAGATTAATGCTGAAGTGGTGGTACTTGAACTTTAGATTGTGATGTTCAGTTTTGGATACACATGGCCTTTGTTTAAAGTCTTAGGGCAGTTTATGTTTAGAAACAAACAAAAACAAAAACAAAAAAAAAAAAAAAAAAAAAAAAAAAAAAAAAAAATGAAAAAACCCCAACAACCCAGAAACTACCTTTTAAAATTGAATTTTGTAAAGAACTAGGCTGAGGAAGTTTTGCCTGTTTTAAGGAGCATTGCAACTGTATCAATTACTTAAAACCTGAGAACTTGTTCACCTTTAAAAACATTATCATTTACCTTGAATCACTTGTTCCATTTTGATAGCCTCCTTCATATAGAAAATATAGCATGAGATGTCAGTTTAAATGCCAGTCTAACAGTGCTCTATCTTCTATGTGAAAGGAAGTATTCTGTACATTTTTCCATGTTTGACATCATGGTGTTTTGAATAACCATGTTCCATATTCATATCAATTTTTTGTTTTTGTTTTCAATTTATGCACAGCACTTGCTCTGAAATTTGGGGACTGAGTACACCAAACACGATAGATCAGTGGGATACAACAGGCCTTTACAGCTTCTCTGAACAAACCAGGTGAATATTCTGCCCTCTCTCGCATCATAAAAATCTTGTGGGAGGGATTGGCTTTGGAGGGTCTGTAATGGGATGCTTTAGCTGTAAAATAGACTAAAATGATTCCTAGGCCTCTCATGGTACAGCATTTTGAAGTGTTTCCTTGCCAGTGTAGAAATCAGTGTGTTCACAGCTGATGTTTTGACCAATGAAACTCTTAATTCTACAATTATTCCTTTTTCATGCCAGTGCTATTGAAAGAATGGGAAGACTTGTTAAATGCAAGCTCTAACATGATTTGGTATTAATATTAACAAAGTTGGAAAACTTAATTCTTTAGACCTAATCTTACAAAGTGTTAGACTGCTTTGTATGCCACGAGATTTCAGTTAAATCTCGCTAATTGGCTCAGATACGAGCTACTAAGGAATTGTTTGTAAATTCTTCAGTAGTTAATGGTGGGCGAATTCTAAACAGGGTCTTTATTTTTTCATGTCACATTACTTGATTTGTGTATTGAGGTTTGTCTCCCATCCCATAACAATCATAAACATCTGCATTTGTGTAAGCATATGCAGTCTGTCTTAAAACTAGCAAAACGTTTTCAGCTGGTAGCAAGGCAGATGAAGTGAAGAAGATAAACTGTACAGCCCTTACAAGATGTGCATTCATGTTTTTTGCATTACCGTTATACTGCCATGTGGATCACTTGGGCAGCTGACTGCTTATAGGCTTATTTGCAGTCCTGTGGGAATTCTTATGCTTAAAACCATAAAGCATCCATGCCACAGCAAAGCCTTGAGGTGCCTTTAGCAGTGGAAGGGAGCATTAAGTGTGCAATTTTATTTTTAACAACTGTCTTCTGCATTTAAAAAAAAGTATACGAAGCAATCATTCTGAATACTTGGTTGGATGTAAGTGGCTTTTAATGAACTCTAAATTCACTGGCAATAATTTGAGCAGCTCAAAAATAAGTTGACATTGCTTGATACGATCATTTTCTTTGCATTTGAAGCCTTTTAACTAGAGTATAAATGTCACTAGCAGAGTCGATGCACTGAATTCTGAGAATGAACTACCCGTGTGTGTTCTCTATTGCTCGAGTGATCGAGGCAGTCTGTAAATGCTTCTCAACATCTTTTCCCTGCAGATCTCTCGATGGCCGTCTGCAGGTGTCTCACCGCAAGGGATTGCCACATGTCATTTACTGCCGCCTGTGGCGCTGGCCAGACCTTCACAGCCACCATGAACTTAAGGCAATTGAAAACTGTGAATATGCTTTTAATCTTAAAAAGGATGAAGTATGTGTAAACCCTTACCACTACCAGAGAGTGGAGACACCAGGTAGGAGCACTGCTTCCGACTTTCTGTTGCAGCATCTGTGTGTGCTTGTTCAGCATAATGTTTTAAATGAAAAATAAGAGAAAGGTCCTCTGTTGATAGAAGTGCAAGATTCTTAGAGATACAGTTTTGAGATCATATCCCTGAAAGTTTTTAATAGTAAAATTACTAAAAAATTCTTACAAATTTGTTTGTAAACACTTCCAGGACTGGTAGCAGTTTCCAGCTGGCCAGGTGCAATTCTGAATAAGACGAAAAAGTTGATTTACCTTTGCTAATGTGGAACAGTCTTATTTAAGGCACCTCAGGAATCCCATCTCTTCCAGTAACTAGCTGTGCAAATGTAGTATTAGCAGTGCTGAGTTTCAGAAAATTTCAAAACATATGAAGAAACTGTTAGGTGTTTTAGATTTATTTTTTTCCTTTTAGCTCACAGAATCGTGTATTTTGATTACCAATGTTTTTTGAATTTTGCCTTTCCAGTCTTGCCTCCTGTGCTCGTGCCGCGGCACACTGAGATCCTAACGGAGCTGCCGCCTCTGGATGACTATACTCATTCCATTCCTGAGAACACTAACTTTCCAGCTGGGATTGAACCACAGAGCAATTACATACCAGGTATTTTCTTAACTCCCACAGCGTGTAGACAGCGTGTTCTAACGTTGTGCCACTGGAACAAAGATGCTAATTTCATCCTTGTAAGTGATCAAATTAGTTGAAATATGCACCAGTAAATTAGATTTAGTTGATTTTGTGTATTAATTCCAATGGAAATACCTAAACACTGTTGTTTGCAGAACATGATCCTGCGTGAAACCATATTGCTGTCATTTCACAATAGCTTACTTGGTTTCATTAGCTTATTTAAGATTCAGAATGCTAATAAGTGCAAAGTAGATCTTCACCTTATGCTTTAAGCCTCTTTCACAAACATACAGGAGTTGCCAAATGCTGTGCATTGGAGGTTAAGCAATTAACTGATGCTCGATCTCATCATATGTAATATGTGGAGAAAACTTTTAAGTTACAAAGCAGTGACTTAAAAAGTGTCTTGATCTGTAGTCCACATCAGTAATGGTCTGCTTTAGCTTTTTGTTACTGTTGTGTGCATACAGTTTTCTCTTTTTAGTATGAAAGAACAGCCTAACAATATTGAACTGTTGAAGAATTTCTTCTCCGCCTCTTTGCCCCTTTTTCCACCCCAGAACAAACACCAGTGCTAATCTGCTGCACCCAAAACCCTGTTACCCTCATTGAAACATAAAATCAGCGACCTTTGTTTCCTGCCCCAGTTTCCTGTTTCCTATCTCTTCAGGAAGTCGCCTGGAGTGTAAAACCAAGTAAAGCTGAAGTTTGCTCATAAATGTTTAATGCATTCATTCATGTTACAAAGAAGCTGAAAATTCACATCTGGAATCTCTGAAAGAATGAGACGACTGCCCCAAAACTCAAATATGTGCGATGTAAAAATTGTACCTACAGGTCTTAAGCAGAATGTTGCTCGTGTTTTCTTTAAATATATCCAAGAATTGAAATGGCATTAAACAATCAATTAATTTGACCTTTCTGTTTAATTTTGGCCACATCTGTTGCCACCTTTTTAGAGCAATTTAAGGTGCTGGAAGTTGGTGTTGTTTTCTTAACTTGTGCATACTTCTTTGACTCAGGGGTTTTGATAACAATTGCAAACAGCTAACTGGAAAGCCACCTTTTGCAAATCCAGTGCTATGGAAATGAGCAAAAGTAGTTATTTGCAGGAAGTTTGCTCAGGGTGATTGTAGGAATTCACATGATCTTCAAATGTTTATGCAGGTAACCACACCTCCTTCTCTTTGTCGCTGACACCCTCCTCGTGCTCATATCGTGGTATCTTACTTTATTTGACCGTGCTGACTTAATCTGGAGCGCTTGGCTGGGTTCTGATAAGCCTTGTGTTCCTTGACAGCCTTCTTCAGAGAACCGTTTTCTTTAGTGGTAGGGCAGGCTCACATCTGGTAGCTTTGCACCTCAGTCTTGTCTCAGTACTTGGTCTGCAAGAGAGCTTGGTGGTCATGAAAGGTGCAGGATGGCCTTTGGGAGCTGTGTGTTCCAGCTCAGCTTCTGGATGGGCTGAGCTGCATTGTCCACACTTCTGGCAGCACTGAAGCTCTACTACAGGTTTTTAGTACCCCACCTGAGTGTTCATTTCCGGCTGTGTGGTGCTCAACCTCCGACCCTAAACTATTAATAGTACTAGGTGGAGTAAATCTTCTCTGTTCAGGCAGAGGCTGGACGTGGAAAATAATCTGTGCCAAAGAGCCTAGATTAGCAGCTGGAAAGAGGAGTCATGGGTTGGATTGGAAATGTGTATTGACTTTTTGCCACAGCTGTGGGCTTAACTATAGCGAATGATTTGGAGAAGGGTGGAGTCCCTTTTATCACAATGAATGCTGTAAAAATCTTCAAAATGGGTATGATTTTTGTTATCATATTTCTTACTAGTGAAGATTTCCCTTAATCGTCCTTTTAAATTCTCACTTGAATTTTGTCACATCTATATTTAGCACACAGAATGAATCAAAGATAAATTCTCTCAGTTCATTTTAATTTAATCGACTGACTTAATCTAGTTTCCTCTCCCTGGTTTCCTTCTGATCTCATGATATTGCAGTACATCTCATACATGATGTTTGTTACTATTTTATTTTATTTCTTAAGCAAAAAGGCTTTATCTTTAAATTTCTGCTGTTTGGTAATAAGGTAATTAAAGGTGTTTAATCCCTGGAAGTTTCAGAGACAATTCTGAGGTGATTGTAGAGATAGTTAGCTTCAAACACTTTCACTTAAAGAAACGCAGGTTCTGCCTTTAATATGTAGGAAAAGACATTTGCCCAGTTCAAAGAAAATTATTTCCTGAAAGGCAGTTGGTTAACTCGTTATCTGGATTACAAAGAGCATTTTGAATGGAGAAGAGGAACATGCATACTCTCCTGGGTTTTGAAGATATTTCTGAGGAATTAGACACAGTTTCTGGTATCAGAACACTTCAAAGTTGGTACTACGTTTACTTTGGTCAGTGAAATTCTGTCTTTAAAGAAAGCTAGTTAAAAGAATAAATGATAGTTTTAATAGAGTTTAAAAGTATTAGTAGTAGTAATGATAGAACTTGTACAATGTTCTAAATTCATATAGTTATAAATGAGTCAAATCAGCTGTTGGGTATTGAAAAAATACATGTTTGGGGACTGAACTGAAAAATAACCTTTAAATCTAACAACTTCAGTAAGGTGTGGGAGGGTATCTGATCTGATGGTTATCCTACATAAAGACAGCTCACATTATTTTTTTGTGGAAGTCACCAGATGGTTTTTTTCATTTGTAATGCTACTAAATATGAAAGCCGTTGATCACAATTGCAAAATTGTTACTCACTGTAGTGACAGCATCTTGTCTTAAATGGAACAAACAAGGATTCTGGTAATTATATAACATATTTGAGCAGTTGACTGACATACAAGAGAAGATACATTGTACATACCAATAAGGCAGGTAATGTGTTTGAAGTCCTAGTTGAAGGAAAACGAGACAGCAAAATGACTTTCTGATTCAGTGTTCAGGTGTTACAGAGCGCATGAAGATGTGATGGCAAAATGCACGAGAGTTAGATCTTATGGAAGTTTCCCCAGTCATTCTACAAATCGGTGGATTTTTCTTTTTTTAATAGAAACACCTCCTCCAGGATATATCAGTGAAGATGGAGAAACAAGTGACCAGCAGCTGAACCAAAGCATGGATACAGGTAACATTTATTTTTCATTACTTTCAAGGCTTTGGATTACTGGTTGTGATCCCTCTGCATAGGAGCATGAATTCAGCCCAAAAGATGGTTGCAGTTTTCCTCTGTAAAACCTGGTATTTTCCGCTTAAAATACCACTTTCAGTCTAAATTTAGTGAACAAAACAATTTTTTGCCAGAGAAATGCTTTTAAAACATTCCGTGACATATTAAGTATATTACATTTGTTTTGTAACAGAAGTATACAAGTCTAATTAAGACTTCACCAGAAAGCCTTAAAATAGATTTTAATAGCTAATTGGTTTCAACCATTCCCCAGTAAACAGGTTCATTGAAGCAAAATGTCTGTTGACCTACACAAGTTACAGACAATCTGTGTTCTGAGAACCTGTCTCTAACTCTGACAAACTTACCACTTCTGCCATTAATTCTTGCATGGAAGGTTCTGTGGCAAAAGTTGCAGCATTTGTGCCTTTGTATGTAAGAGTTTCTAGATAATGTGGTTGACCTTAGACTTGGACAAAGCACAGTTAATGTGCTGGGTGAGAACCTCCTGCTGAGTGTTGGCAGACTTGAGTGTGCTTGGTTAGCTAATGTTAGCAACCATTTTCAGTAAGTTGGAATCAGCTGCACCAGTTTCTGTAAGAACTGCAATATTTTCCCACTTATGTGACAATAAATACCTTAATTAAAACAGCCTGACATCAGCAGTCACTGTAGGAATGTTTCTGTGAAAGTCTCTCTGTATTTTGCTGCCTTGTGTGCAAATTGTATCGTAGGGTTCATGTTTTTCTGAGTTTTTGATTCCTCCTTCTGGGAAAGAATTATTTCCTCAAATGAGGAAATCTAGCTTGCTCTTTTCTGGAGATCATAGAATCGTAAATTATAGAATGGTTTGGGATAAAAGGTACCTTAGAGACCCTCTCTTTCCACCAGGGACACCTTGCACTACCCCATGTTGCTCCAAGCCCTGTCCAGCCTGGCCTTGGACACTTCCAGGTATGGGGCAGCCACAGCTTCTCTGGGAAACCTGTGCCAGGGCCTCACCATCCTCAGCATAAAGATTTTTTTCCCAATATCTAATCTAAATCTCTCCACTTTCAGTTTGAAGCCTTTCCCTCTTGTCCTGTCACTACCTACTCTTGTAAACAGTCCCTTTCCAACTTTCTTGAAGGCTCCCTTCAGATACTGGAAGGTCTTTTCCTTTGAGAACAGATATGTCTTCTTCTCTCATCCTCTCTTCCTTGTCTGCTTTTTCACTGAATTTGGGAAGACACTACCTTCTCACTGGAAAAGTGCATAAATAATGTTGAGAATGTGCACAAAGTGAGAGTTCTGCCAAATACAATGCTAAGTTAATTGAGTCTTTATGAGGAGGGGTGGGTTCTCAGAAGTCTGGAAAATTGAATGAAATCCTAATTCAGAGTAAGTGTGTGATGTTCCAGAAAACTGAGGTTTCTTACTCTGAAAAACTTAAATGTATACCTGATTTAGATAAAATGCCTACTGATATGAAATAACAAAAACCATTTGCTCTGAAACCTGTCTGTCTTGCTTCAACAGGATCTCCGGCAGAGCTGTCTCCTAGTACTCTCTCGCCAGTTAATCATAGCCTGGGTAAGCTGGAAATACTTACAATTATTTCTCTATGTGTGGTGACACTTCATTATATATGTAATTACTTTAAAAGTGAAAATGCACTGTAAGAAATTAAGGGCTATATTAAGACGTGACTGTTGGGTTGGCTTCCTGGTGTTAAATATAATGGGGCTGGGTTAATCCCCTTTTAACAATTACTGTATTTCTGTACCTGTTGAGCTCCTAGCAAAGAGAAAGAGTGATATCTTTGTGTGTGCAGGAATTGCATTTATAAAATAAGTAGCTTAAAGGATGTTTGCCTGTCCATAATGCTGCCCAGACTTGCTGTGTCCCTTGTGTGTGTGCTCTGCTGCTCTTCTCATGTACTGTTTCACCTGTAACCACAGCAGAGTTGTTGCTCCCACATTAGTAGCCCACCTGCTTTGATCCGGTGCCATTGCTGTGTGTCTGTGTAAGTGCCTCAGGAAGATCAGATTGCCATGGGTTTGTTTAAGGAATGGTGACAGGATGTGACAGGAAAATGCTGTTCAGAGCGCTGAGTAAGTAATTAGGGTAGGTAAAAAGGGGAAGCAGTGAAGAAAAGACTGGAGATACACCGGGAAGATACTGCTCTCTAGCAGGGGACAATAAAGTATCTTAGAACTACCTTTATCTAAAGAGACAGTGTAATACAAAATAATGTGATTTTCATATTATTTTTTTCCTTTTTGTTGTTCAGTGTTTGATAGTTTAATCTTTTCTTTAACGCTGCCAAAATATTTGCAAGCTACAGAAAAGGCAACAGGAATGTCTCAACGTCTGGTGCTCAGAGCACCATTAGCTTAATCATTTTGCCGAGCAAAATGCAAGTACTGAACTAAATGAGCTGTGGTCAGATTAGATCACCCCTTCTTCCCCTCCTCCTTCCCTTGTGTGGAAGATTGAATTCCATTCTGTTTACTGAAGTAGGTAAAAAGGACAGCAAGCAAAATATAGTTTAAGTAGTTTGAGGAGACTACTGCTGTCATTTCTGGGAGAGACAAATAGCAGGGTAGATCAATCTACATTCAGCCTCAAAATCTGTGTTAAGCTTGGTTTTTAAAATTTTTTTTTAGACTTGCAACCAGTTACTTACTCGGAGCCTGCGTTTTGGTGTTCAATAGCATATTATGAATTGAATCAAAGAGTGGGAGAAACCTTCCATGCGTCTCAGCCTTCCCTGACTGTAGATGGCTTTACAGATCCATCAAATTCAGAGCGATTTTGTCTAGGTCTGCTTTCCAATGTAAACAGAAATGCTACAGTGGAAATGACAAGGCGACATATAGGTAAAGATCACTGATCTTTTAACTGTTTAATTTCATTTTGTTGGTTGAATTATCTGGAATGATCCAGCTAGGATGTGTGTTGAGTTCCTTTCACCTTTGTGCAGCCAGCCAACAGCCTTATATTGTATCTCAGGGCTTGTCAAGGATAGTTTGGTCTCTCTGGCTGAGAACAGAAGTGGAAAGACACAGAGTCGCTGCTTCTGAAATTAGAGAGGAATGTAGCAGCTTCTGCAACTGACGCCAGTTTGTATTGGGAAGAGATGTAGTGATGGCTGGAGCTGAAAGGAGCTGCCATTCCTCAGTAGCCCCTAAGCTGGTGGCAGCAGCAGTCACACAGCTGTCATGCTGAGAGCAGCACAGGAGGAAGCCACTCTGCTGTGTGGCATTCCTGTTGCTCACGTTGCTGTTCTAGCCTTCTGGAAAATGATGGTGCACCAAAGCATCCTGGAGGGCAGATTCTTGGGTCCCAGGCTCCTCAGTGGGCCTCTCTGCCCTGGGCAGCATTTATATTCAGAATTGAAATTTAAGCTTTAATTACAAAATATTAGCATGTTGCTTAGTTTATTGTAGTTTATAAAATGCAGAATGGACATTGACAGGATGAAGTTCTGAATTCTTTTCTGAAATGAGAAAAGCTGCTATTGAGAAAAAACTGTTGTTGAGAACACATTGTTTTGACCTGATTAAGATTTTCTTTGTAATAGTTAGTCAAGAATGTTGTTTTCCACAATGCGGTGTCTTGACTTTGGGTTCCTCAGTAAACTACCTTCAAAAATTTTTTTTTTCTGGATACTTTCATTAGCAACATTTACGAGATTTTGTTGTCCTTGTTGTTGTTTTTACTTTCAGTAAAATTTCAACCTCCTCGGTAGAACCGATACCTTTTATGCCAAGTCCAAATGCCAAATCCAAATGCTTGTCTAATAAGATTTTACATGTGCAGAAACACAGACTGTGCTTGTGCCGACTGGTCAAAATGATCAACGATGACAAAAAGCAAAAATCTCATGAGCCTTCACTATTTGATAGAGGAGCTAACGTTTTGTTTGAAAAATTGTTTTAACGAAAAAGGCAAATGGAAACTATGGGCTATAAAGGATCTGTTAATTATAAATAGTTCTCTCTGGGAGATCAATTGCACATTATTTACTTTCTGCTAGAAATAAACCATACAGAGACAGAACAAAATAACTATTTAAAAGTGGACAACTGTGGTTTTTTTTTTTTTACAAGTTTTTTTTTTGTAATAGGGCTAAATGAAGTCATGCTGTTTTTGCTAAAGCAGTACAGGGGTATGCAGTGGGTTGTGAAACAGTGTGGGTGCGTGTAAGCAGAGAGTATTGCAGTGATGATCTTGTGTTTTCTCTTTTGACTGTAGTGGCCTGTGCTGCTTCACATACAGTGCTTTAATGTTAGCACAAGTTTTAATTGTGTTTTAATGAACACTGCTTCGAGCTTGGATTTGTTACAAGTCATTATTTGGCTGGAAAATTCTCTTTCACTTTTGACCAAAAATTATTCTGCTTCTCCTTCATATATTGTGCATTCGTGGGAGAAAAATGCAACTTAATTGTGTTCTGCTCCTGCTACAGCTGTCGGCACAGCAGTGAGGTCCTGTAGATAATTGATCTCTGTTTTTGTTGTAAGGAAAAACCTTGGCACTCTCTGAAAAATAAACTCCCTTGTTCCCTAATCTGCTTGTGTCATATCATAACTAGAGTTCCTTTGGATTTTGCGACAGGCAGGGGAGTGCGTCTGTATTACATTGGCGGAGAAGTTTTTGCCGAGTGCCTGAGTGATAGCGCGATCTTCGTTCAGAGCCCCAACTGTAATCAAAGATACGGCTGGCATCCTGCAACTGTGTGCAAAATTCCACCAGGTTAGTAGCCTACCAAAAGTCTCATGTGAAAGTACCCAGTGGAGTTACTCACTGAATGACATTTGCTTTCCTTTTTTGTAATTTCTTCATAGATTCAGTCTTCTGTGTAGCAAACACAAGTGTATTCACTGACTGTACCTTTTTGACTTCATAGGATGCAATCTAAAAATCTTTAATAACCAAGAATTTGCTGCTCTTCTGGCTCAATCTGTGAATCAGGGCTTTGAAGCAGTTTATCAGCTTACTAGAATGTGTACCATAAGAATGAGCTTTGTTAAAGGATGGGGAGCTGAATACAGGTAAGAAAAGAAAACCCTTTGTTCTTAAATTTGGACTTAATAATTTTTGTTCTTTCACTAGTATACCATTTCTGTCTGGCTTGAAAGCCACACTTACACACTTCTTGCTGCTATTGTGGGTATGCTGTCTGCAAATTGAACCCATATTTTCCTTTTTTCTCTCTCTCAGCTATGAAACTGCTAAGTTACAAAGTCCATAAACTGATTTTAGTGTTGCATTGAAGCCAACTGTTGAGCAAGGAATGTCGTCAAGGTTCCGTTCCCTTGCTCAGTCCTGCTGGCTTGCATGTTGTGGTGAAATCCATGACAACATCTTGAAGTTTCACAGTTTGTGCTGTGAGATTATTTGCTGTTTGTTAGACCTGCAGTCATGCTGGTCTCTGTCCTGTTCTGCATGTAGCATGAGTTCCTTAGGTTGTGGTGCAGGATGGGGTTGGTGGTACCCAGCAGAGAGACTTGCAGTGCCTCTTGCAGAATGAAATAGCCAGGGAGCATGCATCTAAGGGATGGCAAGTATTTTGGAACTTGTAGTGGAAAAAGCTTTGCAGGAGTAAGATGACTGTGTTTATGTAGTAAAACTTCTAAAAACAGTTCTTTGAGTGGAAAAAATAGCACTCTATCTGCTTTTGAATAGATTCCAATTGTATTCTCTATTAGCACAAATGAAAAGCTGTAACTGAGGACAGTGCCTGTTTTTAATGTAGTATGGAAATTCAGGAAGAAAAGGAATTGACTTCTAACTGAGCAGTTTTAAATATTTCATTATTTTGGAGAGCTAGAGCTGTGGTTTTAAACAGGTCTCTTAAACCTCTCTGAAAGAGAGGAGAAACTGGCCACTGAAAGAATGAAGTCTGGCATGTCAATACCCTAATGCAATACATAATGATTTTTTTAAAGCCATATCATTTCTGAAGTTGAATAATGGCATGTAGGCTCCACTTGGGTTGATTCCTTTATCTGTTCTTGAAATACATACATGTAAATAGCAGTGTCAGTATGTGGGGGAGGTTTCTCAGCTAAATGAAGCCAATTTTGTAATAGTCTAATGAGATGAAATGAGAAATTTGAGTAATGGAATAAATTGGTACCTCTTTGTTAGGAAGAGGTACACAAGAAAAAATCTGGCTCAGGTTTAAAGAGCTATTGGATTTGGCTCTGAAGGAGTATGTATACACTTAGGCATAATTAAATACAGCATTCAAATCTGAGCAGAAGAAAGGCTTAATCAGGCAGATTATATAGAGGCATCTTGAAGTGAACAGAGTGTAAGTGCTGGTTTAAAACTGTGGGGAGGCTTTTGTTAAAGTTACTTCTGAGTGGGGAGAATGTTGGTGGTTGGTATATAAACTGTTCATAGACCATAGGACTGAAAAAGTGCAGTGGTAGCACTGCCAAAATAGCACAAAAACTGGTTGCTGGCTAATGCTGAACTAGTTTCTTTGCACCCCTCTTTTAGATGATGCTAATAAATTACTGATACACAAAGCTTGTAAATATGCTGCATTTGGGATTAGAGCAAGAAGAGGTGGCTCCAGCAAACACAACCTTGAATTTAAATTTGTGTAGTCTGACTTGTCAAAATGGACCAGGAAACACTATAAACCCCATCACTCTTGTTAAAACATCTGTGCTTCATTATTATGTGAAAAAACATTTCTCATAGAACAGGCTTGGGCAAAGGCAAAGCATTACTTGCATTTTAGGTGTGCAAAAACGTGCAGGTATGGCAAGGTGATACGTTTTATAGGCTTGGTAGACAAAATACCTTACAAAGCTTTTTGCTGTGTTACATGTTGGCCCAAATTGAGGATGGTAGAAGTTTAGAAGTTCAGATCACTAGTTAAGTGTTCCTGTTAGCACAGGAACTGTCCAGGTCCAGGATCATCTTTTAGAGAGAGTTCAGTAGAGGTAATTAGTGATCTTTGAACTGGAAATCTGTGGGTTGAGGAAGCTGAGTTTTTAGCTTTAAGATGGTTGCTTAGTGACTGTCAGTATTTAATCAATTTTTACCAGCCTAGTGCAAAGCCAGGGTTGTTGAACAGAACCAGTTGTAAAATTTTGAGGAAGTGTGTTGTGAAATACATCGTAGGGGAGTTGACAGTGGTGGAATAATGAACTTCCTTTTTTGGGAGAGGATTCAATAGTAAATGGAATTCTATTTCCTGTGGTTTAGATTTGTTTTTCTGTTGTATCACTTTGTTCTGGCATAGACATTTGGGGCTAAGATAACTGTTTTGTAGAGTGCTGAAAGAGCACAGACCCCAGCTGCTGTCTTCTCCTAGAAAATGTGAAACTTTTGAAATCAATCTTCACTGTCCTAATCTTTCTGCCTTTTCAGTTCCTCTGTTTATATAAACAGGTTTCCTTAAAGCAAAGGGCTGCAGTGCCGACAGTAAAAATGAAGGAGCTGTGTTTGTGTCTGACTAATCTGCTGCCTTTGAATCTTGGGATAGCTGGAATTACTAGGAAAAACTGGCTTAGCAACCATAGTCTTGCCAATCTAGTTAGGGAAAACTCCCATGCCTGGAGTGGGTACAGTGAAATAACAGGATTTCTCAGTCAGAGTACGTCCAATACTGATTTCTTTACTTTGGAGATGAGAAGGAAGATGTTTGAATAACAGGTCTCTGAAACAAAGGAACATGGGAGAGAGAATGAAGCTTTTATGGTTGTCAGTCCTTCAGCTTTACTGAAAGTTGCTATATGGTGTTTAATTAAGGGCTTCTATTGTGGAAAATTACAGGCAAGTTAGTATAGAAGACAAGGGAAACACTATTTCTACTTCAGTTGTTTGTGTGAGGATGTTACAGTACAAAACACACGTAAAGTATAAGATTACAGGAAATCAGAGATGAAGTTTGGTGTTCCTTTGAGATACCGTCAGCTCAGTATAACCACACACCATGTTTTGATACAGTGTTTCTGACAACATCTACCAATTTCCTTATACATTTATCATGTCATTTGCTCCAAAAGCCGGAGTTTATGATCACTGTAGCATTGTGCTATTTGGTCACCCTGACAGTGCAGAGCCAAGGGTTTCTATTCCGTATTTCTCAGTAGCTGCCTATAAAATTCAAATCCAGTTGTGCATGCAGACTCCTGGAAGGTTGAGATACAGCTGCACACAGTTGTTGGTGATGTGAGCACTGCATTGGTTGGACAACCTTCACTTCTGAATTTCCTTTTAGAAGTAAGGCACTTGGTGTGGTACTTGAAGGAAATATTGCTGTTATTATTCTCCAGAGTGGAATATTCTTGATGTATTATGGACAAACATGTAATTATTGATGTGTCTTACACATGTGAAGTGCTTTGGAGTTTTGGGGCTTTTTTTTTTTCCTGGAAAAAGTTTAGTAACAGTTATAATAATGACTGCAGATTTTTATGTCTCTGTTTTTTCTCTGAAACGTATTTACTCATATGATGCAGAATTTGTGGCAGCTGAACCTGCTTTCTGTCTGTAGTAGGTTGACCCTGGCTGGATTCCAGACAGCCACCAAAGCAGCTCTCTCACTCCCCTTCACAGCTGGACAGGGGAGAGAAAATATAGCAAAATGGTCATGAGTTGAGATAAGGACCGTGAGAGATCCCTCACCAAATACCATCGTGGGAAAAACACGCTTGGATCAGAGTTATTGAATGAATTTATTGCTAACACAATCAGAGCAAGATAATGAGAAGTAAAATAAGACTTTGAGCACCTTTCCCCCCTTGCCAGCTCTACCTCCTCCCCCAGCTGCGAAGGGAGGTGGGAATGGATATCATGGTCAGTTCCTCACATGTCGTTCCTGCCACTGCTCAGGGAGGAGTCAGAATCCTTCCCTTGCTCCAGCGTGAGGTCCCTGCCACGGGAGACAATTTTACGTGAACTTCTCCAGTGTGGGTCCATTTCATGGGCAACAATTCACCATGAACTTCTGCAGTGTGGGTCACTGTTCCAAAGGGTGCAGTCTGCTGTCCAAAGGACAGGCTGCTCCAGTATGAGCTTCCCTCTGGATCACAGTCTCCTCTCAGGCATCCCCCTGCTCGTGGCATGGGCTCCTCCAGGGGCTGCAGGTGCATCTCTGCATCCCTGTGCCCTCCATGGCCTCAGGGGCACAGCTGCCTCACCATGGGCTGCACCAGGGGCTGCAGGAGAATCTCAGCTCTGGAGCAGCTCCTGTCTCTCCTCCTGGCCTGACCTTGGTATCTGCAGAGTTGTTCCTCTCACGTTCTCTCCCTGCCCTTCTCTGGCCACAATTACAACTGGGCAACAACTTTATTTTCTTCTTAAATCTGTTATCTCAGCGGCATCACCATTCCTAACTGGCCCAGCCTTGACCAGCAGCACGTCTGTCTTTGGAGCTGCCAAGGATGGGGCTCTTCCAGACATGGGGGAAGCTTCTGGCAGCTTCTCACAGAAGTCACCCCTGCAGCTACCAAAACCTGGCCACACCAACCCAGTACAGTGACTTTTCCCTATTCTTTGTTTTCTAGGCGGCAGACAGTAACAAGCACTCCTTGCTGGATTGAGCTTCACCTGAACGGGCCTCTACAGTGGCTGGACAAAGTATTGACTCAGATGGGCTCCCCTTCAGTTCGCTGCTCCAGCATGTCCTAAAACTCTCCTCTGTCACCAGTGGGCTAAAAATCGAGTCCAGTCAACAGACTTAATATAACAGCTCGTCTGTCGTAGTATTTGTGTGTGGTCCCCATGAACTGTTTACTATCTAAAAAGGTTTTTTAAAAAGAAAAAAAAAAAAAAAGAAAAAGAAAAAAAAAGAAAAAACAGCACTTGAGGTCTCATCAGTTAAAGCACCTTGTGGATTCTGTTTCCTATACTCTGATACTAGATGAAAATTTAGTGTATAGAAAAGCCTTCTTCAGAAAGAAGGGACAGTTCTAAAGACTCTTTAATGGTGTTTTTTATTGGGTATATAATTGAGTGTCCTAATGGTTATCAATAACATGAATAGCTAAGTATATATACAGATAATGTATCACGATCTCAAATATCACAGTATTGTGCTGTTCTACATTTTAGTTCCCATAAGTAGTCATTTTGGTTTTTTGATTGGGGCAAGTATCCCATAAAATTCCAAGACTTTGCTCCCGTATTCTTTTATATTTTTTTTTTATATAAGCAGGTTTTAAAGTTGTCCTAAACATAAAAAGACTTTCCTTATAGAAAAGCTTAATTTTTTGCTGCGTTCTTAAAGAAAAAGAAAGTCCCTCCATTGGTAGGGAAAGAAACGTCTTGAGATTCATCTGTGAAGGCTTAAGACACTTTATATACTTAATGGGGCCTAAAGTGAATTCATATTATAAATTCTGAGTATCCATCACACTAGCAGTTACTTTTTGATACCCATCTGAGTTGATGCATCTGTTGCCAGCAGTATTGCTGGCAGTGCTGTAATTTGGGACTTTTTTTGTACCTTGGATCATTGAAATGAGTGGTTTTTCTCATGGAATGGGAATTTACCATGGCTTTGGATATTTGATTAAGTGCACAAGGTTATTGGCTTAACCCTTACATCTGTATTTTTTTCACTGAATAAGTCTTACCCCTTCCTATCTGTATTTTTTTCATTTTTTTCATATGTCATGGGTTTAGTTTTTGGAGCCATTTACCTTGAAAAATCATTTCCTGGGGTAAGCTAGACTCTTTTTGTTTAGGTTTTAAATAGATGGAGCTTCTTAACATATTTCAGTAACAGAATTTAAATTTCTTATCTGAGTCGCTTCTATAGTTTACTTACACACCAGATCATACGCATTCATTATGTCATAATGGGCCTTGTTATTAAAAGTAGTTGCTTCTGCAAAACCTCTAGGATAGTGGTTGCTGAGGTATGACCAGCGAAGGAGGACTTCCAGGTTCTTCATGACAGTGCATGTTATTGTGAACCCTTGGACACTACAGCTGCACCATATTAAAAATATTCTGAAATATATTCTACAAGTAAGTCTGGGTTGGGGCTGGGTTGGGAAACTGTATAGAAGGGTTATTCTGACTTGAAAAATACACATCTTACTAACAATCTTGTGATCTAGCTGTCTGTCATTCTTTTGTTATTGTGGCAGTAGCAGGATTGCCTTTGTCTGTTTTTTTCCATTGTTTCATCAATTACACTAGTTCTGTACTTTGTAAGTACAGCTAGTGATAACTTAGCTTTGAGAACAAAAATATGGCCAGTGTTACAGCTTTTAATCACTTGACTGAATTGATGATAGTGATGGATATTTTTATGCCATAATGACTAGGGCATAGAAGCAATACCAAAAATCAAGCCTTGAAAAAGTGGGCCAGACACCTTTCAAAAATTGGCAAAGCAGTTACCAGTTTGTGCTAGTTTTACCAGTAGACTAATGTATTGGTAGAACTTGTGAACCTAAGAGATAAGCTTCATGCGTGTTGCATTTGCCTAATATGTGAATACACTAATAAAAGTTTTAATTCTCACAATGGCAGTTTGGTTTTTTGTTTGGTTTGGTTTTTTTTTTTTTTAAATTAATTGCTGTCTATATTTTTTTGTTGAGGGTTAGGAGTTACCCTAACCCACCCAGATAAATGGCACAAGTGTCCTGCATATGGTGGGTGGAAAGGTAGAGTTTAGATATTAATACCACTTTCCATGAAGCTGTTGTGGAGGTTCTGGGCCTGTGTGTGTTTGGTGGTGCAGACTCCTACTCCTGATGGAGTTTATTAAAGCAGGTGCTTTTCCCTGCCACAATCAAATTGCATCCTACTATCTCCGGTGTTTACTTTCACCTGTGAGACAGATAAGAGCAACTTGTCTGGGTCAGACTCACATTTTTGAGCAGGTTGCAGCTTGAATCAGTTAGGTGTCCTAATTCCATGGTCTCCTTGCTGTGGATTTCTGAATGTGCCTTTCACCTGTGGCAGTGTTAGTTGCTTTGCCTTGAACGTTATAGTAACCTTGACTCTGCCTCATCTTGTGGTGGGCACTTCCAAGGAGAGTGCCAGCACCCTGCAGACATTGCCTGTGGTGCTGCCTGTGTGCAGGACCATTCTGGTCTGTGTTGAAGTCACTGTTTTTGACTTCTGCTAGTGCCACTGAAATGTTCTGCCATTGCTGCCAGCCACGATTAGAGGCACAAGGGAACTTACCTGTGTTTGTAATGTTTGCTTGTCTGTGTTCCATTTAAATGCCTTTGGCAGTTCTTGACTAACTTTAACCTACTGCTGTTTCTTAATCCACTGCCTTTCTGACTTACCCACTGCTGTTCTGCTCTTCTTCAAAATCATGCAGATGACCCCAGCATCTTAATGCAGAATGCCCGTGGTACCTAAGGAATGTGACTTCCCCCCTCTCCTCTTCTGCCAGTCAAAGTACCGATGTCCAAAATACAAATAAAAAGTGAATTATTTTTTTCAGTGAGGCTATTTTCTAGAATAAAGCACATAGCAAGCAGGGAGTACTCAAGTGGAGATGCGTTCAGTAAAGCGTATGGGTAGCCAGCTGGACAAACTCAGTACAAACTCTGTGTTGCGTTGACTTTAACTCCATGGGCCTGGGTCCTGATCTCTTGTCGCTAGGCCTGCCTGAGCTTGATTCTCATAGTATTACCAAAGCCAAGTAGCCAAACACCAGGTAGTTGATGTAAACATCTAAGCCTAAAAATTATTTTTGAGTTGCCTTTTGTCAGCTTGGAGGCACAGAGTTGACTTTTCTGAACTCTTCCTCCAAAGAAGAACCTGATTTCATTTATAAGTTGTCTCAGGGCTGAGGCTTTGATAGCAATGTCAAGTGCCTGGACTTTTGCTGTTTTAAATGGTAAGAATTGATAGTAGAGTCATCCCCCTTCTTTTTGTGCATGGTTCCTGTCTAGGTGGCAAGCTTCCTGCAATAGGAATTCTCTTCTTGTACTTCATGATTTTGTGTGGAGTCCTTTGACTTCCAGGTGGTGCTACAAAAATCCAGAACACCTTGAGAGCTATGGTGTTCTCTTGTTTTTATTCAGAACATTGTGTTTAACCAGAACTTAACCTCCTTGAGACCAATTGCAGTCAAGGAGAGTAAATAATTTAACTTCAGACTCCCTGTAAAATCGACAGGGAGAGGTAAAATCTGAATTTGGCTGTCTGGTAGCATAGGCTGTTGGCTGAGGGGCCTGTTTTAAGTGCATAAAGTAAATATAAATATCTCCCTTAAAAGGTTCTCTGGTGCTATCAAAGTAGTCAGCTAAGATGTTTAGGAATAATAGGTTTAAACTAATTAGCACACAGCTAGAAATCACAACTACAATAATTCACCAAGCTCTTTATTTTCATGTGTCCAACTTCTCATGTTGAAGTGGGAGGGTGTGAAGTTTGGGGGTTTGATAATCATCTGCAGCTCTGAATAGCTGGCACAATGAACTGTGTTTTGTTTTAGCCTTCGAACTTGTCACACTTCGTTGTGGTTACAGCTTTTTTTTTTTTTTAGCATTGCAAACTGAAAGTTTACTGCAGCTGGGTTTTGAGTTAAAATATTGTGAAATACAGGATTTCACTATACTCCACCCACACAGTGTTCTACTTGAGTATGAAGCACTGTTCTTTTTACCAAAACAAGTTTGACTAACCTAATTTTGGGGATGCTGACGCTTCAGTGCTAGCTCTGAAGCATCATTGAGGTGCTGTCTTTGTTAAAACAATTATTAAAATAGCAAATAACATGCCAGCTGCATTAGCAACTGCTTCTGGAAGGACCTGCTCAGGGACTTAATTTGCAGCTGGTCTGAAACTTTATCACTATTAAGAAAATATTAGTGAAAAGTGTTTTCCCTGACCACTTAAGCTTGGCTAGGGAATAACTGTCATAAACCATATTAAAGAAGGCCATTTAAAAAACCCTTCAGTCACGTTGATCCTCTTTTCCATCTCTCTTGGGTAAAAAGTTCTCTGAGTAAGGTTGACATTTCTTCTCTTGGGAAAGCACAGTGTGTGGAGCAAGGTTCTAGTCCTGGATTGTGACAGCTACAAGAGCTAGAACCAAGGCTTCAAAGCTGAGAGCAGTCTTTGATGTTGCATTAGCTGTTGTTTCATTAGCTGTAATCAGGATTAAATCTAGATAGCTGGCAGAAGAAAAGTGAATGGCAACGGATATGTAACGATGTCAGACCTTGGTCCTCTTGATCCTTCTCCCCCGTGTAGAAGATTGAGTCAGAATGGATTTGATAAAGCCCAGTTGCTTGTCCTGTTCCTTTTGGAATAGGATCCAAATTGTCTATGGGCATAGACATTCTGGCCCTACTGTTTTCCCAGCAGGGGAAGGTGAAACAAAGCAAGCTTCTGACACTCTTGATTTTTCTGTTAGCAGCAGAATTTTTGCTCTATTTGCTTGCCTAAAACTATAATAAGGTATCATGAAGAATTTATGCCTCATGAATTAATTGAGCTTATGAGCAATGTGTACCTGAGGCTGCAAATTCAGTTTGATTTTAAAACTTACTCTGCTTTAAAGTCTTGTTTTCTTGCCTTTTCATTTTGAAGTAAAATTCCAGGAACAGCTGTTGTGCACGTAGTGTAGAGGCTTATTAAAAGTAGGTTGCCAGCAGTTGCAGTTTATCTTTGGGTAAAGAGTTGGACGCTCTCCATCAGTTCCTATTTAATCTTGAAGAGGAGTTGTTTAGAAGATGGTCACCTTTGATCAAGGAGTAACTACACAGGGAGGCCGGGGCCTCAAATGTGCCCCCAATTTCTGAGGAAACTGGAGGAGAGGCAGGTCAAGGTGTAGAGCCAAGTCCTGGACCAGGGAATTGCAGACCCCTCCCCCAGATATCTGCCACACACTCAGAACTCTTCAGAGATACCAAACAGTTGGGCAGATACACTGGAATTGTCTAGATGCATTAATTACTTTGAAATGACACCAGTGCGTAATGAATTTAGAAACACTTCAAAGTCCTGTCTCTTCCGTTTGTGTTGCATGTCCTTGAAGAGTGGATCTTCAGAATTCGCAAAGTAAAGCTGAGAAAAATGTGTGTGTGTGTGAGCTGGTGAGATTCATGTGGGGGTTACTCAGTACGGATTCCCCGGGGCTTTCGCACCTGTGTGTTGGTGTATTTTTTTTCCCTGTATGCGATCACTGATGAATTATGTGGTTAAAAACAAAAAGCCTCAGGCAGCAGAGGCAGGCTTCTTGGGAGAGGGGCAGGCCTTGATCGTAGTGAAGCTCTGGGATGAATCACCCTGATCTTGCTGTGAAGAGTTCTGTGAACTGCAGGAAGAATGACCCTGCTGGGTAATACCATGTGAAGAACAGTGTGCTGTCACAGGGGGTGTTGATTCAGGTACAGGCCCAAGCGAAATTTCTTAAGGGCCTGAGCCAGGTTGTTCACAGATAGAATTAGTTATGCTGTGTGCCTGTGCTGCGCTTCCTCATGTGCTTGGTTCCAAAGCTGGCAAAGGTGGGGGAGCCTGGGCTGGTGTCCCCTGCAGGCATAAATGGGTGTGTATCAACAAGGTCCACTTGAGGGCTGAATGAATAATCACTACCCAGGCTGCTGCCTAATAGTGGAAAAAGGACTTTTGCCATGTGTTTTTTCAGTGGTCTGATGAATAGTGAAGGACATTAAGTTTGGTAGAGGAGGCCCTGGAAGAAAAAAATAATTGTAGCGAGGAACAAAGGAAAATGTCTTTTGGACGAAGAGCTGTCAGGCATCTGAGGAGCTCAGCAGCATGGCAGGACTGTCAGGCACTGAGGCAGGCTGTGGATTGGGAAGCACTGTGGTCACTCTGGAGAGTGTCCACGTCCAGACTGAGCATTCCCAACAGGATCCTGGTTTGCACAGGAAATGCATCT
This sequence comes from Ifrita kowaldi, assembly GCA_013398055.1. Lineage (NCBI taxonomy): Eukaryota > Metazoa > Chordata > Aves > Passeriformes > Cinclosomatidae > Ifrita > Ifrita kowaldi. Next base: position 231,310 of record VZRS01014614.1, on the reverse strand, counting down.
CCATCACAGAGGTGTACGTTCATAACCCAGCATCTCTGTTGGTACTTAGGCCTGGGAAATGATAACATTAATTTGGAAACAATAATCTCCTTCTAGACAAGTACACTTATCTTTTCTTCTGCAGCTTCAGAAGTCTGAGAGTCCAATGGGAAGAAAAACCACAGCAATTAGCAATGCTGCTGTTAGTACTGATGGGAGGGAAAATGTCTTCATAATGTATTCAGACTTTGAGGTTTGTGCAGCGTACGAAATTAAAATGGGCAAAGAGCCAAGGCTGAGAAATACTAAGGTTTAGTAAAACAGGAAAAGTGGTGGAGCTGAAAAAAAGAATGAGAGGGTGGCTGATGCTCAGCCCCAGCAGTGATATGTGGCCACAAAGGCACCCTGGGCAGCTATCTGAATGCTCGTGATAGGCATCTGCTAGTTAAAGATCATAAAACTCATTTTCCTTTTGTTGCAGCGCTGAAAGAATTGTTGGAGCACAGGAGCAGGTTAAATGGAAATGGGGCTGAGGAGCACAAATCCAGTTTTGCTTCTCTTGTTGTCAGAGATAAGGCTCAGCATCATCCCTTCTGGAGCAACTCGAGTTCAAGACGGAAGAACCGACAGGACTTGTCCTGTCTCCTGGTGCTGACCTGACTACGAGGATACGCAGTCTTATAAATAAATAGTAATAAATACCCCACAACCTCTGTGGCAAGAGGTTTGCTGTAATGTCTGCATTAATTTTTATTCTGAAAAAGACATTTTTAGCTTTTTCTGTAATGCTTGGACAGTCCTTGGGAGTGTTCAAGTGCTCCTTGGCAAATAATACATCTCATCCTGTAGCATGAAGGTGTTTTGTGGTGGGGTTTTGGGAGGGATGGCTTTATTTTTGAGGTATTTAGAAGAGAGACTGACTTACTGAAAGTAAGTCAAAAAACTTTTTTGTCTCCTGCTTTTGCTCTAAAAACGCTTAGTCCAAAATTAGTGGAGTTTTGCATGACAGCAGCCACGCTTGTAAAATGTGGAGAAAACACTATGCTCTTCTGAGGCCCTGAGGAAGAATATTAAAGAGGAAATTTTTCCAGAATACTTATGTGGCAATAGCAGGAAGTACTATTAGAAAGGGGAAAGAAAAAACCAGCTTCAAAGTTTTCTGCTTTAAAACAGGGCGGGGGAGGTAGGAATAGAATTAGCGTGCAAGTAACAGTCTAAGTATTTTAATTGTGTTTGAATTGCACTGGGTTGAAACTTGCCTGGTTGATGGACCAAAGCCTTGGTGAAGTGAAGTTTGAAGACACTTAATTTCAAGCATAGGACACGTGGTCCTAAATGTGCAGTATATTTTTAGTTTGCTGTGTCAACAGACACCCTTGTTCTGCGTAGTTTCGCTTGGCTGACAAAAGTGGTGTGACAAAGGTGTTCTCTCTTTACTGAAGACTCTTGGGAACAGGTCAGCCATCGGTTGAATTATTGATTTTGTGTGATGTAAGAAACTAACCTGGTGCCTCTGGGAAGGCAGTTCTGATCTCAGTACCATCCCGAGGACACAAACTCAAGATCAGTACTCTCATTGCCCATGTGCACATTCACACGTGCCCTCTTGGACCTTATTTCTGATCATGTTGAAATCAAGGGGGTCTAACAGAGGTTTGCTGCAGTAATGCCACAATTACATGATAATGGTCATAATTTTTGTGTTCTCTCTGAGCTCCACCTGCTGTGATGAGTTTACACAAGTGGACCCCTGGGAGTCAAAACCCTTGAGCTCATCCAAAAGGTGACTGACTGTAAGGTTTTGGGATCTGTTTGTACCCAGTGCTTCCCCCAGGCATGCCCTGAGGGCTGAGACACACAAGCAGAAAGAATGATTTATCCTGACTTTGGGACAATGAGCAGAACTTTGGGAAGTTGTACCTCTGGCATGGGATAAGCAAAGGTTCCCCTTGTCTGCCCCCACTCTCCAGGTCTGCTGCTGTCAAGAGATCTGGGCATGTTTAGAACTAATGTCCCGTTTATTAGCGCTGCAGTAGGCGGCACTGGTCACACCAATTGCTGACAATGGGCCTGTTGTGTCTGGCTGTGTGTCTAACAAAAAATAAAGACAGATGTATTTCTGACTGTGCCCTGAGGAGCTCCAGTGTCCTTGCAGAGGGTGCTGCTAGCCTAAATTTGCCATGGCCCTGTCAAAAGCCAGCTCCGTGGGTGGGCCAGCTTTTGAATAGCATTTATATTTCTTTGATATATTAGGCCAAATCATTGAAAGTCATCTAATTAAGGAAAAAGTCATCTAGTTAAGGAGGTGCATTAAAAACAATGGAGGAGCAAGGGACTAATTTGTGGACTTCTCCCCTTGGCATGGTGTGTTTTAGTGGCAGATCCAGTTCAACCCAAAATTCATGTATAGGATGCTAATACTGGTGTGCCTTCATCCATAGAGCTCTATCTATAAGACTTTTCCCCAGCTGCTATTGAGCCAATTCTGAAACAAATGATTTCCAAGATGTGTCTTTTGAGGTGCACAGCAGGTATTCCCCCTCATTTTATATTCTCTACTGTCCTGTGCTCTGGCTGGCTTTGGTGAAAAAGCCTTTCTCTGAGTAGTATGGGATTTTTTTGTATTTTGTGTTCTTGTTATCCATGTGGTCAAGAAAATGTCGACTCTGTGACAAGCCAGGTCCCTCAAGAGCCTACAGAAAAGAACTGATTAAGTGTGCAGATTAGAAAGGAATGAAATACTCATACTGAACATGATCGAGGTAACACCATAATTTCAGAAGTTAAAAAAAGAGATCTCTTTTCTCAGCCTCACTCCCTTAAAAGGTGTTTGTATGGGTTGTTTCATCCAGAAGAGGCATCAGATTCTCTGCGCGCGGGCGTCAAACCTCCACAGCCATGGGAGGGAAAGCGATCTGCTAAAAGTTTGTGTGGAGGAGTGCCAAGGGAGGCAGACTGAGATGAGCAGTATCTGTGTACAGATGGAAAGCAGATAAGTGCAGGCAGTGGGTAGTGTTTTATGCCCTTGTTTTGCTGGAGTCCTCGGGTACTTCTCACTTGTGTCAGCCCTACGTACTTTAAAATAAGGTTAAACTCCTGGGGAGTTTCTCGGTTGCCATCACCCGAGGATGCATCTGCAGCACCAGCATTTAAACCCACGTCTTCCTGCCTTCCAGCCTCAGGCTGGTTTCATGAAGCCACAGTATTTTTCTGACAGGGCACCACTGTTGGCAGCCCATAGCTCTGAGTCATGGAAACTTTGAAGTGACTTGTGTATGGCTACGGAGCTGTTTTGCTTTGTGCCCCCCTTCCTTTGGCTGGTGGAGCTGGTTTGGCTTGAGCCCAGTGAGACCCATCAGGGTCACTCTTGTCCTCGGTTAATGAGACAGTGGTGGAGGTGCTGTGACCAGAATGTAACTCAAGATGGGGGTTGGCCTTCTGACCAGCTGAAATGGGAAAGTATCTTCTTCAAAGAGGCAAAATAATGAGAAACAGGTGCTGATATTTATGAAACTGGTTGTACAGCCGTTGACCGATTATTTTTGTTCCGGGTAATCTTGGAATTTGCAGATGTGACACCACTACAAGCCGCCCTTGCTTGTGGGGAGGATAAAGCTGCTTTGGACATGACCTGAGAACCTTCACTGACCTTGGTTCCTTATGTAAGAGAAGCTCATTTGACCTTGGGCATTAACCCAACACGTGTTTCCAAAGAGATCTGATAAACAATCTCTGCACTTCTCACCTCCCAGAGAAGGTGGGTGAGGATGGACAGTGACACAGCGTGCTGTGTCACTGCCAGCAGGGTTTTAAATATAACCTGGTGCTTGTAGCAGTGGAGAAGTCTGAGACAACAAAAGCAAATTCTCACCTGGACTTTAGTTTTGTGTTAAGAATAACTCACTTCTTTGAAAATTACTACTATTTAAAAAAAATAATGAGGGTACCTTTGTTGACTAAAATGTTTTAAGAAATTTAAAATATCAAGAAAGCCTTTATTAAACAGTGCTGGGTGATAGTTTTCAATTTACACAAGAGAAGCAACCAAATTTTGTTATATTTGGATTAAGAATAGGGGAAAAAATGCCAAGCACTTTTGACAAAGTTGAAATATTACATGGCAAAGTGTTGATTATGTGGGTCTGTTGAATAAAAGCAAAGCAGATAATTTGGTCCCTTGGCCATCATTCCAGGCAGACAACCTCCCTGAGCTGATGTCACCCCATGTGTCTCCAGCTATTTCAAAATTAAATTTTTCTGACAAGGCTTCTGCTGAATATTTCTCTCTTTGAATCTTCCTTTCCCTTATAACATGGAAATGATCCCTCTTTCCACAGAGGGTGGGCATTCAGTTCTGAAGTTCCTCCAGCTGTGGTTGTTTACATGACAGTAACTTCCCAAAATTGCTCTAGGAATTCAGGCTGCTTCTAACCTCCCTTACCTCCCAACTGTCATTACCTCCCAACAACAGGACTGTCTTGTCCTCCAAAAATTGTCCATGCTATGTTGTTCTTTAACTCTCCAACCTCATTATCTCACAACTTGGAGAAGCAATCCCTTGATCTACGTCATTGACAAGTGACATCTTCCCCTCTCAAGATGGTTTGTGCAAAACCCTAGGTCTCACCAAGCCCAGGACAGCTAGAATTTGGGGTAAAAAGCCACAAAAACACAATTTGAAGACATCCTGAAGTGATTGCACTGTATTGCTTGGTAGGATCTCAGGTAGGTTCCAAATTTGACTGGAATCATGTATTACTGTGAGAATGGAGTTTGTTAGAGCATCTTGTGACTCTCTAGCAAGGCAATCTTGACTTCCTATGGGCATGATTTCCCGTCTGCTAAACTTGATCCTGCAGTTGACATCCCAGCCAGCCCTGTGGTCAGATGGTGTCTGTCGCTCGTGGGCACACAGCCTTTGTTCTTCACTTGAGGTTTCATCTGTAAGCTTTGCTCCAGGTGTTCCCAGCTGGAGCTGTGCTCTCTTTACTCTCCTGCCAGACTTTCCCACAACAACCTGGTCACCGTTCGTGCCGTGGCAGGACCCGTTGGGTGGTTGGGAACAAAAGCCTGCTTCTCCCCGGGCTGGTGTTAGCGAACACCGTCTTCTCTGGTTGGAGTAGCTCGTACAGGCAACTTCAGTAGCCTTGGCGTGGTCCTGGTAGACACAGAAATTTCACATTCATGCCCTAAAGCTCTGGGCTGGTTTAAAAGGCATTCATGCAAAGCTTTCTGGTCTGTCAACCCCAGTTTGCTGTATCAAAAACTATTACCTTTTCCTCTGTCAGGCAGTCCCGATTTCCCTGTGGGTTTGGGGTAAAGACAACAGGATTTGCTTGTCTCAGCAGCCCCCCTCCTGCTTGTCCTTGAGTGCTCTAGGAGATGAACTGAGTGGAGTTTTGCTTTTTTTCCCCCCAGGTAGGGGATCTATTTTGAAATTATTTCAAAGTCATGTGATGTGGGGTTATCCCAATGTAAATAAACCCAGCCTGCTTATTTCCCATGTGATTGGGAAAGGTGGATGCCTCTGCTTTTGAGGAGGTTCATGCCCAGGGTCTTTCTGAGATGGTTTGGATTGCATGGTTGAACTTCCCTGGAGTCTCTCAGGAAGCAAAGGGGCAGTCGGTGATAGGACCCGAGGGAGTGGCTGGAGCTGTGCCAGGGGAGGTTTAGGTTGGAGATCAGGGAAAGGTTCTTCCCCCAGAGTGTGCTGGGCACTGCCCAGGCTCCCCAGGGAATGGGCACGGCCCCGAGGCTGCCCGAGCTCCAGGAGCGTTTGGACAGCGCTGCCAGGGATGCCCAGGGGGGGGTTGTTGGGGTGTCTGTGCAGGGCTGGGAGTTGGACTTGGGTGATGTTTGTGGGTCCCTTTCAGCTCAGGGTGTTCTGTGATTCAGTGACTCCTGAGCTTTGCGATTGCTTTGTGCAGCTCTGAAGAAGACACAATGATGGTCTGAAGATTCTGGCCAGAGAAGCAGTTGGAGACCATTTTCAATGTCTGTCCCTGTCTGCAGGGAGGGCTCAGAACGTGGTCCAGGCTCTGCTCTGGGGGGCCCAGCAATGGTACCAGAGGAATGGGCAGGAACCGATGCCCAGGAAGTTCCACCTTCACCTGAGGATGAGGAGGAACTTCTTCCCTGAGCGGTGACCAAGCACAGGACAGGCTGCCCAGAGAGGGTGTGAAGTCTCCCTTACTGGGATATTCCAGAACTATCAGGATGCAATCATGTGCCCTGTGCTCTGGCATGGCCCTGCTGGAGAAAGGAGGTGGGACCAACACCCACTGTGGACCCTTCCAGTCTGACCCATTCTGGGATTCTGTGATTTAGTCTTCATGTTGCAGTCTGCTGAAGACCAAAGTCCCTGAAATCTGAGTGGGATAATCCTTGACCTTCTGAGCCAGAGATTTGCCCACTTGCTTCATCTTGACTCTAAAATTCTGTACCTCACAGCTGGGATGTCCTACAGGTCTGCTTGTTTGCTAATTCCTCTTCCCCTGTAGTACCAGAGGTCAGAGATAAGGGAAGGGAGTCTCCTAAAACCAGCTTTCCCATCTTCCTCTTACAGCTTCTGAGTATTTTGGGACGCCTGGTGGAGCCAGCAGCCTGTGTTTCCCCTCTGGCTCTTTCAAGATCTTTTGTCCTGGCTGTGGCTTGGGCATCTGTGTCCTTCATTTGTTTTCTTGGGCTGCCATGAGGGGATGGAGGAAACCAGGCTCCTCATGGCTGACACAGCTCAGCTCTCAGGGAAGGAGTGTTCCTTCAGAGTCTTCCCTCCAAGCCCATGTCTAATTCACTCAAGAGATTGATCCTGTCATCTTCCACACCTTCTCCAAGCAGAGTCTCCTCGCTGAAGCCCTGATGGCACTGGTGGTGCTGGGCTGAGCAGCTCCATGGCAGCGTTTTGGTGTGGAGGGCTGGCCCTCTGCCCTTGGAATTAGCGATATATGGGAACTGATGGGATTAGGTGGGGATAGGATCACACCTGGGTGAAAAGCAGCTGTGCACACTGGTTGGTGTTCCCACCTGCACTTGTGGAGTCTGCTGGAGCTGGGTTTCTGTATCTGGAAGGAAAATTAAATAGGTGTGATGGACCTTCATCCACCCATGCACTGAGCTGTGGGCACTGGTCCAGGCTCTGCAGAAGTCACCTGACCCTTTCCATGTCTCCAGAGCTGTGCTGGGGTGGTTGCAGGAAGATACAGAGCAATCCCCCTACTCAGCCCATGAATTAATCTGCAAAAATATTGAAAAGAGCACAATTTTAACCACTTAATCACATATAAGGAATATAGGTTTTTTTTGAACGGAGGGTGGGGAGGCCCTGGCACAGGGTGCCCAGAGCAGCTGTGGCTGCCCCTGGATCCCTGGCAGTGTCCAAGGCCAGGTTGGACGGGGCTTGGAGCAACCTGTGGTGGAGGAAGGTGTCCCTGTCCATGGCAGGGGGTGGCACTGGATGAGCTTTAAGGTCCCTCTCAACCCAAACCATTCTGTGATTTTGTGAGGTCGTTCACATAAATGGTAATGGAGGGGGACAAACCAGGAAATAGTGAAAACTCTTTTGAGTTATGCAGTACCAATGGCCACTGCATGCATTTGGAACTTATGGAAATGATGCACACCAAAAAAAGACCTCTGGAAAAAGGATCTGGGTCATCTTTGGTTTTTCTGTTCTGATAACAGCCAACTGTTCTTGCTATTTAAATCACATTTTATGGGGAGAAAAATTTGTGGTAGCCCCAAGACATGAAAATTCAGATTTAATTTTATATTTTAAGAAAAGAAAACACACAGCAGAAGTTGAAATGAAAAAGCTAATGAAACCCATATCCCACCGAGCACTTGCACTGAAACTTTATAAACATGAAAGAAAATACTCTTAAGTAAGCTAATGCTCTTTGAATAAGGAGGACTTTCTATGATTTTCTCTGGTAGGGTTTGAACCATTCTGTATTTCAGGCAGTTGGGAAAATAATGAGATTTTTATGTCAAATAATATTTTTCATATATTTTACTTAAAGCAATTCGTTCCAGACTGATTTCTGAGTTGCCTCATCTGTTTTATAATATGCATCGTTTTTATACTATCTGTAAGGACCCAGACTCCAAAATTTCTAGGGTTTTGGGTTGTTTTTTTGCACAGATAAATGTTAATCTAACAGGCAGGGCCTTCATTTCAAGTGGAAGGGTAAATATGTGAAGGTTTCCCAAGAAATTTAATACACTGCAAGCTAAAAAAGAAAAAAAAAGAAAAAGGATGAAACCTTGAAATGCAGATGGGCATTATCAGTGTAATGTTATGGATGGGGGAAGACATCAAACATTGGCTAAATGCTAGTTAGGAGAAGTATTTTTTAAAATTCCTGTCAGCTGGGATGAAGTTATGTGTCTAAGCTCCCCGTGGCCTTGAGAAGCCGCAGAGAGACGTACGTGTGGCAGAGTGCATCAAAACACCCCGGCTCCGACGGCAGGGAAAGTAAATTAAGGGAACAGGTTTGATCATAAACCTCCTGGAAAATATGAGGATATTAAAGCCGGCTGGATAATTAGCATAATTACATCATAGCAAATGCAAAGGAGATCATCTTAAGGGATATTGTATTGTGGGAGCTCAGCTTCGACTGGTAGCGCATGTTGAACGACAGACTAATAGACTGCTCCAGGGAACAGAGCAGTAAAATCTTGTTATGAATTTGTTTATCAAGAATGCAGAGATAGGGAGGAACAGCGGTGGCAGTTAGCTGGCTGAATTATTGCTTTTTTAACCTTGCTTTCTGCTGATAGTCTTTTGTCAACACCTGGGCATCCTGTTTACTTTAGGGGCAGAGGGAAAAACAGGAGCTGGCAGACGGCCTTGAGGCCACGAGCACTTGGTGCACCTGCAAAGCATGAGACAGTTTTTGTGGCTGTTTCTTTCTCTCTCTCTCCTGTTGCCTTTGCCACCTTCTGCTTCTGGTTCTGCTGGTGCTTCAAGAAGTGGATCTGGCTCCTGCACCAGTGTTTATTTGTTTTCATAGAATCACAGAGAAGTTTGGGTTGGGAGGGACATAAAATTTCATCCAGTTCTACTCCCTGCCACAGGCAGGGACATCTTCCACCAGATCAGGCTGCTCCAAGCCCCATCCAACCTGGCCTTGGACACTTCCAGGGATGGGGCTACCACAGCTGCTCTGGGCACCCTGTGCCAGGGCCTTTTTTCACCCGAATGGGAAGAGAAGTGCTTGATGACTCATAGATGATCAAAATCTACTGGGAAAATTTAAGATACTTTCTTCAATATCCTGATTTTCTGCTTTGTGGATTTTCTGAGTGGCTTGAGAATGTCTCCTGTGGGTTTTTGAGTTGGCACAATTGTGCCTGCACCATTGTCAGTCCGGGCTCTCATCTCCCATGGCATCTTGAACCCACTCTCCAGTTCAGGTCATGTCCAACAGAGGATTGGTCTTGTCTGATCTTCTAGGGCCACCTCAAGGAAGATCCACACCTTTTACCCTGCCACAATGTGAGCTTGATGTTTCTCTCCTGTTTGGTCTGCCACTGGTGAACCAGTAACTTCTGGCAAAGGGAGATGTGATCAGTGGGAAAACTCTCCCTGGTGGCTTCCCCAGCTATGGAAGGGGTTGAAACACAATGGAAGATCTGGAAATAAATCACCACAGGTGGATGCTCAGAGGCATGATAATGAGCATATTAATTAATAGCCTGGGTTATGGGTGACACTTCCCATCATACTGCAATTGACACCAAGCATCTTGGCAGTGCCCCGTGCCTCAGCAGGATCCGGTTGGTTGGCTCCTCCATCAAACTACCAAAGTTTTTCTGCATAATCATGTCCTGTCCAAGTGTCAGTGCTGGGATCATACTCTGGGCTTTTGGTGCTGCTGCTGTGGCATGAAAAATAGTGATTTACACCTTTTAAATTAGCTGCTGCTTTCTACAGGAGTGCAAAACAATTCAAAAAATCTTTACAAATGCTGCAGTTTCAAGCAATCTGCTCTGGTGAGGCCCTACCTGAAGTTCTGCATCCAGTGGGGTCCTCAGCACAAGAAGGACGTGGAGCTGCTGGACCAAGTCCAGAGGAGACCACGGAGGTGCTCTGAGGGCTGAGCATTTCTGCTCTGGAGACAGGCTGGGAGAGCTGGGGGTGTTCTCCTGGAGAAGGGTCTGGGAAGACCTTATGGCAGCCTTGCAGTACTTAATGGGGTTTTGGAAGAATCATGGACACAGATTTTTTTAGCAGGGCCTGATGTGACAGAACAAGGGGCTTTAAACTGACGTAGTGTCAACTTAGAGTAGATACAAGGAAGAAGTTTCTCTATGCTGAGAGTGGTGAGGCCCTGGCACAGGGTGCCCAGAGAAGCTGTGGCTGCCCCATCCTTGGCAGTGTCCAAGGCCAGGTTGGACAGGGCTTGGAGCGTCCTGGGACAGTGGAAGGTGTCCCTGCCCATGGCAGGGGGTGGAATGAGGTCCCTTCCAACCCAAACCATCCTGGGATTCTATTTCATTACTCTAAGTCACGTGGCATGTTGTGAAGAACATGAATTTGTGATACTAGATAGGACCAGTTCTTGTCTGGGGCAGCTTTTTGCTGTGTGGTGGGAAATTAAGATGTGTGTTTCTTTTCTTTCTCTGCCAGCAGCTTCACTTGCAGTGCATTTAGCCACAGAAGATCTTCCAAACACTCTGGTTCCCCGCTGAACATAAACCTTGCCCTATGTTTTCTTTGGCATCTGTGCTGGGGACTGCCAAGTCCTGAAAAAAATGGGTGCAGGAAACGTTCTGGTGCTATGCCAAGGTGGGTGCTAGTGCGGAATCCTGACACTGCCTAAAACCTTCCCTCTCCTGCGGTGGGATTTGCAAGGGAGGTGCTGGGTCAGGGGAGCAATAAATAACGCTGCTCTCCCAGGTGGGATGAGATCCAGACCGCTGACCTAAGAGACCAGAACAAGACCTGACAACTAACTGCTGAGTCTTGGCAGCCTTCTGTGGTGTCCAAAATCAGCTTGTTCCTGGCAGTGGGGGGAACATCAGGGATCTTTCCCTGTCTTCAGACTCCCGTGGCTTTGCCCATGTGACCAAAGGCCAGGCAATCAGCTGCCTGTGGGCAAGATGGTTAAACCCAGGGAAAAGGCACTCAGATTTCGCAGCTTTTAGCTGAATAAAATGAAGTATCCACCTGATGGCAGCAGAGAACGGGGAATTGGAGAGCCCGGGCTGGGTGAGCGGTCGCCAGCCCTGCTGGCTGCTCAGTGCCCAGCGCGCATCGGGGGATTCCCAAAATGTGGATCGTGCTTTGGTGATGTTGCCTTTCCATGTCGACGGCCGATATCCCCTGTCCCTGAGAGAGCTCACTCACGTCACCTCTGTGCCCTCCTGGAGAGGAAAAGGCCATGTGGGGTTCAGGTACCACTTTTAGGGATGCCAGGGCACGATAAGCAGCATGAAGTGCCTGGTGTGGTTGGAGGATGGCTTCTGCACAGCAGCATCATCTCCAAAATCCATGTGCAGAGGGCTGTGATGGCACAGCTGCAGGCTGGGTGCCCCAGGGTGGCCCCTGCCAGTGGTGCTGGCTCCAGACACTGTCCCTTCAGCCATGGGCATGATCCTCGTGGTGGCTGTCGGCATCAGGGGGAGTGGGAGCTGGGACATGAATGGACCTAGCTGGGAATTTGGGCACTTCCCATGAGGTGTTCGAGCACAAGAGCCCTCAAAGCAAAGCTGGGGAGCAGTTTTAGAAGGGACAGAAGAACTGAAAAACAGGAGAAGGGTTGGTACCAATGCACGTCTTGGGGAAAGGGGTGAGACCACTGACCACAACTTGTAGCAGGGACCTTTCTGCAGAGCACAAATGGCTTTTTGTGGCCATACAGTCAGCATCTTTCCAGGGTTTGCTGGTACAGTCTTCCCATGTGCCACAGAGTCACGGCAGCCATCTGTGGCACATTGCACTGAAGATAACTTTTTTTTTCCTGAGCTTAAACTCTTGTTGAGGAATAATCCTGATCCTGTGACTTTAACTTCTATTCTGACAAACCACTTGGGTCATGGGAGGGGGATTCAAGGAAAGTTTTAGGGAATGTCTCCAACGAACACTCTTAAAGCAAAATAACTTTTTGTATTTTAAATATTTTCCTTTTTGAACTTGATTCCATTGGGAAAAAATATACTTTTAAGTGCTCCACTTGAGAAAAAAGTGCAAAGGCCATCCTGCACCTTCCCTCCCCAAACCCTGCTGGGATGTCCCCACCACTGCCGTCAGCTCAGCTCACCAGCCACGAGAGAGGGTGATCTGCTGCCACGTAAACGTGGGCCTGCTTCAACCTGAAGCCCCTTCCAAAACCAACCAGGGAATGAAAGCTTGTTGTCATCCCAAAGGTAATTCCTGTGCCTATCCCTGATGCCTGGGCTCTTGTTTTGATGTGTTTCAAGGGACCAAAGGGGGAAAAAAAAACCAAGAAGGAACAAACCCAAACACAACTGTTTGAAAACCATTGCATTTATTGAAAACTATTAGGAAAAAATTCTTTCTGTAAAGGGTTGTCCCACCCTGGCACAGCTGCCCAGGACAGTGGTGAAGTTCCCATCCCTGGAGGGATTTAAAAGCTGTGTGGATGTGGCACCTGGGGGGTGGGTGTGGACAGGTCAGTGGATGGGTCAGTGGTGGCCTTGGCAGTGCTGGGGGAATGGTTGGACTGGATGTTTTCAGAGGGCTTTTCCAACCTGAGCAGTTCTGTGATTCTGTGCTGGCAGAGTAACACAGATGTTGTGCGAACTTGAAAAAACAAATGTGGAAGGTCACTGCTGCTGTTGCTGGCTTTGAAGAGCTGGCTGGTCTTTGTGTGATTACTGGCCCATTGATGAGAACAATTGGAAAATAGTATTTTTATCCATATGACCTTCCAGTGACCAAGTAATCAGAGCAACAGCACGTCATTGATTTGGTGTCAGGTGAAGACCAGTTGGGAACACGCAGGGACGAGCGGGAGGGCAGCCTTGTTTGAAGACCAAGGAAAGCTGAACAAGTTGATTTCAAAGATAATCTCATTCTGCATTCAAAGCGAACCTTTAGCTAATAATGTTAAATGCTAACAAAAGAGACTATGGTCAGTTGCGAGTAATAAACTATTAATTAGAGCTTTGTCAGAAACGACTCTTGACCTTTGAGCCAAGACAATAAGCAATTGGGGGTCCTTTGTTTCTGTGCTCTTGACTCCAGCAGTGTCAAATGTTGGATGCAGGTGAGTTATGTTGTTCTTCCCCTTTGGGAAAGGTGATGCCCGGTAATTTGAGGATATTCAGCAACTTAGAAACTAATTAGTTTAAAATTAAATTTTCCACTCTGCCAGGCCAAGCACAATAAGACAAGGCCTTAAGACACAAGAGAGCACTTTGGAAAGGAGTAAAGGGTGACTGGGCACATGAAAGAGCCCAGCACGCCTTTCAGGCAGAGCCAGCCACCCTAATTAGGTGGAACACAAAACTGTCCCTCGGCTCCTGCAGATCTGAGCTGCTGCCAGTGCTCATGGGATCCCAGAGCCCTGAAAGCTGCCAGGGCTGGGGGAGATCCCCCCGATGTCCCAAATCCTCCCCATGCACCACTTTGTCACAGGTGGAATGGTCTCTGCCCACCTACACATTCAGTTCCTTTTCACTCTCCTCTCTTGTGCTGTGTGCTGGAAACTGGGAGGATAAAACAAGCTCAGCTGCCTCACTGAAGACCATTTAAAATTTTTAAAAATTAATTAAATTAATCAAATTAATTGTGGGCAGAAATGATGTGCTTGCAAGGCACCGCTGTGCCTGTTTCGTCCCGGTGCTGATGTAGCTGAAGTCTGCCTCTGAAGGGTGGAGACCCAAACCCCATCTCCTCCCTCGCACTTGGATTTCCTTCGCTGTGCCTCTTGCCCTCAGAGCCCCACTTTAGTCAAACCTAATGCTTCCCATTCCCAAGGTCCTGGTACAGCCCCAGATTTCTGGGAAGGCATTTGTGGGCTCCTCTCACCCCGTGGTCATCCCAGGGCTGAGGACAGCTGCTCACAACAGGGCCACATCTTCCCTTCTTGGCCAAGCACATGGTCACTGTGGGACGCGCTGAGTGTGCTCAGCGGGACTCGAAGTGTCGGTGATGAGGAAGGTGAGCTTTTCTCATGGGATGTGCTTCACTGCCTGGAGCCTGTCCACTGCACCAAAACTCTGCAAGTATTTGTAGGATTGGGCTCTAGTGGAATAAATCCTGCCAAGTAGGAATCTCCTCTTGGGTGCCATCAGGTTACAATTAATTTGGGTTACTACAGAAAGGTGTTTTTTTTCAAACCAAACCAAACCAAACCAAACCAAACCAAACCAAACCAAACCAAACCAAATCCAACAAAAAACAAACCCAACAAAAGCCCCCAAGCAAAAAGAACCCCCACACAAACCCACCACCAAATAAACAGACAAACAAAACAACAACAACAACCAAAGCAAAAAATTATTTCTGAATGTCTTCAAACTACATTTTGAAATACAAACAAACCCGAGGAAGGGTTATGTTAATAATGCTAAAAGCCAGTCCTCAAGCCCCCAGAATCCCCAAGTTCCTGCTCCAAGCCAGCTCTGCACTACCATCCTCTATCTTGTGGTTAATACCGTTGAACGCTGGAGAAACTGTAATTGTTCATAAGCAAAGTAGCACTTCCCAAAGTACAGTATTTGTTTAATGGATCGTTAAACCAATATAAATAACGCTGAAGCATGCATAGAAGCAACGAGGATTTAAATGCAATTACACAGGGAAACTCGGAGCGTGACTGTCCGCTCTCGGAGGCTGTGGAGGGGAGGGGATTAAACCAAGCTCAGGAGGGGTTTGACTCCAAAACACCTTTTTAGGTTTTTGCATTTCTTTCCTGCTTAAAGAGAAAATTCTGGGGACGGGCTCTGACCTTTTTACCTTGTTCCTGGAATGATTTCCTCGCTAATGATTTCATCAAGATCAGTGAAATTAAATTAAAAAGGAAAAAAAAGATCATCGCTTCTACAGCTGTGGGAGTTGTTGGCAGCGATATGAATGAAAAAAACCATGCCACTTTTGGAAAGGATTTTGGAGTTGTCCTACTGTATCTGGCAGCTTTAGATTCAGCTTCCAGAGGGGAACTCAGTGACGTTTTTAGCTGACCTACCAGAGAATTTGCTGCAGTTTTGACTTCTTCAGGTATGTAGTTTGGTAACTCACTGCATGGCTTCTTGGTCTGCTGCTCCTCATTTTTTTTTTTTTTTTCTTTGAGAAAGAAGATCTCAGCATTGCAGCTGGAGGAAAACAGCATGGTTGAGCTAAAGCCTCATCTGCACCCTGGTCATCTCCAATCACTGACCTTTACTGCACGGGGAGGTAATTTAATGCTCTGAAAATGCCAGTTATCAGCCCCAGTGCAGCCTCACTGGCTGGTGCAGACACACAATCAATGGAAGTTTGTTATTCTGTTCATTATTACTTAAGCTACCGTAAACACATTTGCCAATAATCAAAAATATTGCACGGGAGAGCATTGTTGCACCAATAATTTCCATGCTCTGTATACAGCTGGGGGAGCACTTGGGGGAGCTCCAAATGCCTAAAATCTAACTCTAATCTGAGCAGTGAAAAACAGAGCATCTCCAGGGTCCTCATCTCCATTCCTGTGATGGGATCCCCTTGCAGAGGAAGGGCTGATTCTGTCGTAGAACCATCGTGGAATGGTTTGGGTTGGAAGAAACTTTAGTTATCATCTAGTTCCAACCCTTTTGCCATCATCAGGGAGGTCACCCACTAAATCAGGTTGCCCAGGGCCCCATCTAGCCAGTCCTCACATGCCTGCTGGGTGCACCATGAGGACATGAGGTCTTCATGGACCTCTGTTCCATTCGTTGGAGAGAAGTTAATATTCCTCTTTTTGCATCAAGGGCTGAGTTCTGGGCTCTCTGCTGCGTTTTCGTACTGGAGAGCTCTGGATTTTACCCCTCCTGTGCTTCTGGGTGCCTGTGGGTGCCCTTGTCAATGTGATGTGGGGAGAGGGTGATCCCCACAGAGGGATGCTGCACCCCAGCTCTTGCTCAAAGCCCTACCACTCTATAAAAAACATCTATGAAACCCTGACCTGCCTAATAGGTCCAGACCATTAAGCTTTATTATTTTTTGGCAGCTGGACATCCAGTGGGACCTACCAACCTCCCTTATAGGTCCTCATCCACTCTAATCCCAGCTCTGGAGATCAGTGCTGTATTTTCTGGAGCCAGCAACATCCAGGCGATGCAACCAGAGCAGGCTGGGACACCCAAGGGTGCCCGGTGTGCGGGATTTCCCTGTCTTTCCCTGGGACGTGAGAGGTGACAGCTCTCCCACCTTCCTGGACCTGGAGAGGGCAGCAGAGAAAAGCGGAGCACCCTTGGCTGCAAGCGCCTGGATGGAGCAGGAGCAGCTGCGTTGCAGTATCCAAACACACTTCTCTGTGAGGAGGGTAATTTAGAGCAATTACACCGATTATTATTGCTTTTCTAATTAGTGCTTTTCCTACAGAATTAGCTGAGTGTTTATTAGGAGCCGCTTGTTGCCAATAGCTTAACTGCTTCAGTACCAGTTTTTATCAAACATTAGAGTGGCTTAATTTTATAATTTTTTTTTTCCCCCTCTGTGTGTAACTGGTTTTGTTATCTGGTTTCACATAAAAGCCCCAATTAAATATTCATTTTGCTTTGTTACATGTGGCATTAAATTTTCATGAGCTGTATGTTCTCCTTGAATTTTGGGGGCGGGGGCGGGGGGCCAGGGAGGAGAGGGGCGAAGTTACCCTCGTTCTCTTAAAGGCAGGGATGCGCACGTGTGTTTTCGGCTTTAGTGATAGTGAGGAAACTGGGAAAAACAAAAGGAAAAAAGAAAAATATTCAGCAGAAAAAGCCTTTTCTCACGTACAGTAGGGATCCAGCCTTAAACCCACCAGCTTAAAGGAAAAAAAATTGTGAGGCAGGTGGAGTTTCGGTGTCCTTCTTTGCATTGCGGCACAAGGTTGCGGCATCAAGGCTGATCCTGGGAAAAAAAGGCTCCTTGTGGGCAGAGAAGGTGATTTTTCACGCTCAGCCCCTTTACCCTGTCTTTCTAAGTGTCTTTGAGCAAGTTTTGTGGGTCTGTAGCCCACGCAATCCTTCCTCTGTTCAGTCAGGGTGTGAACTTGTATTTCTGGGAAGGGGTTACATCTTAGCAATACGGAGGGAAGTGGTTGGGATCAATGGTGGCTTGATCAGGGGATTAACGAAATTAGCAACAATTAAATCCTTACCCTTCTCTCTGATAAGTGGGTAAGGATTTAAAGAGAAAAATTCAGACTTTTTTTTTTTAAGCCATGAAATTTAAATTATAACAGCAAAGATAAAACTGCATTTGAAGCAAATTCTTTCTATATATCCCATAAAAATCCAATTAAATACTTTCTCCAAAATAACACTTGTTCTTAAGACACCTTAGAGGTTTGTTGTTTGGTTTCTTTTCCTTTTTTTTTTTTTTTTTAATTATGCATTCACTGTCAAGGGGAAAGTGTGGTTTTGTTTAATTTTTTGACCAATTCTCTTTGGTCATTTCCTAAGCAGTGTCCTGACTTCGAAAGAAATTTAAGCAACCCTGTCTCTATCCTTAGAAAACAGTAATGCTTCCCATCTGCACTTTGAATTATAAAAGGAAACAAAAGTGGAAAAATGAGGAAAAAGTATTATTCTCAGTTTTTCTTCCTCTTCCCTTGCTTTCAGGAGGCAGATGGGGGCGACGGTTCACGGAGAGCCGGGAAAGAGCTTCGATTACCCTCAAAACCAGACAAAACCATC
The DNA here is from genome assembly GCA_013398055.1 of Ifrita kowaldi. NCBI lineage: Eukaryota > Metazoa > Chordata > Aves > Passeriformes > Cinclosomatidae > Ifrita > Ifrita kowaldi. The sequence continues at coordinate 213,505 of VZRS01014614.1, read as the reverse complement.
CAGGGGTTTTCAAAAAGCTTGTAGTATGAATATTTTTGATGACTTTTAATAGTAATACAGTGGGTTTTAACACAGAATACAGAGGAAATCCCATGTCCTGCAGAAGGGGCTGGGATGAGCATGCGGGCTTCAGATCTCCATAAAGGAATTGAAATTATTATCCATAAAAAAAAGTTTCTGACTGGTGACCTTTCTGCCAGTTCTGGGTGTCACAGCCATGCCTGACTGCCTGTTGTGAGCTTGAAGAGCTGCCTTGAGCAAGGAAACACATTTTTTTCTATTTGAGGGTAAAATAGGTTGAAAATACTTGTCCAGCACAGGTAAATCAAATGCCCGTGGTGTTTCTGGATGTGATCTGTATGACTGATTTTATATATGATAATTAACTATTAAAATGTAATGTAATTTAAGTAAAATTATATATATTTGTGTGTCTCTTATATTATATATATATATTTATTTATTTAAGGACCTATTTCTCCACAATATCAAGGCTTCCGGAATAACTACTTGGCAAAACATTGACCAGAATATCAAATCCTCCGAATTATGTCCTACTTATGGGTTTCCAAAAGCGAGCTTTAGAATAAATTCCAGGGGATAAGTAGGATGGGAAATACACAGGCTAATATGTGTACGCGCATCGCGAGCGGCGCCGCTGCTACGGCTCGAGCCGGGGAAGGTGGGAAGATAAATTAAATTCATAGTCAATACATCATTTCTTATCCCCCTCTTGGGGCAAAGGGTTCAGGTTTTGTTTGGTTTGGATTTCTTTTTTTGCCTGTATTCATCTGTGACTTCTTTGCAGCTATCCCTGAACGTGAGAGTAGGACCAGGGAGACCTCGGGGTACCTGGCGGGACCATCCCAGCCTTCCCAGGGTCTTCAGGCACATCCCTGACACTCAGGGATGGGCTCCTCTGAGGCACCAGAAGTCGTGATTTTGGATAATGTCATCGATTTCTTTTTTTTAAATTTTTTTTAAAGTCGCCTTCAATTACTAATTCCTTTCTTTGCTTTAAATAGCAAATTTTAAACCAAGCTTAGCTCCAAAGAACCTATGGAGCATATTACAGGTGAATGAAAACTGGAGGAGAACACAAATCATTCCCATGTCAGAAGGTGAACAAGTTCACTAAATAGCATTTACCAAATAACATCAAATTACACAGATTTTTTTTCTAGAAACAAAATGCTCAAAAATTTAGAGGCAAAGGATCATTATAAGTTAATCTAAATGGCATATTTAAATTTCTCAATAGTCTTTTGAAATGATCCAAAATTACTTGGAAAATGTGAAGCCCTTGTCACCACGGCTGTCTTTGAAAAAAAAAATAAGTGAAACAAGTAGGGTCCCATTAAACAACCCTTTAAAATAATTTTTCTTATCTTTAAGAGAAAAATAAAACCCCTTTGCTTATAGGTTTCACATGCTGTTTTTCTCCCAGTTTTTTGAGGGGCTGGAAAATAAGGGAGAACCTTTCAATTTGATCCCCAGGACAGTGGATGGTTGGTGGGGAGGACATGGAGTGCTCTGGGCAGGGATGGACATTTGAATGGCTCATCTCTCCTCCAGCATCCAAGGCAAAGGGGTTTTTGTGCCCTGACTGTGTCTCCCTGCTAGTTTAAATACGTTTTTCTCATAGGTACAAGCATGGAAAGGTCACTCTTATGGTTTGGCATTCAAATTCTTCTCTCCTATCACATGCATCCAACCTGGCCTTGGACACTTCCAGGGATCCAGGGGCAGCCACAGCTGCTCTGGGCACCCTGTGCCAGGGCCTCCCCACCCTCACAGACAGGAATTCCTTCCTAACCCTGCCCTCTGGCAGTGGGAAGCCATTCCCCCTTGTTCCATAGCCACATGCCCTTGTACAAAATCCATTTGTCTTTCTTGCAGGATGAGATATAGGACTTCAGGAGGACAAATTTCCTCATATTTGCAACAGCAGGGGAAAAGCTGAAGCCATCTGCACGATGAAGCACCCAGAATTACTTTACTTGTTACTCACCTAATTGAATTGTTGCCCAGAGAAGCTGTGGCTGCCCCATCCCTGGCAGTGTCCAAGGCCAGGCTGGACGGGGCTTGGAGCAGCCTGGGATATTGGAAGGTGTCCCTGTCGATGGCAGGGGAGTAGAGTGATGCATCATGAGGGTCCCTTCCAGCCCTACCATTCCAGGAGTCTGGGATCTTACCTTCTCACAAGTCTAAAGATGGGAAGAAGAGGGGACAAAAGACTACATTCAACCTGGGAAAAGCAAAAACCCCACAACTCCTTTTCATTCTTAAAAAGTGTGTGTGGGTTAGACTTGAAAAAAATAAATTAAGATATCGTATATGAAAGCAAAAAAAAAAAAAATTTGGCCTCCAGCAAATTTTGCATAGCTAACCAAAATTTCTCAAAGTTACAAATTCAAGGAAATGTTTCTCATTTAGACCAAAGGCTGAAAAACATAACTCTTGACTAGGTCTGTGCCCTGTGTTCCAGGTGAATTTGTTTCTTTCCTAAACATGAAGGTGAGCAGGCTGCTCCTCTGAGCTGTGCAGTGTGGGAACGGGATCATATGTATGGGTCTCCAGAAGCCAGACCTTAGAGAGAATTCTCGGGGAAAAAATGGGGAAAAATATACAGGCTAATACACACAGGGTCAGCAAAGCTGTTCTCCTAAGAGTTTAAATAGAGCAAGGCAGCCGGGGATGACTTTTGATTGTTGCAAGTTTGATTGCTGCGAGTTCATCTCCATCTGTGAGTTGTAGCTGAGACGCTGCCATGGGTTGGTGCTGTTGGAAGGACCAGGCCTGCCAGTGCTTTCGGTGGCCAAACAGATGCTGAGCAGGGCTTTGCTACTTGTTGGGATAAATGAGCCCAGCAAGGTGGTGCTGGGACAGTGCCGATGAGATAGGGATCATCTAAGGAGAGCTGTGCATCGTTTGGGAAATCACAGAGTCATGGAATGGTTTGGCGTGGAAGGGACCACAAAGACCATCTCATTCCGACTCCCTCGCTGTGGGCAGGGACACCTTCACAATCCCAGGTTGCTCCAAGCTCTGTCCAATCCGGCCTTGAATGCTTCCAGGGGTGAAGCAAATGTACGTGTGGAATCTGTGGCTTTTTGGAGAAAGTGACCAATTTGAGATAGACATCTCTGATTTTCCAGGGAAACAAGCCAGGGAGCCAGGGAAACAGTGACGTGCAAATAGTGCTGTGCATGCAGGATTCTACTCTTCCCAGGCCAAATTTGACTGAGCAGCAGTCAAATCCAGGTCAGCTCTGTTTTCACCTTGAGGCTGGCGAGGGAGTTTCTGCTGGAGTTCATTTTTCTGATTTCTCTAAACCGTGTTTCCCCATGTGGAAGTGCACCCCTCGCTTGGGAAGAGCCATGACACCTTCTTTCCCTCAGGTGGCAGCCACCCCTCAGGGATGTCGGGCGTAAGGAGCACCTTGTCCTCTGGAAAACTCCACTTCTGGGGGGCTGATGAGCAATTACCCAAGGTGGGAAGGATCCAGGGATGGTGAGCGATTCCTAAAAACCAGCATGGACCAACTTTAAGTGTGCTGTCCCCACAGCAAGACAAGGGCACGGAGCCTTTTTCCTCCAGCATGAAGATCAGACCGTGTCCCCACAGGGTTTGGGTTGGAGGTTGGAAATCAAGCTGAGTTCCCTGGCCCGTGGCTCAGTTGCATGGAAACAGAAATGCCCCAGCAGGTTAAGAACTGGCTCTTCCACCTAAAGGATGGAAAGAAGGGGGAAAAAGCAAGACAGAGAAAGAGCTGCTGCCATTGAATAATTGATGAGTTTCAGACCAATCAATGCGACAGCAGAGCAGGGCTAATTAAAGGTTTCTGAGGAATCCCTGTAGTAATTTACTTGAATGTAAGAAGTTCATATTCTCTCTCCCTTTTTTCCCCTCCCTGTTCCCAGGAATTCCAGTTTTAGGCTTCGGCGGTCTCTAACCACCGCTCACTTTTCCCCTCCAGGGGGATGTTTGCTATGGAAATATGCAATTAATATTGCAGCGATCGTAATTGCTAATTATTAAAACAATGCTACCCCCTTTTTCATGGCCTACTTTCTTGCTCAAAATGATTTAAATAACAGGGAAAAGAAAAAAAAAAAAGAAGCAGAGACAAGGTGGCTGGGGCTCAGCTGAGCCAGGATTAAGCGCTGAGCATGGCTGGGTTTGGCTGTAATTTGGTGAATTACCACATCTGCCTGAAAACTAGGGGCAAGGTGATGCTGCCGGCGAGGGGCCCTTGCCATGACCTTGAGCCATGCCAAAAAACCACAGAGCAATGCCAGAACAACCTTAACCCATTTAGTGGTGAGGGTATCTGGATGGTCTGCCCGTGTTTCTGAAGCAGCTGTCGTGGTGCTGTCCTGGTGCTGCCATGAAATATTAATAGTCAGTGATGAGGAATTAACTGTCAGAGGTGTAGGCTGTCAAGGAAGAAGTGAATCGGGCAGGGAAGAGGTGCTCAGTGCCAGGGACCTGGTCTGGGGAGAGGATGCAATTCCCTCCCACACTTGGCCAGGACTTGCCATCCCACAATAAATTAAAAAAAAAAGAGGGTTTTTTGGGCAGCCCAGATGTTGGGAACCTGGGGGAGCGGAGCAGAGCACAGCCAGCTCATGGTGCTTCCCACAGGACTTAAAACCCCAAGGACAGACTACGAGGAAACGGCCTCAAGCTGTGCCAGGGCAGACTTAGGTTGGCTATTAGGAAACTTTCTTTATGGAAAGGGCTCTCAAGCCCTAGCACAGGCTGCTAAGGGCAGTGGCGATGTCCCCATCGCTGGAGGGGTTTAAAAGCCGTGTGGATGTGGCACTTGGGGATGTGGGTTAGTGGTGGCCTTGGCTGTGCTACAGGAATGGTTGGACTCCATGAACATAGAGTGTTTTTCCAACTTGAATGATTCTGTGATTGTCTGACGGTCAAGAGTTGCAATGTTGTGGGCTGAGTTCCTCCCCACGCTCTGCACCCCAACCGTTTCCTGACCCATTGCTTGGGTCACATGGCAGGGAAGCCGGCCTCAGCTGGGGTGGGATGGAGGGAGCTCACACATGGCACCACAGGAGTTTGCACGGATTTAGACCTACAAGAGAGGGCATGGTAAGAGCTGCCGGCGCCCAGAGCACTCGTAGAGCTCCTTGGAGCGCCTCCTCCACGCCATGGCAGCTGCTGCCATAGTGAGGGCAGGGAGTTAAATAACAGTCTGCACTTAACCACAGAGCAACCACAGTGTGAGGAGCACCGGGGTGGTTCCATCATCGCCCTCGTGAATGAGGAGGGAGAAAGATGAAAATCCTGCTGCTGAGGGTGCTGGCGTCGCATTCAGCCTTTCATGCACTGACAGCAGACTGCAGGGATCCGGGGGTGGGGAGGGGAATCTGCTGGGGGTTTCTGGAAGCAATGTATGTGGAAATAAGGCTTTAAAAAGTCCCCCCTGTCTGTTGAGGCTGGCAACAGAGCTGTTTCCTCCTGCACATAAATGAAAGTAAAAAAACTGTCAGGGTTATAATAAAACATGAAAGGCTTATGTATAAGCTAGGAAGCAAGGCTTTGAATGGGTTCCTGGTGGTCTCAGGTGGTGAAAGGTGTAGCTATAATACAGCGAGCAATTAGAAACAGGTTTGCTATTAGCTGGCTTACTTTGCTGGCTGCTTTGATGGAGCTGACCTTTCCCTCCCAGCCCATCCTGGAGCAGGTGACAGGTTGGAGTGTGCCTGGCCCTCACCCCTCCCTGTTAAGTACAGGTTTCAGTCCCACGTATCGTATCTTTTCCTGCCAGAGGGGAGGGCTTTGAAGTGGGTAGGGCTGATGGAGTGATGGTTGAGCCCTGGCTCTAATTGGAGCGTGTGGGCGGTGCAAACCTGTGGTGGGGAAGGCAGGAGGAATGGGCTGAGCTCCCCGTTGCTCCTTCAAGAGCCAAAAAAAGCCCTGGTGGATCTGGGATGTTTGAGGAACTTTATTTTTCTCTCTCTCTCATTACAGTGGGATGCACCACCTCTAAAAATCCCCATGTGTTTTGTAGCACTGTCAAAGGTTCATTACTGATGTTACTGGCCGATGTGCCTGGAATTTCTCCTATTTGCCCCAGGAGTGAATGGGGAGTTCTGTTAAGAGACAAAAATTTTCCTGATTTGCTGAATTTTTATTTTCAAAGGACTTGAACTAAGTAATCTTTTCCTGCAGCTCACGAAGCTGCCTGGAAGTTACCTGATCTAGTTTCAAATCCACCACTGATCCTGCTGGGATTTGAACCAGTAATTTGAAGAAAAGCTTTCTGTTGCTTTTCTTAGGTGTGCTCTGCTTTCCACCACCAGGCATCTTGTTGGGTGACCGTGATGTAGAGGCAGAATGGGCAGGTGGAGGTTGGCTTCTGCAGAGGGAGAAAAGGAATTGCTGCCAGTTCCAGTGGGTAAGGAACAATCGGTTTTGAGCTGGGCATGGCAGAGGTGGAAGAGCTGCTGCTGTTACAGCTCCAGCCAGGTGACTCCTGTCTCCATTTCGATCTTCACCACACCTGAAGCTGCACCTTTTTGTCCACAATAAATGTCTGGTCCAGGGGAAGGTGTCCCTGCCCATAGCAGGGCATGGAGTGAGATGAATTTTAAGGTCCTTTCTAACCCAAGCCATTCTAGGATTCTGTGAAAGGGAAAATGTGGGTACAGAAGAAACTGAGAGTAGTCACTCAAGGCTGCTGGAAAGCCAGGCAGGTAGCAGAGTCTGCTACCTTTTCTTAACCTTGTGCTAGTCAGAGCTTTAACAAATACGTCTTCCAAATCTGTACCCCTCTCTTGGTACCTCCCTCGTCTCCATCACACCAGTAACACCTCAGTTGCAGCTTTGGGGAAGATCCATTTTCAGTTATTTAAGAAAATTGCCACAGCTGGTTCCTGCAGGCTTGAGCACCCCTCTAAAATGCTGCCAAGACCCACAGCAGGCTCCCAAGACCCACAGCAGGCTCCCAATGGAGTGTATAACTCCTCTCCTTCCCAAGGTGAATGATTACATCTTCACCCAGAGTTGGTAGATGAGCAGCTCAGATCTGCCCCTAAATTCCGAGGGTCTCGGATCCCATCACCAGGTTTTGGGAGGAAATCAAAACACCCTCCTGTCCAGCAGGTGTGGGCCACCAGGCTGATGGGACCACGTGTGCCAGGATCCTACTTGGCTCCTGGATGGCAGCAGATGGTCGAACAAACATGACTGGTAATCCAGCCGAATTACGGCAACAAGTCCGAGGATGTTTACATTCAAATTCACACTGTTCGCCTCCTTGGATGAGGCTGCTTGTTAATTAAAAGGTGAGGAGAAGCAAAATCAGAGCAAAACCAGAAAAGGGGGTGACTGTGCCCGAATGCCGGGTGGTTTTTCATCACTGGTAATCAGGTGTACAGGGAGGAGAGACGGACCTCACACGGTAAAAGAGCGGCCTTTGTGCTCATCCTGGGATGGAGGGAGCGTCCCCGGAGGAGAGGAACTGGTTAAAGCCGCGGCCGGGGTGTAGCAGCAGGATCCTGTGCGCGAGTGGTGAAGGATTGGTGGGCTGTAATGATGCGCGCGGGCTGTATGGAAATGCCCACCAGCCCTCGGCAGCGGCCGCGGCGCAGACGGGGGGACGCGGCTCCGAGAGGCAGAGGGAGCGTTATTGATGCGCTCGCCTCGGGGAGGGAAGCGGATAATGGATGTGGGATGTTGGCCGTGCTTTGTCATCAAACGAGGGGCCTGAAAGATGGTGCGCTGGAATATTATCAGTCATTCCTTGATCAAGATGTAATGCTCTCAGGGTCCTTTTCTTTCTCTCTTTCTCCCCCACCGCCGTTGAGAACGCTTTTATTTCTCCCTCTTTGACCTTTTTGCTTTGGTGTTTGGGATGTTTGGGTCCATTCTGCTTTTAACCAAGAGAGCTCTACCCTCCCCTCTCCTCTTCCTCCCTTCCCCCAAGCCCGAAGATACTGGTGTGAACTCGAGGAAATCATGTTTCCTGGTCTGTGTGGCTTCATCTTGAAAAAGCCTCTTGCTTTTCATTCCCCTCCTACCCCTCCATCCTGTTAATAGATTATGTGCATGCATACAAATACTTAAGTTTTATTTCTACGGTACTATAGGTAAGAATAGTGCTTCATAAACAAATAAAAAGGTCAGTCCCTGCTTTGAGATTGCCATCATAACACAGCAAGGGATGGCAAATAAGGGGTTTTATTACATCTCACCTGTATTTAGGCAAATCAAACAATTGCATTTTTTACAACCCTGTGTAATGGCCTGATGCAACCAAATGAGACCTCTCTCCCGGGGAGTTTAAGCAGCATATTAGCTTTATCACTTGATGACCCATAAAATGGTTGTGCACCCCTTAGTGATTACCTGACTTACTCAGCACAGCTTGGCAGGGAGGATATTTAAATATTTTTTGCATTATCAGTTTCACAATGTCATAGTTCTAGTCATCAGCCTTTCAAAGGAGGTGGCTTTCCTTTCCATCTTTATATGGGGTATCAGACTAAGGAAAAGGGGGTCGGGAAGAGAAAAATAAGGTTTCTCCATATCTTGGAAGTGGAACTAGAATTTGGGGCATCTTCTCTTCCCCCCATGTCTCCTCTGATGGCATTTCATTGTATGAATAACTTTGTAGTTGTGAACCTCTTGGTGTTGATGGACAGGGTAAATGGAGAAATATTTCCTCTCGCACGGAGTGGCAGCGATTCGGTGTGTGCTGCAGAGTGGTGTTAAGGTGCACAACAGAAAAGAGGTGGGAGTAAATCCTGCACATCATCTCTGCGGGCTGCATGTGGCAGGAGAGCCCCAGTTCGTGGGATGGTTTTCTGGGCTGCAGAGCTGCCCATCCACCTTTGCACACTGCAGCCAGTTTTTGTTGTGTTTATCATCATCTCTTCACTAGTTATGTCTAAGCACAAGGTGCCACAACACCATGTTCATGTCTCTTGGTAGGGTTCATTTGCAGAAAGGGCAGATTAGGGGCTGCTCCTAGGTAAAGGCTGTCCCCAGCTGGAGCAGATGCTGAGCAAACTCTCACCAGCATCCCATTGAGCCACCTCTCATAATAAATGAGAAATGTTGCTTTTCTGCAGCTGACAAAGATACCTGCAGTAGAGAAACTCTCTGGGCTGGCATTAGAAGGAGCGTTTCAAAGCACTTATGGTCAAACATCTCCTCCACTCCATTTGGGGTTGTTTCTCCTTCCTTGTGAATAACTCCCAAATAAAGGGTGTAAGTGATGATAGCACAAGTGTTTGCCTGTAATTGCCCTGTGCTACAGCTGGAAATGTAGGAAAAAGTGATGCCAGAGGAATGTGCTCCAGAGCAGTTTTTGAGAGAACAATAACCTTGGAGGAATGAGATCCAAAAACTGGGCCTTGGGACAAGAACTTTTAATGACAGTGCTTTTGAGCATCTCAGTTTTGGGGTGTTGCTTTGTGTGTAAAGCAGGTTAGAGAAAAGATTTTTTTTGTTTTTCATTTTGTTGAAAACTTCAATGTTTCAGAACTCCCATTTTGCTGAATTCAGATAAAATTAGAAATTGAATATAAGCAAATATTTTTGTACCTTTTCAGAAAAACTCAGCTGATTATTTAATTGAAAAAAACTCCTAGATTTAAGTTTAAATCTGCTGAAGACATGAAAAGAAATATGACTTGAGATGAAATAAAATTTCTTGAAATGAGACATTTCAGTGTTTTAAAAAGTTTTTCTATTTCATTATATAAAATCTTGTCACAATCAGTATGAGAAATACTTTGTGTTTATCGAAAGTGCATTGCTCCTCAGAAATATCTTCTAAGGATAAACTTGTGGCCCACTCTGCTTTTAAGGTAAGAACCTAGGGAGTTTTTTACTTTGGCTTTGGATTTTCTGAAAGATAGCTTCTCACTGATTTTGTGGCCCAGAGATCCCCCCCCAGTTTGACCACGCTTGCATGGACCACAACTCAACTACAGTCTGAGGTTATAACTTCAATCTGCCAGCCCCTTAGGGGTGTTGTGGGTAATTCTGAGTTATCTGAATACCTGTGTTTGGGAATTCATCCCCATCTGCTTTGCAAATTGGCTTTGTACGACCTCTCTTTGCTGGAGGATGCATTGAGACTTATTGAGCTCCATCCAACTGACGGACATCATCGGAGAATGGATGAGATGTTTGAGCAGCAAGGCTCCTACAGCACGTTGTCAATGGGCCCAAATGTCGCCAGACGTCACCAAACTTGTAGTTGAGCCCAAAATCGCACCATCTTTGGGCTGCAAAGGAGGTTAATACTGTAATCTCTGCTGTTGGCCTCACTCACAGTGCCTCCATCTGCCAATGGCCTGAGGAACACCCAAGAGTAATCTTCCAATCTTTGTGGAAAATTTTGAGGCTATGAGGTGAGATATCTTACCTTAAATAATTCTGAAACTGCACAGACTTCCCTATTCCTACTGATCCTGTTTCATCAATCACATTGAAACTTCACTAGTCTCTGTGGGAATTCAGTAAGCAGATATCACAAAGGGTTTCCACGGTACGGTGATAGATCATCTCTCCTGAAGTATGCCCACTGAGCGTATCAGTAGTAGGATTTACTCCCAAGGGATAGACCCCGGGCCTTAGTTATAGACCACTATTCATTGCCTTGCCCTGTTCATTACCTTGTCACTGGTTCCAGCTCTGGTTTGATCTCAGATGGCTGTGTAGGGAGCAGAGCTTAGTAACCAGAGCAGGGGAGCGCTTTGAGGTTCTGTCACCGACTAGGTGGAATCACCTCGGGCAAGCCACTTGCACCTGGATCACCAAAACTACGTTGGCTCTTCAAACTTGTTGACAGGGATGTGAGATTGTGGGGTTTTTTGAGGATTTTGACTCTTTGCTCAAGTCAGGATGTGCTTCCCTTTCAGCCCCTGAGGTTCAGTGCACTGGAGGGAGAGGAAGTGGAAAGGCTGCAGGGTTTCACACAAGAGCAGTGACAGAAGGTGTCACTTGGCGGTATCGATAATGGCACTGGGATTCTTCTGTCCATTGGAGCAACGTGTCTTGGGGCAGCTGTAGGAAAGGCATCTGTACTGAAAGGGCTCTTGGCAAGTATGTGATGGGGAGACCCATTTTACTGGGGGACGTCCTGCATGTGAGAAGGAGGGGAGATGTCAGCTGCTACTTCCATTTCTATTGTCTGCTGTCTCAAAATCCTCTCTGATGCACAAGGAAATCATCTTTGCCGTTCTAACTTTATTTGGTAGACAGCTGGACCAGGTGACCGTTGTAGGTTCCTTCCAAATGAATTATTCATGAGCTGTGGTGGCAGAGTCACCACAGCTGGAGGTGATCAAGGAAAAACTGGACAGGACACTTATTGCCATGGTCTGGTTGAGAAGGTGGTGATCAGTCAGAGACTGAACTCAGTGATATTGAAGGTCTCTTCCAGCCTAAATGATTCTGTGATTCTATTAGTTTTAGATATTACCTTATCTCTCATTTAATATCTGCAGAATTAATGTTAAGCAAGCCCATCCAGCCATCCTAAGTTTGCCTTCTCTGGAAAACCTTTAAAGGGCTGAAGACTACTAGCTTTGAGTCACCAACTGAAAAATAATCATAGAATATACTGAGCTGAAAGAGGCCCATCAGGCTCGTTGAGTACAACTCCTGTCCCTGCACAGACATCCCAACAATCCCATCCTGCGCCTGAGAGCGTTGCCCAAATTCTCCTGGAGCTCTGTCAGCCTTGGGGCTGTGACCATTCCCTGCAGAGGTAGATGGTGTTGACCTATTTCTAATTTGTTTACAACAACCCACATTCTCTTCTGCTACGCACCAAAGGCTGAAGCTTCTGTACCTTTTTCCATTTATTGTTGCTCCACCAGAAATGACTATCACCTTAGAAATTACTCACATCATTTTTTCAGCTTGCTTTTGGATGTCAAACCAAGCAACAATCCAGGAATCTGAGATAAATGTGTCAATTTAAGCAATTTTTTTCATTAGTCTTTGTAACACAACTTCACCCAAATGCTTCCTAAATCAGGACTCTGCTTTGGATTTGACAATTCTTTAATGATTTCTGAGACTTGGAGCAAATAATGCAGCTGGCTGCTGAGGGGCTCCACTGTGGGGGCTAGTTTGTGGAAACAAATTCCTAACTATTCTGGTCTATATATCCTGAGCCTAACACCATGAGACTTTCATCAGTGAATTCGCTCCCAGCGTATTGGCATTTTAAGTTTTTGACAATCCCATTTAACCATCTATATTGATTGCAGGTTTGGGTATATAAAAAGGAGCCTTTTTCAGGGGGAATTTGAATTCCATTGGAGTAGAAGGAAAGCCCCAGATCACGTCAACGCACTTTGATACTTAATTGGCAATCCTGGGATAGTGTAACTGCAATTAAAGTGAAGTCATCCCACATACCTGTACACTGACCTGAGTTCCTGCATGAACATGACTATGTTTGATAATGAGCATGGAGAGCACACAGTGTAACAGCCCAAGGTATCGAGTGTCCCTAAGGCACGAGGTATCAAGTCTCCTTAAGGCACCCTTTCCTTTTGTTTTTCTTTTTGTTGTTATTATTATTATTATTATTATTATTATTATTATTATTATTATTATTATTATTATTATTTCTTCTTTCCCCCTGTAGTGGCTTTACCCACCTGTAATTGCAATAGAAAGAGGGAGCCAGGAGATATTTCTTTGCAGACGAGACAGTGGTTGTGTTATTATGGTGTATTATGTTACTTTCCATTAGACCAAAAACTTTTCATCTCTAACCCTAGGAGGTGACCTACAGTAAATACAGTGTCGTATTTAGCTTTTGTAAATAGCTTAGCTCTCATGAATGTTTTATAGTGGGGTAAATATCACATTCTCTCCACTTATTTACATCCGCACAGCATCACAGAAGACTTGTTGGTATTAAATATTAATTGTAAGCTTTAGTGAATCTATGCTTTTGTCAGGAGTGCACTGGGCCACACATCTTTTTTGGCCTCACACATTGAGAAACCGCATGATCTTCCGAAGAAAGAACTGGAAGTGCATTATCAGTGTTTTTAACCAAACTGGCCCTCAGCTTGATGGCTGCAGCTTCCATTCCTTTCTCCCTGCTGGGAGGAGGGAGAGTATTCACGGGTGAAGATGTACATGGCTGACCCAACACTTTGGCCTTAGTCTGTGTATCTCTGGCATCTCGGGGCACGTCCCTGTGGAAGGATTTTGGAGATTTATGAAGGGCAGAACGGATCAGCCAGTCTGGCTTCCTTTGCCCCTCAGTCCGGTGACCTTCTTGATTGAGCCAAGAACTTGTGTCTGCCTGAAGTATATCTTACTGGGAAGCAACCACATTTTTGGCTGGAAGACATCAATCAGTGGTGAATCCACCATATCCCCTGGTACACTGCTATTACTTGATGCATTGTTAATTAATTTTAGAGTTACCAATGATTTTTCATGCCGTGCTGTGATTTTCCTGGGTTTTTACTTCTAGACATGGATTTTTGTTGTGCCTTTCCTTGTAGATTTTCAGATCTTGTCACGTATCTTGTACTTTCCTCCTGGGAAGGGCAAGTTCTTGATATCATAACGGAGGGTAGTAATTCCTCTCTCACTGTGGATATGCCTAATGAATGGAGCTCTTTCTCTCTGTCAGTTTCAAATTTTCCATGGTTTTGGTTTTTTTTTTGTATCTCTGTGAATTCTTGCATCTCATCTGTTTTAAGGCTGTGGGATGTACTCAGTACTCCAGGATCAGTCTCTACTTTGTGCATAAAAGCTGCTTTTTCAGCATTGAGTCTCCCTCCAAAGTGACCGTGACTCATTACAAGTTTTGGTTTCAAAGCTTTTTCATCCAACCCAGGCCTTTTCATAGATGATTTTTTGAGAAACTGCTCCAGGGTGAGACCTACCTTTGAACATGAACAACACTCTGACATGTGCTATTTTTAGTCTTTATGAACACAGCTTATGTTTCCACCTCAAACTTCAGAATGACTTTTCTCAGGCAGTGACCATGGGTTATTGATGACCCATGTGCTCTAGACACCCAAATAAATTTGCACCAAGGTGTCATTTCAGACATGTGAGTAGGAATGCACAGCGATGTCAACATCTGTGCTGTTGGTTGACTTCAGTAGCATCTCACCAACCTAACATTGATTGATTTCATGTTCACCCATATTGGTGTGTCTCTGTTGCTTCCCCTTGAGTCTCTGCTGAATTATACAAATGTGGCAGAGCAGAAAACAGGAAAATTGGTTAAAGATCAGCAAAGGATACAAGGGTCAATTTCTTTGAGACATTATTTTTTAAATATTCCTCAAGAATGTTTCATCTGAAAGATGAATCCTTTCTTGTCCTGCCTGTTGCTGGTGCTGGTTGGGGTCGTTGTTTATGTTCTGGCTGGTATTGGAAAGGTGGTTACTTAGACATGGAGGAGAGAGAGAGTAATGGAGTTTAACAGCATTGATTTTACACGGAAGGCTCATTCTGCACTTAAACCCCTCCTTTCCCCATGAATACCTTATTTAAATGGTTGGTACATTATTTTTTAATGAGATGTTCCCTTATCCATCCGACCAAAGACTAGGAAAACTATGACTATACAAGAAGGACAAAAAAGCTTCTGGTTTTGTTGACGGTCTGATTTTCTGATTCATTGACTTTGGGGGCCTTTCCTTTGGCAAGAAATGCCTTTTCTGCCCCACCTGCCCCCAACCCATTAAAAGGATTGCAGGAACCAGAGCAGTTGCTGGTGCATGATGGAGTTTGTCAAGTGACTCTTAGCTCAGAGTACCAGTCTCGTTATTTTTAACCAATGTTGATCAAGTTTTGAAGCATCCATTATGCCCTGGTCCAGGGGCAAACTAAACTACATTACAAAACACTTAAGCCCTGCAAAAAATTTCCTGACCTCTGAAATCTCTTATGACCTAGTTGCAGCTTCACAATGTCTAGCACTAATCTCTCCATTAAAGCCTTTTCACCTATTTCCTAAACTGCTGCACAATGTATGTATTTAGACAAAAGCAGCAGCTTTCAGAGCCATTAAAGGCTCAAGCCAAAAGTAAAGATGATTTTCTTATGGCTGAGGATGTCTGACAGCCTCGGCGGGTTGGACAACACCATGTTCTTCAGCTGACCCTTATTTAAGACAAACTGTGAGTGTCAGGATTACAGTACTAAGATTACTGTGGTATTTAAATATTATGTTATTAGTCAAATGCTGGCATGTATAAACCCAAGATAATTTGGGGGGAGAGAGGATTGGGAAAGGGGGGAATTCACTGTCAAGGCTCAGAATTAAGCTGTTAGATTCAGCTCACAACTGAGTCTTTAAAAATATGTTTTTCCCCACTTATAAACTGTTATTTATATTTACTGCTACTTAAATCATTCCTCTCAAGTTTGGTGACCCTGCTTTCTTTTAATTCACTAATTACCTTCCTAATGGAATCAAGTGTGTTTCATTGGTGGGGGAGTGTGTTAAATCTTCCTTTTCACTTGGAGGGAAGGAGAACCTGAAATCTGTGTTACTCTCCACAATTTTTAAATTCCTGGAACTCTCAGTACTCTTACAAATAACAGTCAAGAGCAGTCAGGGACTGTCTGAGTGTGGATGGGATGATTTCCACCTTGAGACATGTACAGATCACCTGCTTTGCAAAATAACTTTGCAAGAAATCATGATCCCATTTGTTCTTCAGGTTCATGAAGCGATGAGTCCCTGGGGAATGGGGTCTGCTGTGTCTGCACCACCTTCCCCTGTGAAGAAGTAGGACCCACCCAAATTCCTCGCAAGCCTCATTTCAGTTCTTGTTTTACCTTTGAAACCACCCTTAGGGGTGACCCAAGTCTAGATGCATCATCTCTAGGACCTTTGGGCTCCTCCTCTGAAAAAAAAGAATTCAGAGCCACTCAAGACTTACTGGTGCAAAATGCAAGGACCAGAGCAAGTTATATTGGAGCAGCAAATGGACAGAAAGGAGTTTCCAAGGAGGCACTGGCACTGCCTGCACTGCCTGAGGTTGTGCCACTCGCCTTCCCTTACTCTCCTGCTTTTCATTGGAGTTCTTTTAGTCGTCATTCTTCGCAGTGCTGTGGTCTCAGGATCCAGTTAAGCAAAACCCACATTATCCACACTACCTAACAGTGTGACATCTGTGAATGGCTTTCTAATTACTCAAATAAATCAGCATGATTGGAAATTCTTGAGATTTTATTGGGAAGGAAATTTATAGTAATTAAACCAAATTAATTTTGGATTTCTGTTAATCCAAAGAAGGTTTTGGAGGCTTTGGGTTAGACCTGCATTTTCTCCAGCAAGTGATGTGGGTGAAAGAATGAGAAATTAATTGATTTTGGAAAATAAGATGATGATAATAGGAGAATCTTTCAAATGAGTTTGCTATGCATCTTTCATCAATTGCAGAGTGTTTTTTCTGGCATCTAAAAATATTGTTCAGGGCTTTTACTAAAGATTCAAACAGACTGAAAGGAATCTTTTTTAATCAAAATAAAGAACCCTTTTTAATTACTCAGACTCCTTCACAGTTGGAGGTAATAATTGTCTTACATTCTTAAGTAGTGCTGTTATTAGCCTGCCCTGGGGCTCTTCTATTTTCCAGAAGTTGGCGTCGCTCTCTGTTGAATGCCAGGATAGAGTGTGCATCAGCTCAAATATTTCTGTGTCTTCGATGCGGGGAGTGATGCAGATTGAACCCAGCCTCTCCCTTCGGTGCTGCCAGTCCCAAAATGCCTGTACACACCAACAGGATCCAGTTCTAAATGCCAAGGGAAGGTAAACCCATGTTCTGCAGAAAATTATGCTTTCAGGTCCACCTGTAAAGACCATCCTCCTTGTATTTTCTTAAGCACTTTATAAGTGGAGATTTTTTGAGGGTTTTCTTTTGGTTTGGGGTGGGGAGGTTTGGGAAATAAGTGCCAGTCAAGTGAACAAGTGTTTTTCCTCTCTGTTTTTTGCCGTGCATTTTAAACCTTCCCTCCAAGACTGATGGAGGGTGAAGGAGGCCATAGAGGCAGTGACTTGTCCCTCTTCTGTAGCTGCACAAGTAGAAGTTTGCGGATTGTTCTGCAGGGTTGTCAGGATGGGAATATACATTTTTGGGGGGGGAAAACAGGATTTATGGGACCAGGGATTGCTGTTCTTCATGAAGACCTACTCAGTGCCTGCTAGAAATCAAACTGTTAATAACTGACATAAAATTAACTCCTCTGGGTAGAGTATTGCAGACCCTGAGAAAGAATTTTGAATATTTATGAAGACTTATGTGTTTTCTTCATGTTCTTGGCCATGGATACTGCTTCTGGGTCTATTTACTTTTTGTCAAAACACTTTACAAGCGGATACTTTTGTTGTCTCCTTTTTTTTTTGTGGCTTCCTCCAATGCTGAGCAGCATTGTGCTTTCAATTGCAATGGATGTTAGTGAGAACAGAACTAGCTAGAAAGCCTTTTGACTTATCACACATCAAAATACAGAATATGGGTGTAATATTGGTGGACTCAGACTCTGTCACTTCAGCAGCTGTAATCTTTTTATTCATCAATATTCCTAATCAAGCACACTGTGCCTTTCCTTTGTAGGTGTAAAATTGAGGTGAAACACAAGGAGGCTCACCCCAAACTGCTCAGAGAAGAGGTTGGATGCAGAACCAAGGCATCCTGACCCCCATGTTACCACTGTCACCCTACCAGATGTTCAATTCAGCACCTCCTGCCTGATTCAGCCTGTCCCCTTTACACTGTCTCAAAAACACACAATAATTTTGGGTGGAAGGAACTCAGTGTGTTTAGTTGCTGTGAGAGGGGAAGAACCCGAGTCCAGGAAAATAAGCAATTCACTACATAGAGCAAGACCCATAGATTATAAGAAAGTCTATGGAGAGAGGGAAAGAGAAAAGAAAGAAGACCATGAACATGCTCCCTCTGTGTCTGCAGAAGCCGTGTGTTTCCGCCCAGTTATTCAGCAAGTGGGTGTGGTGAAGTGTGGCTAAATCAGCTGCACCACGGCGTCTTCTGAGGCCATGGCACCTGAGATGGGTCTGGTGGAGGGCCAGCATCTTCAAATTAACAATTGTTGACTGTCTTTGATGGGGAGCTGGTTGCACTGACAGGATGAAATGGTGATGTTTCCATGTTTCCCATCAAAAGCCAAGGAAAGCCTTGTTCCATATTAGTGGAAATAAGAAACTGGTTTGGATATTTTGGTCTGGGAGACATCCTAAAGTTGATGTGCACCAGGAGCTGGTGTAGCTGCTGCGTTGCAAACCCTTGGCACAGCCAAGCAAAAACCTTCCACTGAGGCAACTTTATGGGCTGGAAATGCTTTCAGTAAACCAAGGCAAGGTCTGTGTGAAAACCCAGGAGGCAAAGAGTTAAGCTGCTTTCATGTTCCAGGTATTTTCCACTAAAGAAGCCCCATATCAGAGTGCTGTGTCTTTCTGAATGTGAGTTTAGACTGCTTTTGTGCTAATGCATTTATATTGTGATTGTGAAAAGCTTTTTTTAAAGAGGAAGATAAATCTTACCCAAATCTGATAATAATTTTTTAAAATCTCTGCTCTGAGATTTATGTTGCTTTCCCCCCCCATTCCCCCTGACTAAAAAAAAAAAAAGAAAAAAAAAAG
This sequence comes from Ifrita kowaldi, assembly GCA_013398055.1. NCBI lineage: Eukaryota > Metazoa > Chordata > Aves > Passeriformes > Cinclosomatidae > Ifrita > Ifrita kowaldi. The sequence continues at coordinate 194,862 of VZRS01014614.1, read as the reverse complement.
AAACAAAAAGGAAAAACAACAAGCCTACTGCATCAAAGACAGAAATAATGGCTTGTAAGTACTTAAAAGCTTATGGATAGGAAACTTAAAAAACTGGTTGGATTCAAACCAAATCCTATCAGATTTTCTTGGTTCTCATAAACCTTTAATCAGCTCCCATGGGGCATTTTTACTAACCATAAAACATGTGATTAGAAGACACATGAACTACTGGAATTACGACAGCGAGATGGGCTTTGACTTTAGTCCGACTTAAGGATGGGAGCGCAAGAAGCTGTGGCAGCGATCTGCCCCGGGAGGGAACACACCACACTGCCATCATGAGAAGCCAAGCTGGTGGCAGGAGCCTCACCCCCTGTGTCTCAGCCCTGGGAGGGGATTTCAGAGCTCAGGCATCCTCCTTGACGGAGCCTTGGTGCTCTGTGAGGCGCTGGTCTCTGGTGCCTGACTGCTGGGAGTGGGCCACAGGAATGGGACAGCCCACAAGGGAGACCAGCACAGAGTTTACAGCAGAGGGCTGGGATGATCCCCATGGCAGGATGGAAAATGTGGCACTTTTACCAACACCTTCCATAAGTTGATGTCTGGCTGGCAAGGGCAAAGTGTGACCCAGGGTGCCTGGTGGCATCCTGCCCCATCCAGGTCCAGCCTATAAACCTGACCCAGCCTCTTTCCTTCTCAGGGTTTGGCTGGTTTAAAATACCAGTTTTCTGGAGCAGGAATTCCCTCATATAAGTCAAGGCTTTGGAGTTGAGTGCAATTTAGTCAGGATTTCTGGGTGGTTTTTTCTGATTTTTATCTTCTGGGGCACAGTCATTGAGATGGAAGAGATTTTGAATTAGAATCATAGAATCACAGAATGGTTTCGGTTAAAAGGATCTTAAAGCTCATTGCATTCCAAACATACTCCCACGAGCAGGGACACCTTCCACTAGACCAAGTTGCTCAAATTAGGCTTTAAATGGCTACTTGGCCCATTTATGGGGGAAGATAAATATTTTATAATTTATTTCTAAAGGTCCCATGCATGTATGTGTAGGATAGAAATATGCTGTGAACAGCATAGAAATCACCAGTATGGTAAATATAATTTGTCATTCCTCTGTGTTAGGTCTTACTGACAAATCTGAGACTTTCGGTTTCTGTCATTCAAAAGAAGCCTCATTTGAAAAAAACCCCAGTGTCTAGAGAGAGATAAACAGATCTTTTTAGGATATTAGTATGTAGGCAAAGTTGCATGTCCTGTCTTTTTACCCAGGTGAATATGCAAGGCTGGTGTTTTAGAGGACAAATGGGTTTACTATGTACAGACCTGTATATCTGGTTGGGTAATTTCAGATTAGGGAAAACTGCTGATCTTTTAACTGATATCATTGCACATTTAGAATCACCCCACAAAGCACATTTACTCTTTGAACTCAGATATGATAAAGATTCCACTTAAATAAAAAGAGACAGCATAATATCTCTGTTAGGATAAAAGCAAGCAACTTGAGCCTATTACCAAAACCTAACTTAACATAATCACCATGCAAAAATAATTCCAGGAATTCTGTGCGTGTGTCACTGTTTTACTAAGCTGCTGGGGGACTGCATATGTAGTTCATCTGCTCCGATCTTCTCCAAATTCTGCAGGAATTTTCTTGAGTGTATCTGGGAGGACTATATCAGTTTATGTCATACAAGCTGCAGTAACACTCTTTGCTGTAAGATAAATTTGCAGTTCCTGATGCTGTAATGTCTGCAGGAGGATTATTGTGTGTTAATGTGATTGGACTGTGTAGTGGCTGGAATGTGGAAATGATGGAAGAGCCTGACGCTGTGAATTACAAAATACAGAATCACTGGTACAAGTGAACTCCTGGTAAAACACCACACTCTACAAGTGTTACTCAGAGCAAAGGCAAAACTGGAAGCACAAGGTTCATATCCAGAACAGGGTTCAGCTCAAAATCTTCCCTGTATTGGGTACTGGGAGTTTGGTTTGGCTGGGCAGAAGGGGCATTGTGGCCATCAGCTGGGTCCAGTTCCCCTCAGAGGGGGTGGACACCCCATCCCTGGAAACATTCAAGGTCAGGTGGATGGGGCTCTGAGCAACCTGCTCTAGTGGAAGGAGTCCCTGCACATTGCAGGGGGTTGGAACCAAATGACCTTTAGAGTTCCCTTCCAACCGAAACCATTCCATGGTTCTGAGGGACAGGCAGAGTTTGGGATGTGCTGGGACCCTTCCCATGATAGGACACTTCGAGGTCCCACGTCTGAGACCCTCTTGAGTCAAACGTGGCACAGCAGTCTAAAGAACATTCTTGTGCTCTGGGCCGTCCAGATTGCCCCTCACCAGCCCCTCACACCATGTGGCTCTGCTTTCACCATGGGGACACGGGACATGAACCTGAGTGGCTTTGCTGACCTGGGGTCAATCCTCAGCGTTCCCTTTTTTTTTCCCCTGGTTTTGCAGACATTTCTTTGCAGTGCTGATCTCTTATCGCTGCAGAGGAACCATCTGAAGAGAAAGAAGCAGTGGCCATTTGTTCACTGTCCAGGTCACTGGAGAATGTGCCATTCTCTGTTCAGGGTGAGCGATTGCCTTCAATCTGGCGTCACTTTGGAGAGATGCTTGGACATGGTCCCTCTCATCCAGGCAGGTAAGAGTGGAGGAGCACTGCTGGCAACCTCTGCAGAGTTGCTGTGGCCAGGCTGGAGCATGACCATCCAAGATATCTCCATGAATGTTTCAGGAAAAGTGCTGTGTCAGCGTGCCCTGCTATTCCCGACGCGCAGGAAATTTGGGGGATGACCAGAAAATGCAGCCCAGTTCTACAGGAACCTCCCAGGTAAGAAACAGGTCCTCCATCGGGACCCCAAAATAAAGGTGTGTGCACATTTTCTGGGAAATGGGGGCAAAAAAAAGCCATTTCAGTGTATTTCCATGCAGCCACGCAGCGATTGCTCACATGGAAACACTTAGGTCACTTGGACTGGAGTCTTCAACACGCAATGACTTTTAACAGGCAACATCTGACAGTACCAAAGCCCTTTGCAGCCCTGGGTGAAATTATGATAACAAGAGAAAAAAGCTATTACTGCCACCATGCTTTCATTATGCAAATGATATTAAGATAGGCTGTGCAGATCGCCTGTGGCTATGCTATAATCTCCATGCAGTGATTATAATGTGTCAAACTTAGTCATTTTGATTATGACATGTTAATTACATGCCATCCTCATGCAGACATGAATATTACTCGCAGTCAAACAAAACACAAATTGGGGGCATTGTTTTTTGTTGTTGTTGTTTCGTCTTCTTTCTTTTTTTTTTTTTTTTTTTAATTTGTTGTTGTTGCTGGAAATTTTGATGATTAAATGGATTAAAAGATAAAGAGATATGTAGCATTGTAAACTCATTAAACATTGGCCAAGCCGTCCCTGGCTGCCTGGGTGGAGTGGGGGACCTCTATTACAAAAAGGGTCTGTGGCTTCATTGTTGGGGTTTTCTTTTTGTCCCAGCAGGATCGACGTTTAAAAAAATATGTATTTTATATACTGTAGAGCTGTGTGGGGTTGAAGAACAATTGAGTTTTTAACTCTTCATGGGGTTTATAAGAAGAGGGTGCAGATGGCCAGAGTATCCCCATTTCCACCATGGTGCAGTGTCCATGGGTCACCTTACTGTGGATGTTTCCCATGATCATCCTCAGGTATCTTAATTTCAGAGGAATCTTTCTTTTTAATTAAATAATGTTCCAAAGTTTTCTGAGGACAAGCCCTTTTTTTTCACTCTGACAAATCCTGCTTAATCCTCCTAGAGGAAGAACACTTTCATTTTTTCTTATATTTTCCAGCACAAAACACGTTTTTAAATGTTGCTATTTTGAATGTAGCTCACTGTAAAAAAATAGTTTCAGGGGAGATAGTTGAGTAAAATATTCCCCCATGATGAAATATGCCATTAAATATAGAAACAGATCAGATATCAGATCTTCCCACCGAGAGTCCCCTGGATGAGGTATCTAGGTAAGAGGCTGAATAACTGAGACACCTCAGTAAGTATGGAAGGGAAGAAGAAAAGAAAAGGCACCTCACAAGGGAGCAACCCTTAACTAGACTTATAAATAGCTGGGATTGCAACTTGCCTGATTAATTTGGGGATATAAACCTCACTGAAAGCTTTTTGCAAATTCATCAGATTTCCTTGCTTTAGCCCTCACTAATGTTTAAAAATAAAATATTGACATCAAAGCTAAAGCTTTGGTTTAGGTAATTAAATGCTTTAAGTTACTGCTTCATTAAGAGGGGCCACTCCTAGTATGGTTTCCTCTGAGCTGGAAAAAAGAAGAAAAAGAAAAAAAAAAGAGATGATAGCAATCAAATAAGAATGTGCACAACAGACTATTCTTAGCTAAAATTTCTGTGATGGCAGGTGGGACAGAACTGAGAAGAGGGAAGGAGGCAAAGGATATCCAAACATCAAGGGACAAGCTTAAAATTTAGAATTGTTTCACCCAAAAATGAAATTCCATCTAAGTTCCTTTGAGAAAAGTCGTAATAAAACTGTTCTTTCTGGAGGATTAACATCACTGGAGAGATCTGTCACGGGTGTGATGATCACAGCAGGGCTGATCTTGATTTTGGGTGCCTTTTGGAGCATCTGTGGTGTAGATTGTGATCAGTTACCGTGATCAGTAATTTTTAACCTCATGCCATAGTCACCATTTTGGCAGCTCTGAGGTGAGTTGGCTCTTTGCTTTTTTTAAAGTGCAAAATAAATTTTAAATGAAATAAAAGGCATCCCCCTAAACATTGTGCTTTTACAGAGGGGCATTTCAAGGCAAGTTTTACACAGGTTCTGCCCAGAGGGAAATTAAACTCTACATGTAAATGGAGATTACACACAAAGGAATCTATTACTTTCAATATTTCTCAGCAGGAGGGTTCAGAGTTATTTAAATAAGTTTAGATATTAAACCTAAAGTAGCCATTAAAGGAATGTGGATTTGTTTGCCTAGTTTTTATAGAAATCTTTTTTCCTTTTCCAGCTGACTGAAAAATCCATTGCTTGCATGATGGTGAATATTTTTAATGCATTAAAAAAATCAAAGAACTTTCAATATGACACTTCCTTTGAGTTTTTAAGCACCAAATTACAGAATACTTATTATAGTAAAATGTCTTCTTTAGGAGAGATTAAACTGCAAACATTTTCTTTACTTTTTTTCCCTTTTTCCATCTATTCTTTAGAAGAGAGCTAATATAAACACTGACATTAAACCATATTGGCTATGTAAGGCACTTTGATTGTCATTGAGATTATTTTAAAAGTTATTTAGGTCCCCACGTTACATCTTTGCAACTGCATGGAAAATGTTTCACCATGTTTCTCTTTGCAATATTTCTTTGGGGATTCATAAATATTGATTGTACCGTAAAAAATTGATGGAATCTTGAAACAGACTGCAGTCTTGGTAGCTGGGGAATTTACTCAATTTTTCTCAATAGCTGCAGTCTATAAAAAGAGGAGATTTTGCAAATTGTTTCTCACCTTGTCTTTTTAGTATTTAATAGCTCTCAATTCTGTAGCCTCCTGAACCATGCACCGGGTGCGTTTTCCATCAAAGCTGTATCAGGCCTATTCAAAGGGAATTAAAAGGCGAGGTGTGACCAAGGGGTTAAACTGCCTTCACGGCTGGCAAGCCTAACTTTCATTACTGGTGGCAGTGTAGAGCCATCCTACTGCTCCTTGTGCTAAAACTTTCCTTAAAAACAAAAATCCTTACATTTTAATGGGTGCGTGTAGAGGAAAAACACCAAAAAAAAAACCTCAAACAAACAAACAAACAAACACATCTCCCCCCAGACAAATAAAAACACTGCCACCAAAACCTTCCAGGGATTTCTCTCAGTTGAAAAATATAAACCAAACCAAAAAAAAACCCCTAAAAAAATAGGCATTTCCCTAGATGCCAAGGAATACCTCAGCATCTTATGATTAAGCACGGGATATTCTCCTTTTGCTGAAGAAGAGTTTTAGCTCCATTCACCCAGGATTAGGCACAAAGATTAGGCATTTTGTCCTTGGCAAAGCCCTGGGATGGAACCTGTGCCTAAACCCTGACATCCTTCATCCTGTCCCATCGTACCACATCCAGGCCATCTTTGGTGGATCTCCTTTGGCCAACAGTCGGAATATTTCGGTAAAAGCTGGGAGAGATTGGTAAATGCTACCAAAGTTTGTTTTGTAGTTTATCAGTTTATTTCCCTCTTAACCCTCTGGTGGGATTTTCTGTGCTTCTCTGCCACCCACGGGCACTGCCAAGCTTGGAGGCAACTCCAAGTTCTTATTGGCTGGGTCCTGGCTGTGCTGGGTGATGGTGATTTCCTCTTCCCCAGCTGTAAATACAGAGTGCCCTTTGGATTATTATGCTCTTCCAAGGAGAGCACCGACAGCAGCACTGGGCAGGTAGGACTGTGCACAGGCAACAGTACCTTTGCTTTGCTCCTACCTCAATTACTGGGTGTCCCATGAATAAACAGGAATAAAAGGGGCAGGTCTGTGTAGCACTGGTGGGCTTTGCTTTCGTTCAGTCAGGCTGGGTGCAGCCATGGGATTTTTTGCAAGGTGATTCCTGGGCATGTTGTGGACATGTTTTGCTGGAAAGCTGCTCCGAAGGTCTGCCTGTGGTCAGATTTTTGTACGGGTGCCAGAAAAGGGGCTCAGTTGCAGGTCCAGGAGCCATCCTGTCCTCCTCTGTCACTCCATTAGGTCAAACCTGAGATCAATGTGAGATCTGGAGAACAGATCACCAAAGGCAGAGAAAAAATCGCTGGTCAAAGAGCAAGAGTAGAGTAGAAATAACCAGCCTTTGCGTTGGAAGAAATAACTTAGAGAAGCATTTTCGGTGCTGGAATTTCTGCCCCCATATATTTAATTTGGTTCCCATATATCAGCTTATATATCATCTATATTTATGTCTTATATTCTTATATATCAGATATAAGAAACTGTCCTGCTGCTAGAAGAAAACACTGCAGTTATTCAAGAAGCTCATAAGGGTCTCTTTTTTAAGTAGGCCTCGAGCTGTCCACACTAATGATCTGCAAGCCGTCCATCAGGAGTACATCCAGGTCTCCAGAAGCAAAGTTCACAATCTGTCCATCAGGGGGTCCGTCCAGGTGTCCGGAACGAAGGCCCTCAAGAAGTTCATCAGGGACATCCGGAGAAAACACCGGTGGAAAACACCCTAATTATTCAAGAAGCTCAGAAAACTTTCTTGTTTTTAAAGTAGACCTCCAGGTGTCTGGAAAATAAGATCCACAAGGTGTCCAAGAGGAGTCCATCCAAGCGTCTGGAAGAAACAATCTTCTCAAAGACCAATGGACTTCCATGTATCTGGATTCCACCCCACTGCTACCTACTACATCAGACTTTGAGTCAGGGCAACAAAACAAACATTTCCCATCTGACAACGGATGCTTTTCCTCTCGGCTTCAAAACCCACTCACCTCAATTAGCAAGACCTGAAGAGATTTTGATAAGCTTAAGCCAGGACATGTTCTGTAAAGAAAGCCACCCTGCTAAAAGGCTTGCTGCTCCTGGGGGCCCTTTTCTGCTGCTTTTGGAGTGTAACAGCCACTTACATTAACATTAATGGGCATGTTGCAGTAATGGGCCTTGAGGCCCCCGGTTTATGTGCTCAGTACTTTAGGGTTTCAGTCTCCCAAATTGGAGTAGGAAACCCAAACAGTTTAGACAAGCTGCTGTTGGCTTCAGCATGAGTGGGGTTTGCAGTGGGACTGTGATTATGGGGTTATGTGCAGCTTGTGGCCAGCAGGGACTCACCTGTATGCACCTGGACTGCACAGGCCCTATTTGTGGCCTTCCCAGCTACTGCTCATCCCTTGCTGGCCTGGGACTTGATGCACGGTCTCTTTGCAAAGACATAAATGGAACCCCAGAATGGTTTGGATTGAAAGGGACCTTAAAGCTCATCTCATTCCACCCCCCTGTGCCATGGGCAGGGTCACCTCCCCCTGGATCAGGCTGGTCACCATCCCTGAGCAAGACACAACAATGTCTTCACGGGAACTTGTGACATTAAATCTGCTCATGCTATACTGCTCTGCTTTAAAACAGCAAAGGCAGCTGAAAGTCTGAAGTTTAAGGCCAGGGGTTTAATATAACCAAGAAGTGAAGATGCAATGTTAGTGAAGGAAGGTAGGACAAGAGGGAGGGGAAGTTACTGTAGGGCCGCGTAGCCCCTGTGTTTGACGCCGAGGTTTTACAAGGTGTTCATTCTTCCTTCCTTCCATGGGTTTGGCTGTGTCAGGGCGTCAGGGGTGGACAGCACAGTCCCAAGTGCCAACCAGCCCAGGCAGGGCTGTCTGCTGTGCCTGCATAACCCCCCAGGCAGAGGGACCAGAGCCTGAAACTGAGGTTGTCCATGAACCATCACAGCAGAGGGTGTGCCAGAGCACCTCCTTGACTCCCAACCTGGCAGCAGCCAACTTCCCAGGAACAGGTACTTTATCAGCAAACAGCAGCAGCAATGACCAGAACAAATCCCACCCCAAAGACATTCGCATCTGGTGAGAAATGGAGATGATGATGCCCCAAAAAGATGCAGAGCATGGGCACACGAGGTACCAGAGAACTGAGAACAGCTTACCTACAGTTACCTTAAAGAGCCAACTCAAACTCCAGGAAAAATTGCTAAAATGCTGTATTATTTTTGTAACTCTTGTTTTTCTTGCAGAAATATTTGTTGAGATTATTTATATGTCATATTATATTATTATTTTACATATTATATTATTATTATTTATATATATTATTAATATTTGGATGAGAGGACATAGCCTCAAGCTGTGTCAGAGGAGGTTCGGGCTGGACATCAGGAGGAATTACTTTGGCAGTTTGTGCTGCCAAAACCACTGCAAGGTGATGGGAATCACGGGAGTGGTGTTGCTACTGGGGCAACTCACTTTAATGAAGCAAATACAGAGATATGAAAGACTGTGAATATGGGGATTAGAGGAGAAAATTATTCATTGCAGTCTCTACAGGAATCTCCCTCAAATGCCGATTAAACAGGTTGACCCTGGGGAATAGGACCATTCCAGCAACTCGTGGAGGCACAAATGCGAGGTGAGTCATGAAGAGCAAAGTGCAGGCATGATGGTCCCAAAGGAGAACCCAAAATCATTGCTCCAGCATTCCCATCCAGACTCAAGTCTCCTTCCAAGCTCTGGTAAAACCGCAGTAATCACTTCCTTCTCCACCCTCTCTTCTGCCAGGATTGGAGCATAGACGGTGTTTTTGCATGGGACAGCAGCGTTCTTTCATCTCCAGTTTTATGGTGATATGCACAAGCAAGATCTCTTCCTCCATTGTATCCCCCCTCCCAAGGTCCGTGATGAGGACAATCCTCAACATTTAACATTATGCTAATCCCTGCCTCACTTGGAACCTGGCCAGTTCATTTTCATGCTACACTGCTCATTTCCAGCTTCTAATGTAGTTTTAAAGTTGCATTAAATAAAGAATGGATGTAAAAATCAAATTAATTACTGGACACTCCATGCTACTTAATTTTAAAGCTCCCATTCCACCAGTATTTCTTGTAATCACAACAAGCTGTGGAGTGCCAGGATGGCCGTATTGCTCTTAAATATGTTGATTAGAGGAAAAATGTGAAATGGAGATAAATGTTGGAGAATTGATTTGCAGTATTGTTTGGAGCACTTATTTTCACTTTGCAGTTCGCAGCTGAGGGAGCTGGGAAAGGGGCTCAGCCTGGAGAAAAGGAGGCTCAGGGGGGACCTTGTGGCTCTGCACAACTCCCTGACAGGAGGGGGCAGCCGGGGGGGGTCGGGCTCTGCTCCCAGGGAACAGGGACAGGAGGAGAGGGAACGGCCTCAGGCTGGGTCTGGGGAGGCTCAGGTTGGATATTGGGGGAAATTCCTCCATGGAAAGGGCTGTCCATTCCTGGCATAGCTGCCCAGGGCAGTGTTGGAATCCCCATCCCTGGAGGGATTTAAAAGCCGTGTGGATGTGGCACTTGTGGACATGGGTTAATGGTGGCCTTGGCAGAGCTGAGGGATGGTTGGACTTGATAGAATTACATGACTTTTCTGACCTTAATGATTCTGTGATTCGATGATATATTTGTTAGGAGATAAAACAAAATAATCTTAGAGGACAGACCCTAGGATTCAAAACACACTTTATGTAAAACTGAGGGTTTCTCTGATTGCTAAATTGGGATGAACTGTAACACTCAAGCTCCTTCAGACAGACAGGTGCTCTGGCCTATTTTTTCAAGAACTTGTGGTCTTTTAAAATTATCTTTTATTTTCTGTGTTGCAAGTTTAATCATTACAAAATTAGAGTACTGTGTTTTTAAAGATAGGCAGACGGTCAGAATTTGCCAAAATTTGGGTTTGTTTCACTCGATATGTAACTTTCAAGGATGAGGGCCTGTTTTTGTTGGGTGAAGTGCCGTAGATACTGTTACTTGACAACACATAGCCTTTTTTTGTTTCCATTTAGCTCTGTTCTACAGCTAAATCTGGACATCAATAGTGACAGCCTCCCTTCTACTCTTGTAGAACACCTTGTTTTACCCATTTTCTATTTGAGCTACTTTAATCCTTGCACTCCTATATGTGAATTTTATTTCACTTTTTTTTTTAATACTGCTGAGTTTGTGCTGAGGGTCTTTCTGCAGACCCCGTTACCCACAGAGGTACAGCCACAGAAGGTCTGTCCTGCAAATGGTGTTTTTCTGTTCCATGGGCTTTTCACACTTTGCTGCAGTGTGTAGGGACTGACCCTGCACCTTTACTCTCCTATAAATAAAAAGCAGTGTGGTAATCCCAAAACGTGCTCTTTTACAAACATCAAGCAAGGGGAGGATGCTTCAGTATTTCAAAGGAACCTGAGAGCAGAGCATTCAACCAGGGCCTTCGAAACTGATGCAAGCTTATTTTTATCATTATGTTGCTGTTTTATTATTTGTTAAAATATATTATTTAATTTCTTTTCCTTGCAAGAACGGGAAGTATCTAGAATTCAGATTCTGATGTTTAAAAAGGATGAAGCAATGGCGCAGAAGGGGTTACACCTGCACAGCCATTCTTCATGGTGCAACTTCTTCCAGAACCCACACAAAAACTTATTAAGCAGCTGCCTGTCACCTCTCCTTAATAAATAAGAATCTCTTTTCAGCCTCTTTGTCTCCTTCACCTCTGGGGCCGGCGTCCTGTAAACACACTGCCAATTAAACCTCACGTCTAGCAAGGCCACAACTAATGAAAAGCAATAGAGAATTCACTGCCTTTTAATGAGGAAAACATTGCTTTTTACAGGGAACAATTTATTGGGCCAATTCCCCCCGTCCATCACCCTGGGGAACTGCTGCCTTTTTTACCCCCTGTTTGTTACTTTGTCAAGCGCGTGTAAAATTGCACGCTGAACACAGAGGTGAAGGCTCTGACTCAATTTATGGTGTGACATCTCTGATCTTGCTCCCTGGATCAGTAAGCGATCCTGGCAATGATATGCATGGAAATTAATTACTGTGCCCGGCAGCGATACAGCAGGCCCCTGCCGTTGATAATAGATCAGTTTGCAGGAGTTTGTTAGAGCGGCGGCCGCGTCTGCTGCTGTTTGCAGGCAGGCAATGTCAGCTGAGTGCAAACCACCACAACATCATCACGGTGCATGGCCATGGGAGGGCAGAGAGGGCATGGGGGCTGCCCGAGCACCCCTGGGAAAGGTAAACCAGAAAAAAAACCCAAAAAACCAAGAGGAGCGCAGGGATTTTGGACTTCGTTTTTTCTAAGCGCGAAGAGGAGGTGTTATGTAAGAGTACCACGGTGTCTGAGGAAGGGGAAACTTCTACCAAGCCTACACTATTAAAGTGATATGTATTTAAGTGGAAAAAAAAATGGATGGAGAGGCCAAATTGAAAATAAATAATATTGGGAATAAATACTGGATAAAAACCTACAGGTCATATCACCCATGGTTATAAAATGTGTTAGCCCTGTCAGATTTACAGCCATTTTTCCTAGGATTTGCAGTTTAAAATGCCTTCATCAGATCATGGAATCATAGCATGGTTTGGGAAAAACCTTAAAGATCATGTGGTTCTGACATACTATCTTGGCTGAGGTATTTTCTCTCCTCCTCCTGACCAGACCTTCTTCTTTTTTTGCAGGTGGGTGCAGCAGGTTTTACTTGACTTAGCTCACTTGTAGCTCAGGTCATGAAGGGACACTTGGTACATCTGAAGGATGGCCAAGATGTGTCATCCTGCTCAGCTGTTTTGGGGAAAATGAGAGAATTGCCCCAGAGCAGTTGTAGGAAACCCCTCCTCACTGAGTTGTTGGGCAATGTGGTTCATGAGCGCCCTTGAATTCCTTTCCAGGTCACTCCTCCGCAGAAGGAGTGGTGAGACCAGCTGCGAAGAAAGAAGGCATAGTGGATAGGGACAGGCACAAATCCCCAGTCCTGTCCACAACACCTTCACCTCCCCTGGCACAGCCATTTCCTTCACCTCGTTTATTTTGGCTGCAGAAAAGGGGCACCAGTCGCTTCCATGTCCTTCTGGGAGGAGCACTTGGACACACATTGAGATTAGCAGGACGCAAGGAAAGTGAACTCTGCAAGAGCTGCCTTCATAAAATCTTCCTGGCAAGGTATTTTTGTTTGCTATTTGACATTTTATATCTTATTATTTCTCAACATTTTAGTCCATTTAGTGAGAGATGCTGTTTTCTGCTTGGTCCTTGGACTGTTCAGATGATATTAATTTAAAATTTCCATTGTTTTACACCACTTACTTCATGGTTTTGTACACTTTTAGGCCCAAAAGGGCTCCATGTTGTTTTTGGGACTAGAAAAATAAAACATGATGCCCAGCTAACATCTCAGCACTGGGGTACCAAGGCAAACAGGGATGATGACACATTTGGTCGAAGCACAGCAGAATTCCCCGCAAAAGTAACTATCCCAAAAGAATGGAGGACTCCAGCTCCAGTCGGTGGCTTTGGGGTCTGTGTTCTCAACCCAGTCACAGTACTGGGTTTTTTTATAACAAATATTTCCTGCTTACAGCGCCAATTTTCAGTTCACCCTCGTTGAAACAGCCATACCAGTCTCTGGTGGCAAGAAAGACACCTTAAAAATAAGTTTGTAAAGAAGTGGGAAACCAAAAGAAATGGGTGGCAGCAAATACTTTGGAAAAGGAGGCAGGTGGAGAGGAAACAGGGACACCCATTAGCTGGTTTCGATGCCTTGAGCGATGGCAGTGCTTGTTGATTCCGCATCCCCACAGCTCTCGTGCTGTCACCCTCCACCCACTGCCACTTTGTTTTTGGTAGGGAAACATTTCAGAAAACAGCAGGTGATTCAAAGAATAAATCATACGTTTGGACCTACCTGGGCATCTTCTTTGACCCAGTTTGCATACACATCAAAGGGCAAAGTTTGGTTCTTCCTATTTACCCCCTGACAGTGAAATCTGGAAACTGCCTGAAATGCATAAAAAGCCCAAGATTATTTCAAAGCTCTGGAAAAAAAAAAGCAGGAGGGAGAGCTGTGAAAGATCATTTCTTTCCTAATGTGACTGTTAGATTTGACTGGTTTAGCAATTAAACTTTTCCTTTATTTGTTACCCCTACAGACCCCTGGTTAGAATAGGATCCTGAAGTTGAGTCCGCCAGAGCATTGGGCTTACATGATTCAATTAACCTTTAAGGTAGCTCTGGAAGTTGGTACTCTAGGAGATCCTTTTGTTAATTGGCAGCCTGACACAGACAATTAAGTTTGATCAGATGAAGAGGGCATCAGGGACATCATTAGCATACTGTACTGAAGACTACGTGGTGTGTAAAAGTTGTTTAATTTCTGCCAAGGAAGAAAGCGGGGGGCTGGGGGAGCCCTCCTTGCACATACAGAATTTTGCTTATTAAATATTTCATTTCCCTTGCCATAAGCTGCAAATGTTCCCATTTTTTACCCCTCCTTTTTGGTTTCTTCCCACTGCAGTGAAATCCACTGAATGATCATTCCTCTCTTATTAAAACTTCTGCATTTCACTTGAAGTATTGCATTAAAAAAAAACAGAACCGAGAAACCCCAAGCAGCCAAAACAGCAACAAAATCAGATTTGCTTCAGATATGGTCAAAAATCCCATGGTGGATGGAGCATGAGCAGAGTATGGTTAAAGTGCTTAAAGCTGGAGCTGTGCTGGGTGACGTCTCCAGATGTCCTTTGGTCAGGGACTAACAGAAAAACATACCTGTGGCTCTCTCGTGCGGCAGGTCTTATAACAAAGGTGGCTGTACATCTCTGGGATGCAGAGGGGATGCTGGGATAAGGATGTCACATTCCTCATGGCCGTGCACGTCTTTGCAGGGGCAGGAGGCGCTGGAGGAGGTGAACTCACCACTGATGGGTTGTGAGCTTGGGTTAGCGATTGAGCAACGTGGTTTCTTTGCATTTCTCTTGCCTGGTATTAAGAAGAGTCCCACAGTTGAGGCTATATTAGAAATGCTTTTTTGTTTTTTTTGAAGGCACCACTGCAGAGCAGAATGGAGGTGAGCCAAGTTAGGGCCGTTTGCAAGGTTTTGTCACCACCACCATCCTACTGAATACGGATATACAACACCTTGCTCACACCTTCTGCTGTGCAGTCTTTTTGACTCCCTCTCCTTTCTCCAGCCCTATTTCCGTGAGCAGGAGAGAAGGCATAAAAACACAGAGCGGTTTGGGTTGGAAGGGGCATTAAACACCATCCCATGCCGCCCCTGCCATGGGCAGGGACACCTTCTACTAGACCAGGTTGCTCCAAGCCCTGTCCATCCTGGCCTTGGACACTCACAGGGATGGGGCAGCCACAGCTGCTCTGAGAAACCTGTGCCAGAGCCTCACCACCCTTACAGTACAGAATTTCTTCCTAACATCTGCTTTAAATCTCTCCTCTTTCAGTTTTAAACCATTCTCCCTCTTCCTATCAGTGCCCACCTGTATAAAAGTTACTCATCCTCTCTTTTCGTAAGTACCCTGTAAGCATCTGGAAAGGAAACAAGGCACATAAAACTAGAAGGCACATGAGATCAGGATTCTCCATCTTCGTATCACATAGGCAGGCTCTTTGCTTTCTCATTAGCCTTACACAGTTTCTTCAGCAATTATGGTATATATTGCATAATACTTATAGCATTAACCTTGCTATATAAGTCATTAATGTGCTAAGTTAGTGATAGCAGCAAATGTACACTCTTGTGCTGCGTGATGCTAATAATATCTATGAGATTTTAGTCCTAATCCAGGGAGACATTTTCAGCCCTCTACTGCCATAGCATCGTGTAATGGAAAATTAATGGGAAGTTGCAAATGCAGAATGAGTATCTTGTTCTGTTGCGCTGGCTCGTCGTGCCCCTTGTAAGGTTGTTGCACAAGAACAAAAGAGCTGAAGATTCATCCAGACCACTATCCAACAGTGACCAACACTCAGTGCCTCGGAGAGGACCTAGGAACAGGGTGAACACACAGAGACTCCTCCCCAGGCTGCTCTTCCAGCCTCCAAAACCCTTTGGCTCCGAGTCATCACTTTCCATTCGTCCAGCCACCAGCAGGGTAACCCAGAGCACATTACTCAGAATAGTAGTATTTGTGTGTTTTTATATGTTGTTGTATGGTTTTAATATATTATAGCTCTTGGTGTATTTTTCTTCTGTAACATTTTGGAGCTCTTTTGAACTCACATAACTATTTCAGTACTTCAGCTGGCAAATAACAGAAACAAGTAGTGAGTATCCAAAACTCTCCCACGGCAACTTATAAGTGATTTTAAGATGATGGTAAGAATTAAGAAAATGGGAATGCTGGGCTTTTAAGGTGTTTTTACACGTCTGTGCCAATAAACCCCATGACTGTCTGGCACTTACTGAAAGACTCGAGGCATTTGGTGGGAGACTCGGGGCAGCACTTGGAGAGACCAAGTCACACTCTGCAGGTATCTCTCTGTCAAGGAGAAATGGAGAGGAGATGGTCACTCTCCAAAACAAACTGTCTCCTGTAAGCTCCTCCTTTTAGGTGGAAGGAATCCAGGCGAGTCTGTTTCCAACATGGGGGTCAAGTCAGCCATGTGCACATGGCCTAAGTCTTCCCATTCCTCCCAGCAGTCAGAAATTCCCATTTACCCCATCCTGTTTTCCACCTCCTCTTCCTATGGAGGACTCCCCTCAAAAACATAGAGTCATAGAACTGTTTATGTTGGAAAAGACCTGTAAAATCGTTGAGTCTGATTTTCAGGTGACCAAACAATGCTGAGAAATAGCTTTCACCAAACATTGGTGGTGAGAATTTTGTAATGCAAAAATCCATGGCTCTGCATCTCCTAACAGAGGCAGTAGGGAGAGGCAAAGAAAGGGACAGATATGTCAGCAAGTCATGAGTTTTACCAATTGACATGAGTCTTCAGCACAATAAATCAGTCAGAGGGGATGTCAGAACATGAAATGGCGGAAAAAAACATTTCTATGAAGAAATGGGAATTGTGCCAAATCCCTCTCCAGAACTTAGCTGTGGAGCAGGACTTTGCTGCATCCTGCAACTGTCATGGACATGCCTGCAGCAAACTCAGGGACAAGTAGATGATTCCTGCTGCATCTCTCAGATTAGGAGCATAAGAAAAGGGAAAAATGGTGATGGAAAACAAAAAGTGCATTGAAGGCAAATGACTGTGCTTGTGGGCTCTGCTGAGAGCTTTGGCTGTCGCTTGTGCAAGCCCGTGAGCAGGTGTGCCCCTTGCACCAGGACTGAGGCTGGCCTAGCTCTGCAGAACTGCAAAACAGGGTGGTTTTGAACCATAGAGGAATAATACTTGGGATGTATTGGCTGTACAGTTTCATTAAGATGACATAACATCTTGGATAGATTATAATTTTATAATACCTTTGCATGCCACTGCTATTACTACTATGTTGTTTTATGACGGTGTTAATATACAGATGTTGCTTTAATCTGTTTTTTAATTTACTTTGTATATCCCCTATGTACATTTTGTCGTAAGGTAGTTTATTTTGTAGCAGCTCATTTATTTTAAAAGTTGGAGGGTTTTTTTATATCACTGCTAGCATGCTAATGACATTTATACATGTGTTCTCTTTAATCTCTCCCCTAGTTGCCTGGTACAGAGCAGAGATATTATAATTTCTCTGATTTTTCTAAGTGCTAAAAACTGTTTTATTAGGGGTTTTACTTTGAGGTTTAATTTTTTATTTTGAGGTTTATTAAGTACTGTATTTTGGTGTGGTAAACCTTGTGTTTTCACTGCTGCTTTCATCACAGGGTAAATGTTGTCACTGTAGAGGGGTTTGGTCATGTTGCCCTCCATCTGCCCTGCATTTGATGCTCCCTAGAAAACTCCTGAAAGGAGGATTTTTAAGGAAGTCACGTGTCCCCTCAATTTAGGGGTAAGGCAAAGGCAAAAAGCTAGACTAACCTCTAGTGATCACATCTAATTGGGACCTGGATTTTTTAAAAATCTCATTCTTCTAACAAGCCAAACCTCAGCCCAAGGAGTAGGATGTTCCTGTGCTTGGATATAGATGCCACACCCAGGCTGAAGGGGAATTTCTCCCAGCCGTGGTCAAGTTGAGCAGGATCTTCAAGGTTCATTCCAACCTAAATCAATCTGTGATTCCATCACTTTGTATTTGGGGTTGTACCAATAGAGCAAGCAGGTCAAAGTGGGGAATAAGGACTCAAGGACTGGAGCCTGGCACAAAAAAAAAGGGGAGGCATGGTCTGGATTTCCGGACTTTGATGAATGATGCTGGTATCAGGTTCTGTGTGTGTTTAGTTGCAGTGGCAAAGTGAATTCCAGTCTCACAAGGGCCTTTCTGCAGACATGCGAAGGAGGGCATGTGGGGGAAGAAGAAGGAGGGAGCAGCATCTTTTGGAGCGGCATCGTTCTGAGCAGCTTCCCATGCTGGACTTCTCAAATTATGTCTAATTAAGTCTGCTGCCCAGAACGCCATCAAATTAGCAAGTGAACAAATTGCACTGACTTTGGTGGGACGACTCCATCGTTTCATGCTGCCCCACAGCGTGACTACTCTGTCTGTGGCTCTGCTTCGCTGAATTCCTGGTGAAACCCCTCCCAAAACAAGGACAAATGAGCATCCAGCCCTCACCACAGGCTTTGACTCCGCTGCCTCGATGAAATATCCTGCCTGAGCTCTCCAGCCTCCTCAGGGAGACCTTGCTTTCCCTGAAATTTGTACATTGGGAAAGGCCTGAATATTTTTCCCGTAACTTGGTGGGATGGAGCTTGAGAAACGCTGCTGTAGATGGCTTCATGTTGCCAAAATGTACTTGCTATTTGATGATGTGGGCTTCGGAAGACCTGCTGTTCCCAATTGTCCATTGCATATTAAGGATGGTTATAGCCAAGAAGACTTCTCTATTTATTTGCTCCCCTTTCACTGTGACTTTATTATGCATGAGCAGCTTGACTGTGATACTTCTTTTGTTTTACATTTTGCATTCATTAAAAACCAGTCATCTGCATATTTTGTGAACCCTCAGGGGTCTCTTCTCCCCTTGATGCATGCGTGCCAGTCCCATTAGCGTGGATGGGAATTAGGAGCTCATGCTGAAGAAAAAACACAGGCACACCTCCCTCTGTTTGTCCTCCTACTATTCAACTAGGATATTAAAAAAAAAAATCATTACAGAGGATATTCACTTTGTGTTAAAAGAAAAAAAAGGAAGGAAGAAAGGAA
The DNA here is from genome assembly GCA_013398055.1 of Ifrita kowaldi. Lineage (NCBI taxonomy): Eukaryota > Metazoa > Chordata > Aves > Passeriformes > Cinclosomatidae > Ifrita > Ifrita kowaldi. Next base: position 176,063 of record VZRS01014614.1, on the reverse strand, counting down.
GGGAAACTTGACCATGTATCTCAGGAGATTCTTTTTATAGCCCAAGGCTAAAGACCTCATAAACAGAGGATGTAAATCATTTCAGCATCACTGAGGTTTATGACTGTGTCTTTACCAGTAAGTAAGGTGGGCCAGACCCACTCCCCAACAGAGAGGACGACTGGTGTGGTGTGATTGAATCCACACCAGAGCCCTCTTCCACCTCAAACTTTTAACATGAGAGTGAGGTTTGACTAAGCTTTCAGCTCTGTTTCGGTCACTAAAAGTCACCGACAATGCTTTGATCCTGTTTCTGTCGCCTCCAAGATAGTTGCAGGCTGCACTGTGGTCCTCAGTGTCTTCTTGATGGTGCTGAGGGTGTGGATAAAGAAGTCGCAGGAGTTTCCTAAAATCAGTCACTGGGAGACCTTGTGGGTTCCTGGATGACCATCCCAACACTTCTCCTCACCAAACTACCATGTCAAGGAATCAAAGTGTCCATGTGAGGTTCCTGTGGTGGATGGGGGAAGGCTGAGCCTGCCTTTATCCCATTTTACAGAGGGCTGCCCTCCTCCCTCCCCTGCTCCTGTTGAGCAAGGGTTCAGGCTGTGCATTCTTGCTCCCTGCAAACAAAGAAGTGATTTATTTTTTTTCCATTTCAGTTAAAGCTACTGGTGCATGGTGGCCTCTGGTACAGGGATCCCCTCTTTTCTCTGCATTGTCTCTGGGGGTTAAAGCAATCAAGCTTCTCCACCCAGACAGAAGTTTCATATAAAACCTCCCCTGCTCCTCTGTGTTTCAAGTTTGGCAGTTCCCCCTTCCACAAAAATGTGCACAGGAAGACGCACAGAGAGATATGAATTTATTTTCTGCATTGTTAAAGCTTCAACATTGCCCTCAAATCATCCTGACACAAAGGCAATGCAGCTCGGTTCACCAACCAGCACATTTTGCCCTGAGCAAAGACACTTTCCCATGCATGGAATGATCTCCCACTGTTTCCCATAAGAGCACGGGGCTGTCTAGAGGAATTGAATCAAAAGCTTTCACAGACAACAACCTGCCTCAAACAACTTGAAACAAATGAGGGCTTGGGATGCAGCTGGACAGTGATAGCTGAGGCCACGTGCTAATCGTGGGATTAAGCAAAAATCCTGTTTTATTGTAGCTGCCATGGCTGGAGCATCCCAAACTCTGCTGAGAGTCCTCCTTGTCTTAGCAGTGCACTGGTTGCTTTGAGGGCCAGGTGTCTCTGCCAGTGGGCTCCATACTGATCTGTGATGGATACTGGCACGGTTAGACACAATGGGTGCTCTAGCAAGTCAACCACATAGAGCCTGTCTTGTCTGGATGACGGTGGGTGGAGGGAGTTGGACAAAGAGTTTTGGAAAATGGGACATTCTGTGTAGCACAAGTCCCTGGCTGTTTGGGCTCTGATTGTGGTCCAATTGCTCTCTGAAATCAGCACCATTTCAAGTGTCAGAGTGGGCATCAGACTGGAGAAGCCCAAATCTCTAATGCTTCTCAACTCTATATATCTGATTTCTGTCTGCTGCTGCTGGTTTATATCCTCAGCAGCTTGTTCTAACATCCAACATGTCCTGCAACAAGATGCCCAAGGAGGTTGTGGATGCCTCATGCCTGAAAGTGTTCAAGTTCAAGCTGGATGGGGCTTGGAGGAACCTCGTCTAGTGGCAGATGGCAGGGGCAGGGAGGTTGGAACTAGATGGCCTTTAGCGTCCCTTCTGACCCAAACCGCTCTAGGACGCTTTGATCCAAAAGCAGAGAAATTACTTAGCAGGAACCCAAAGCAAATGGGGATAATTTCCTAGGATAGGAGATGTCATTCACCTCTTGCACAGGATCTGTCTCATAATTTAGGCTGCTTGGAGACAGCCTACAGGTAATACAAGAAAATAACAACCTCCCAATTCCTGTTTCACTTGTTTGGCCCATTGATTTTACTGATTGGCAGTTTTATCAGCTGACACTTGAAACAAAGAAACGTTCACATAATCATGACAAGTTATGGGGTTGTAAGCTGTCTTTAGGTCAGCTCTGGAGCTTGGGGTCTCCTTGTCATCCTTTGCAGGAAGGTACAGAGAATTGTAACTTGCCATTTAGGAAAAGGTTCTTCCCCCAGAGGGTAGTGGGCACCGAACAGGGTCCCAGGGAATAGTCACAGCCCCGAGGCTGCCAGAGATCCAGAAGCATTTGGGCAATGCTCCCAGTGTTGCACAGGGTGGGATTGTTGGGGTGTCTGTGCAGGGCGAGGAGGAGGACGTGATGATCCACGTGGTTCTAACTTACGATATTCTGTGGTTCTTTGCACATCTCATCATTACAGATTTATATTCTTGCCTTGACTTACTGCAGCCCAGCTGGTTGTTCTCAGCCTGTATCTTCTTCAGGATAACTTTGCTAAAGCATCTCCCATTCAGGGCCTTGTCCATGCAGAAACTCCACTTTGGTTCAGAGTTTCCGATTGTATCCTGAATTGTGCCTCGGCTGTTTGCAACGACCAAAACGCAGAAGCAAGTCTGAAGAAAACTTGAATCCAGCACCACTGGCTCTCTCTTACTCCACTAAAATAAAACAAACGAAACCAGAAAGGATGGGAAATGGTTTTACTGGAGCAGCATCAGTGTCTCCATTTGTGAATCAGTTTCTTAAGAGAAGGAGGCTCCATTTAGGTAAGAGGTGCTGTCACTGGCCTTCACGTCTACAGCCCTCCACATACCAACTTTGACTCAGCAGTCTACAGCAGTAAATCATTAATGGCCCCATAAAAAAGGCGAGCTAGTTCGTAATGCAAGTCTGGAATCAGGAAAGGAGATGAGTGGAAGATCAGGCTTTCCATTCCCAAAATAAAGCACCTCAGTCATCCTGAATAACTGGAGAGTGCACAGAAGGCCGGAGGCGTTCTCTTTGTTAAATATTTACCACTCAAGTATTATTTGAAAAGAACATTTCTGGGACTTTATCTAAGCAGGATGGAGTAAGTGAAACATTTGAATGGGTCAATAGGACCATTTGCCAGAGTGGCTTGTTCTTAAATGGGAATCAAAAGCTGACCAGAGTGAGGTCTGTAATGTTTGACTACTAAAAGCATTGCTCCAAAAATGCAGCTCTGTGCTGGCTCCAAGGGACCGGTGTATGGCTTGTCTCACTGGCATTGCCAGGACAGGATTTCCTCCTCAATACCAACTAAATAAATTCCTGGACATGAGCAGGGCAAAGGGATGAGGTCCTGGTGTCTTGATAGGAACCTGATGGTGCTGAGGAAGAGATCTGTGCTGGTGTGCACAATATTTCCTCAAAATCACATTTATTACTCATAGAAACAACCTGCATTTAGAACAGGTCAAATCATCTGCTCTGCAAACATGAGGGCTCAGGTCCAGCATCACCCAGATGACATTTGAACCTCCTGCCTAGCACTCAAGACTTCACTCATAGTTATAATTAAATTACTGATAGTTCAGGGCCATCCACGTATGCAAAGCCACCCGAAACAGAAAGGAGATTGTGCTACTAATCCTCATGAAAGCACTGCAGAAAGTGCCATTCTGTAGATGCAAAACCTAAGTAAAACCAACATTTTATGAAATTTTAAAAAAGGAAAGAGGTTGAAAAACTCAGTTATTTCAGGTTTCACTTAAAAATGAATGAAGTTTTATTATCTTCCCAGAAGTTTTTAAGGAAATTTGTACTGGACTGACTGCACGCTAAATTATTCCTCTAAACCACTTAGGAGCAAGCAACTGTATTACCAACGAAGTCATTCAGGAGTAAAAGAAATGTTCTTCTGGGCACAAATTGGTGTTGGGCTGCTTCCTCCCAGCTTTTTGTTTTCATCTCCACTGGAAGAGCACAAGACACTGAAAAATCCTTGAATTAAAATAAGCATTACTTAGCAAAGCCCAAAATACAGGGGTATTATTGACATTATTCTCATGCCTAATACAAAACACAACTCTGTACCAGTTATTAAGAATAAAATGAACTCTATCCCAGCTGAAACCAGGACAAAATTGCAGGCGAAATTATGAAGAGTCCCATGAAGGAAAGCCAGCAGTTATTTTTGCACAAGAAAACTGGGTGAAGCAGAAATATCCACCAGCAAAGGGAAGGGCAAGTGAGCTGGATCCAGGTGAGCGGTGTTGGTGTGTACTGCATTCAGACTGCACTGCTCCCCACCACAGCATAGAGCTAAGGAAACTCAGAGGTCAATGGGTTTGAGCCTATCTATTATCTTTAAAATATCAACACTTGCTAAGGGTCATTCAGTATATGTGGTGCTTCATCTCCCAGCTCCCCAGAATTTCCATTTTTTGAGCCACATGAGCTGAAGAGTTGCTCTGTGCAAATTACCTCTCTTCCACGAGCTTATCTGTCTCCCCTTGAGCTCAGGAAGTCTTTGAGCATCCAGTGTGGTTTAAGGAAGCCAGGCGTGACAAATAAGGACAAGTTGAATTATTTCCTTTTTTCTTTTTTTTTTTTTTTTTTTTTTTTATTATTTCAAATTATAAAGTGCAAAACACATCAGCAGCTAATTCTGATTCACAAATACACTGGAGAAACCTGTAACCTAGGAACGCTTTGTGAGCGGGGAGAGAGGCACAAAATTTGTCATGCCTGAGGAACCACTCAGCTCCTCTGTACTCCCAAAATTTGCATCACACTGGGCAGGTGCACAGTGCAGCCTGAGCTCAGGAAATCCTGCCCTTGCTGGGGATTTGCTGCACTGCTCCCCACTGGTTTGATTTAAATAATTTCAGATGCCTATGCAGCATCCAAATATTAAGAAGGCCGTGAAATGATTTTTGAGGTCTCTCTCCATTCAGTGAATTTAGAGGACCAGCCACTCATCTTTTGTCAAACATTGTTGGTGTTTTTATCATCTATCATAGAATCATGGAAGAGCTTGAGTTGGAAGGGACCTTTAAATGTCACCTAATCCAAGCCCCCTGCAATGAGAAGGGGCACCTTCCCCAAGGTCAGGCTCCTCAAAGCCCCATCCAACCAGACCATGAATGTTTCCAGGGATGAGGCATCCGCCAGCTCTCTGGGAAATCTGTTCTCTCAAAGTATTATGGTGTTAGAAACAACATTTTATCAAAAATTCCCTTTTTTATTTGCATTTTCTTGGGTGGCACCTACCCTGGTTCTTGAACAGCAGGACTTCTGAAACCTGTTTCCTCAAAACTTGCTTTCTCAATGTTTCTCTTTTGTCTCTAATAATAAAGTTGAGTTCATCTTAGGCCTTACTTCCAGAAGAACAAGACCATGACTGGGTATCCTCTTGTTTGGTTTTTTTTTCAACTAGCTATCTTTTTTTCCCTCAGAAAATTTACAAGAACTTCTTCAATGTCTTTGATATATTTGTGATTGCTAAAGTTTTGTTGAAACTGTTGAAATTATCAGTCTCATTTCCTTAAGCAACATATTTAAAAGTATTACTGTGGAAGCATGGCATATTTCTTTTCTTTAATTTGACAGCAGGTAAGGATTAGCAAAGATAGAGCGTAGTCTCTGTCTTTCTGTACTTCTCCTGGCAGTTTATGCTTTTGTTTTCTCTTTAGCCAATTGTATTTCTGGCCACCTTTCTCCTCACAACAGGCAACAGCGAAAGTCATACCAGGCAAGAGAAGAATTTGGTAAACCTTTCTTTGGTCCTTGCAGTGGCTCCCAGTTTGCTGCTGTCTGCAAAATTAAGACTTTTACACAATTTTCCATAATCTTCGGGTGGCTCTACTGGCTCAGACCAAGGGTCCAGTCCTCTACCAGATGTAGTTCTGAGATACATCAAAAATATTTTCTATTACCGGCTTTGGTCTAGAAATTTTCTGCATATGTTTTTTGGCACGCAATTCTTAAGGAAATCCCAGAATCACAGAGCTGCTAAGGTTGGAAGGGACCCCTGGAGGTCATTTAGTCCCACCTCCCTGCTCAAGCAGAGTCATACCAGAGCACGTGGCAAAAGATTGTGTCCAGATAACTTTTGAATATCTCCAGGGGAGGAGACTCCACACCCTCTCTGGAAAATCTGTTCCCAGTGCACAGTCACTACACAGGGAAGAAGTTCTGTCTCATATTCAGGTGGAACTTCCTGTGCATCAGACACTTCTGCAGATGAGTCAGTTGTCCTGCTACAGTAGCTTTTGAATCTTGCTCATACTCAACCACCAGTTGGTTCCTACAAGTTAAAATTCTTGGGTTGAGCTGAAAAGACCCCATAGAATCTCTGTTGAACAGCTGAACTAGAAATATCCTAATCCTAGGCAGTATGATTTTAGAAATCAGGGTTTTCAGGCTGTTTACGGCACTGATTGTTCATCAGTTATATGGAAAACTCAAATATTTAGCTAAACTCTAGAGCTGATGTACCTCTGCAACTACCTTCGTAATAGAATCATGGAATGGTTTGGGATGGAAGGCACCTTAGAGCTCATCCAGTTCCACCCTGCCATGGGCAGGGACACCTTCCACTGTCCCAGGCTGCCCTGTCCAGCCTGGCCTCGGACACTTCCAGGGATCCAGGGGCAGCCAGAGCTGCTCTGGGCACCCTGTGCCAGGGCCTCCCCACCCTCACAGCGATAGGCATGGAGGAGGCTCCCACCTCTTCGGCATTCACTCTTGTTTGTCTTGCAGGATACAGTGATTAGGCTTTTGACACCAGGTTTTACAGCTGGAGACATGACAAAAGAGTCCAACCAGCACCAAAACCGCGTCATGGACAGAGGTGGGACTCAACACCCATGCCCATTTTTTGCTATCTACATCACACACCTTTCCCCCCTCCAGCATGCACTTGGAGTGCAACTTGGATGGAGAAGAAAAGATTGAATTAAATCCAGCTTTCAGAATCAGCTCTTACAGAGGTGGAGATCATAGCCAATGTGTATTTTCACTGACATGACAGGTTTGTTCAGGCTGGGTTATTTGCCAGCCATAATTACAAGCACAGAGATGACTTTAAACACAGGACCCCTCTCTCGCTCTGTTGTGTCCTGGGTAGGCAGGAGTCATATTAGGAAGTCGCTCGGATAATTTTAAAGAGGATGGATTTGTGATTATGGTGTTTTGACCCACCTGGTAGCCTGCCCTTGGAGCTCTACTTAACAGGTCTTCCCTGTGTCTTTTCAAGCAGTTAATTTTGTGGCCAAGTCCCTGAACTCTCTTCCCATTCCTTTTTCACGTGTAGGGCTGTTTGCTTCTCTGCCATCCAGTCATCTTGCGAATGCTTGCTCAAGGACACCGCGGAAGATTTGTGCTAATAATGAAAAGCTTGAAGGGGGCAAGAGATTTTGCCCAGGAAAAATAATGCCGACCAAGTCTATTGTGTCTCCGTCCCACTGAGAAGGGGGAGCTAATAACAGAAAGGTTAGCTAACGGGATGGCTTTTAGGGGCTGTGGCCACGTGAATTAATGCATTATATTTTTCTAAGCAAAATTCTCAGCTACCTCATAGGGATTCAGGGGTTTAGAATATTTCCTTCTACATTTTCAGTTTACAAAGAGGTTTTTCTGGTCTTGCCATCTCTTTCTGTCACAGACTGTTAGCCAGGAAAAGAGAGCAGAATATTTCTGCACTGCTTCTTTGCTTAATATCGGGATATTTTCAGCAGTCAATGGAGAATATATTTCTAGTTTTGGGGGTTGCGGCTGGCTTTTTTTTTCCTTTGTGTGTTTGTTTCCTTTTGCACCACAAACCGCACGAAGGGGCCGGGAGGATTGTGCATTACATAAGAGTGGCCCTCCATGCTTTAATGTGGGTCTGCGCCGTGCCATGCAGCGAACATAATGTGTCCTCCCAGGGACAATTTGCATAAAGGATAAATAAGAGAATCACAATGTGAAGTTTATTCATTTTTAAATCCTGCAGCGTTTGTGATTGAAGGCCCAAGCTCAGATGTTTTCCTGATGTGTACCATTAAGAGTCAGGGCTTTGCCTAATGTCTCTTCTGTTACTGCAGGGAGATGTAATGTGCAGTATTTCTCCACACTGGAGTATCATTTTCAGTGTATACCACTCGGCTAGGGAGTGAGGAACTGCAGGCTGCATTATCTTGTACCGGGCCCACTCTCCTTAATTTGCTGTAACCGAGCCAGCACATTAAATACAAAACATATTGATGTTCTCTGAGAACCCTTGAGGGTCTTTACCCTTCCTTGTCAAAGGAACTGTGCAATCCAGGAGGAAAGAAAAAAGGCATTTTGCCATGGTGAAAATAGTTGCACTGCTGGCATGCCGTGGCTGACACAATGCTGCTCTTCCATTTACTTCACTTAGAGGGGAAAGTCGTAACAAAAGCCATTTTACCTCCTAACTCCAGCTGAGGGTCAGCAGAGGGAAGTGATCTGAACCCCTGCTCAGGTGCTGTTGGCAGCAAGGGCTTTAATACTGCATACTCTTAAATTTGCTGAAGTCATAGAGTCATAGAAGGATTTAGGTTGGAAAAGACCCTTAAGATTATGGAATCATAATGTGGTTTTAGTTAGAAGGGACTTTAATGATCATCTAGTTCCAACCATTAACGTAATGCTGCCAGTTCCACCACAAAACTGCACCCACTCTGGTGATGTCACAGATGAAAACGGGTGGTGAAACAGACTGGTTCTGCCACAAGAAGGAACCCCTACAGGACATCCCACCAATTCGTAGGTTCGTAGGCTTGGTCCAATGTGGTGACCCTTGTTCAGATCTGGTTGTGGTTCTCCTGTTTAAGAGCTGTTTCTTTTCGGGCCTGCTGCCAAAAAAACAAAAAAAAAGAAAAAAAGAGAATCCAAATCATTAGTGAGAAAAACAAGCGAGAGTGTGCATGACCTGCCAGATCTGCCTTTGTCCTACCACCAGTAAGAAATATAAAAGCAAAAATCTCAGTGTTCTATGTCAGCTTGCAAATATCAGCCCCATATGTCTGCAGATGTTTGCCTTGCATTATCCAAAGTGGGTTTTGTGGGTTTGGGGATCACAGTTTTAGCACAAAGCTTTTAACATGTTAAAAGGGAGCATTTGAAAGTCTAGAAACTACTTCTTCATTGCCAGTGAGTTTGGGCTTTCTCCATCTCAATCTGAAATCTCCCTGGTTAGAGTCAAGTTGCTCTTCCCCTGTGTCTGCTGAAGGTGGTTAACACCACTGCTCTCAATGGCACCAGAACTGAATGAAATGAGGTGGTTTGCAGATTTGCGTCCCGTGGCTGACTGCCTTCAGCAAACAGCAAGGGAATGAACTCAACTAAAAGGTTTTTTGTGTTTGGAAGAATTTGTAAGGTCTGTCGTGTTGGCTCTCTTGAGGATCTCTAAGATAGAAATTTCAGCCTTCCCGTATTCAGAAGGTCTCTGCCCTCAGCCTGACAGTGCTCATGAAATTTGTAAAGACTGGATAATCTTGGAGATTTCTATCCTGTTATCAATTTCGGATGAAACAAAGAAATAGAATAAAAGATGTATCAGGGAAACACTTGGAGACTCACACACATGGATGGTAAGTTAATAGTGGCTCCCTTGAGAAATCAGTTGACTGTAGCAACATGGAATTAATACTACCATGAAGTTTCTCTGAAAATTAAGTATAGTGCAAATCTCTTTACTGGTTACTCAGTTTCCTGGGTAAATTCCCTGGGTATTCATCCATTTTTACACTAAACCATGAACTTTTTGTGGTATTAACTGAGAGCTATCATTCATCTCAAGCACTGAAAGCTAAACCCAGAAGGGAAGGTTTGACACCATATCCTACCATGCCCTTGAGGAGGGAGTTTAGGCTGGGTGTGTTGGGTGCATTTCTCTGTGAACAGCAGCCCAGGTTTCCCTGTGTCAGGCTGGGTGATTTCAGATGACATGAACATACACTTAAGCGCCAGGATAGAGGGTAGACCATGCTGCCACAAACCCAGCCACGAACCCATGCTCTTTTGGACCACAACAAAATCCTATAAAGAGCCTCACTTGCAAATGTATCTCTTTGAAGGGAGGAAAACACTAAAACAAAGCCAAGACAGAATCTCTAATCTTGAAACATTTTGGTTTTTTTCCTATAGAAAACTCATGTCTGGCTCATTAGGTTACATGATATTTGCCATGGGTAATTTTTATTCCAAACCATTTTATGCAGCTCTAACCACAATCCTTCTGATCCTGTGCTATCATTTGTTGTCTGTAGTATCAGAAAGCGCTGGTGTGGTGAGATAATACCCCACAGCCATCAGTTGTAGAGGGATTTTGGGCTGCTTATGTTGGCATTTCCCTTTTGCATGCTTTTCAGTGTGGAGCGAAAGACTTTATGTAAGTCAAAAAACATTTTTTAAAATAAAATTGAATGTGGAGGAAATGTCTTAGGTGAGAAAGTGTTGTCATTTACAACCAGTAGTAAGGAGCAGTTCATAGTTTGGATTGTTTGAAAGAGTTCTGTGGCTAATCCAACAGAGATCATCCCTCTACATGGATCAGGAAGACTGATTTTGTCTAGCAAAGAGGGACTTATCTCCTCCCTATGTAACTGGCAAGGCCCTCTTGAAGCCAGCTGGTGTCATGAGGGAAACCAAAAGAACTAAGGAGGAAATAAATGCTTGCAGACAAGATACTGACTTTGTGGACTTGGGCTTTAATGTTAATTTGGTGGCATTTCAAAAAGCAAATTTTTCTTTGTTTGTTTGGCATTTTTGTTTAGTTTTCTTATTTTTTTTTTTTCTTTT